>CM040795.1:15000-212500 GCA_022829025.1 Squalius cephalus
CTCTTACCCCTGGGACTCTTACCCCTGGGACTCTTACCCCTGGGACTCTTACCCCTGGGACTCTTACCCCTGGGACTCTTACCCCTGGGACTCTTACCCCTGGGACTCTTACCCCTGGGACTCTTACCCCTGGGACTCTTACCCCTGGGACTCTTACCCCTGGGACTCTTACCCCTGGGACTCTTACCCCTGGGACTCTTACCCCTGGGACTCTTACCCCTGGGACTCTTACCCCTGGGACTCTTACCCCTGGGACTCTTACCCCTGGGACTCTTACCCCTGGGACTCTTACCCCTGGGACTCTTACCCCTGGGACTCTTACCCCTGGGACTCTTACCCCTGGGACTCTTACCCCTGGGACTCTTACCCCTGGGACTCTTACCCCTGGGACTCTTACCCCTGGGACTCTTACCCCTGGGACTCTTACCCCTGGGACTCTTACCCCTGGGACTCTTACCCCTGGGACTCTTACCCCTGGGACTCTTACCCCTGGGACTCTTACCCCTGGGACTCTTACCCCTGGGACTCTTACCCCTGGGACTCTTACCCCTGGGACTCTTACCCCTGGGACTCTTACCCCTGGGACTCTTACCCCTGGGACTCTTACCCCTGGGACTCTTACCCCTGGGACTCTTACCCCTGGGACTCTTACCCCTGGGACTCTTACCCCTGGGACTCTTACCCCTGGGACTCTTACCCCTGGGACTCTTACCCCTGGGACTCTTACCCCTGGGACTCTTACCCCTGGGACTCTTACCCCTGGGACTCTTACCCCTGGGACTCTTACCCCTGGGACTCTTACCCCTGGGACTCTTACCCCTGGGACTCTTACCCCTGGGACTCTTACCCCTGGGACTCTTACCCCTGGGACTCTTACCCCTGGGACTCTTACCCCTGGGACTCTTACCCCTGGGACTCTTACCCCTGGGACTCTTACCCCTGGGACTCTTACCCCTGGGACTCTTACCCCTGGGACTCTTACCCCTGGGACTCTTACCCCTGGGACTCTTACCCCTGGGACTCTTACCCCTGGGACTCTTACCCCTGGGACTCTTACCCCTGGGACTCTTACCCCTGGGACTCTTACCCCTGGGACTCTTACCCCTGGGACTCTTACCCCTGGGACTCTTACCCCTGGGACTCTTACCCCTGGGACTCTTACCCCTGGGACTCTTACCCCTGGGACTCTTACCCCTGGGACTCTTACCCCTGGGACTCTTACCCCTGGGACTCTTACCCCTGGGACTCTTACCCCTGGGACTCTTACCCCTGGGACTCTTACCCCTGGGACTCTTACCCCTGGGACTCTTACCCCTGGGACTCTTACCCCTGGGACTCTTACCCCTGGGACTCTTACCCCTGGGACTCTTACCCCTGGGACTCTTACCCCTGGGACTCTTACCCCTGGGACTCTTACCCCTGGGACTCTTACCCCTGGGACTCTTACCCCTGGGACTCTTACCCCTGGGACTCTTACCCCTGGGACTCTTACCCCTGGGACTCTTACCCCTGGGACTCTTACCCCTGGGACTCTTACCCCTGGGACTCTTACCCCTGGGACTCTTACCCCTGGGACTCTTACCCCTGGGACTCTTACCCCTGGGACTCTTACCCCTGGGACTCTTACCCCTGGGACTCTTACCCCTGGGACTCTTACCCCTGGGACTCTTACCCCTGGGACTCTTACCCCTGGGACTCTTACCCCTGGGACTCTTACCCCTGGGACTCTTACCCCTGGGACTCTTACCCCTGGGACTCTTACCCCTGGGACTCTTACCCCTGGGACTCTTACCCCTGGGACTCTTACCCCTGGGACTCTTACCCCTGGGACTCTTACCCCTGGGACTCTTACCCCTGGGACTCTTACCCCTGGGACTCTTACCCCTGGGACTCTTACCCCTGGGACTCTTACCCCTGGGACTCTTACCCCTGGGACTCTTACCCCTGGGACTCTTACCCCTGGGACTCTTACCCCTGGGACTCTTACCCCTGGGACTCTTACCCCTGGGACTCTTACCCCTGGGACTCTTACCCCTGGGACTCTTACCCCTGGGACTCTTACCCCTGGGACTCTTACCCCTGGGACTCTTACCCCTGGGACTCTTACCCCTGGGACTCTTACCCCTGGGACTCTTACCCCTGGGACTCTTACCCCTGGGACTCTTACCCCTGGGACTCTTACCCCTGGGACTCTTACCCCGATAAATAAATAGTGTTAAAATCAAATAAATTGTTAAACACTTTTACAATAAAAGAAATGCATTACAAGTCAATCAACTGCATAAATACAAAACATTAACATCTACAAAAGAGACCCAAAAAAAGGGAGCATGAAATTACAAGTACACTTAAACAGGATTACAAAACTGTACAAAATGCAAACACCACAAGTTTAAAAATGGTATGAATAAAGAGGTAAAAGATGATAAGTTGCAGTTCGAAGATGTGGAGCTGGAGAAAGGCATGACCAAGACGGGTGCTGACAGAGGGAACCACCACAGAAAAGATATCGGAAGGAAGCCCGAGCAGGATCACCAGGATGTAGGGCCACGGGATGGGTGGACCTTTGGTGAATGGGGCAGGCAGAACCAGGGGGACAACCAACTCAGATGGAGCCATTAGAGGTGGGGACCTAGTGCGAGCCGAAGACCCAAGGCAAGACCACAGCACTGGACGGCCAAGGCAGAATCATAGGGCCGTGGAGCCGGAGAAAAGGAAGAGTCCGGTGGAGCCAAAGGGGCAGAGAGGGAAGAGGGAGCCCGATGTAGCTGGAGGAATGAAGGGACAAAAAGGGGCAAACTACAAAATGAGTATTAAGGGGGAAAAAGGGACAAAGAAACTAGCCTTAAAAAGTACAAGTGGCCAAGCCATAAATACAAAAACTGTGTGGGAAGGACAACAGACTGGGCTATCTAAACAGCTGGAGGGGACCAGCAAACACAGGCAAATGGGAACACACACACACAAAAAGAACATAAACCTGCCAAGTACTTTAAATTAATTTTGAAAACTTTAATAAAAGGGTTAAGGTTTACAAATAGGGTATTACAGATTACACTAAGGGGCATATGGGCACAAGTACAATCATAAAGGGACATAAATAAAAGGGTAGTAACAAAAAGTTGGTTAACAAAGGCTTTTTAAAAAAGAACATGGAAACATGGAATATGTCCCAAGTACAAAAGGGCTTTAAAATGATAGCATAAACAAAACAAAGTGTAACAAAATATAAGACAAGTTTGCAACTTTCATACAAAGTTGGACGGAAAAGGACCACATGAACAATCCAATCTCAGTGATAGAGATCATATCAGACCCCTTTAGATCTCAGACCTACAGAGAAAACAGAATAGTTAACATGATACACCAAATAAAAGAAACAAAAAAAAAAAACACTGGCATAGGCCGGGTGCTAAAAGAGACTGTAAAATACCTATTACACATTAAATCTCAATCTGAATAACCTATTTGTAATGTTTATAAGAGCAGTACACAAAAGGATTTTAACAAATGGGATAAAAAGAATCACAATAAAAGCATCACATTACATAACCACATTACTATGATCAGAGGATTTCTCAGATTTCTCTTCTAGTTTTAAAGACTTTTTTTCCTTGGATAAGATTCCAATGTCTTAATCTGGTTGACAATTTTTTAAATGTGCCACTTTTACTTACTGTACATAGCATAACTTTCATCAAAACGTTTACCAACTTTGTTTTCACCGAATTCAGTTTGCACAATTTCAGGGACAACATTAGCCAGGATGCCTAATATCGAGGGCAAAATGGCTCTTTAATCTCATTAACTGGCCAGCAATGCCATTAAAACACTGCATTCAGTCTGTATTACAATTTAACCCATTCTGATTCAACACTGTATAAAACTAACTATGTATTTAAATGAAAACATTTAAAACATTAAACAGAAATTAAATTTATGACAGTCAATAAATGATTTGCTCGTAAATGCCTACTGGGCAAACTATTAAATGGTTCAATATTAAGAACAAGTAAGTTCTTAATTCAATGTAAAAAACACTGCATGCTCTCCACCTGCATGCTCTCCACCTGCATGCTCTCCACCTGCATGCTCTCCACCTGCAAAAACAGCTTCTGATTGGTTACACTTAAACACAATATGAATGTTCTATATTTACATTAAAAATACAAATATAGGCAGGGTAAATTATCTACAAAACAAATTAAGCAAAGTGAAAAAGGTCACAGACAGGGCTTAGATTAAGCCAGGATCAGGCCTTAGCTAAATTAGGACATTTAAGTAGCTTTTATGAACATCCATTAGGGAAAAAAAAGAAAGACAAAAAAAAACATTACCATTTTGCATCTTGAAACAGAATAATGGTACTGACATTATGATATGTGCCAGTGCAAATTGCTTTCAGTTGAAACAGCACAAACATGCATTGAAGTCTGAGACTAGGCCTAAGCCCTTTCTGTGAAAGCAGAAAATATACAGATTGTCCACTCTCACTATTCCAGCCTTCAGCAGCTTTCTCGCTCTCCAGCTTCCATCACAGACTGACCACCCTGTGCAAGTTCAGCTTGTGGGCATTTATACTCATGGGCACAACCATTGATAGACATACAAACAACCAGGAATTAAATTCACCAAACAACCAAATCTCAATATAAAAAAGCTTTTGGTACATTCCCTAATCCACAAATTATTATTTAACAGCCATTTATACATATTTGCTAATTGAAAAGCTTTTTAATTTAACAACAAACAACCCCCTTCATCTTCTACACTTGGTGTATCCCACCTCCCATGATGCACCACAGCAAAAATGAAAGTGAATTGCATATGCTGTTCTGGTTTTTCAGCTAGTACAAGCATGATGTTGCATTCGGTGGCTTTCGATGGTTTGTTTGAGCTGTTTTTTATTGAATTGTGCAAACTAGCCAAGCTCAACTGACTGTAAGTTTTACTCTTAAGTTGAAATTTAGAAAGATTTAATGTAAAAAGGAAGAAATGACTTTGATCTACTGTTTTTGTCTGTTTTCCATTCACCTGCTGCTCGTCCGTCATGTGTTTTCTCTCTCAGGATTTATATGAAAGGTAGGTTGGAACTCTCTTAATACTTACTTTCTTCATATATTTGCTTCATTAAATCAGCGATGTAACCCTCTATAGAACGTCCGTCTTGGAAAGTGGTGAGTAGAGAGTGAGCTGGGTTAACCGGGGTGAGAAGAATTCCCATGCTGCCTCTTTGTTGGGATGGTTATTCTGTAACGTCCACGGATCGAAGAAGACGAAGGTCAGGCGAAGATACAAAATAGCAAAGGTTTATTAATAATTAAGAAAAACACGAAACAGTGAGCGTGTGCTCAAACAATAACCAGCAATGAAAAGGAGTGAGAGGGGAACTTAAATACACAGATCATGACAAAGACAACAGGTGACGGTAATGATGATGATGAGGGTGATGAGGAACAGGTGCAGGTGATGATGACAGAGGATTCTGGGAAGTGTAGTGAAGACATGACGATGACAGACGGTGAATGTGACATTACTTTTTTTCTTCAGTGCAACACAAAACTACATTAGGCATAATATTTCATTATGCAAACATGCTGCAGTTAAAGTGAACAGTGACTGAGGCTGCAAACATCTTTTGTGAAGGTCATATGGGTTTGGAATGATTTTTTAAAAATTACCTTTTTTTGTTGGTGAATGATTGTGGAGATTAGGGCTGTCACGATGTTAGATTTTTCACACCACGGTTATTGTGGCCAAAAGAATTCACAATATCGATATATCACGATATCTATAGAATCTATGGGGCGGGGGCGGGGTAGTAGTTATCAGTCAAATAAATTTTTATTTTGTTTATATAGTTTTTCTTTTTTACCCAACAAACATAAGGATACTGATACAAGGCACATGCATTTTTACTTCTTGCGTAGCCTACTCAATCTATGGCAAATTTTTGTGAAGGAAGACAAGCATGTGAAGTTTATCTGGTTTTAAACTGAAGCCAAACACTGTCTGAAGGTTTCCTGAAGAACTGAAAAGCTCTTAAACCTATTGCCAATAAAGTCATGCAGATAGCAGATTTGAGCAAAAAAATCAAGTGCAAATACAAATACAAAAATAAGATGAGTAAAGAAAACGGGGTTCTTAATTTTAATAATCACCCTTTATTAAATATATGAACACAGAAACCCCCTGTTATCAGTTAATGTCACGTTTCCATCCCATTCCATGACTAGTAAAATAATAGCCGCGTCGTGTCTATAACAACTCGAGGTATCGCACACCGGACGCTCACTTTCTCAGTTTATGGCCAGCAATATCATTATGTTTAAGGACATTATGGAATTGAGATAATGTCTGTACTATGTTATGATTATACTGTACAATTAAATTAAATAGTTGCTGAGTCTGTCATCTGAACACTTTACCTCAGAGCGTCCGTTAACTGAATGCATTGAGAATATCACCTGAAAATCCGATAACATCAGCAATTTTCATTCAAGCAGCTGATTTCTGTAAATAAATGTAAAATTAAATGTAGGCTATATTGCAGCACAGGGTGAAATCATTTAGGATGGTTTGAGACAAATATAATGTAAATTTAAAATAAAACTATGTAAATGGCGCTTTGTGTCGCGGCAGGATTTTGAACACGGCCCTGAGCCGTTGCTGGGCGCCGCGGCCGCCGGTGTGTGTACACTCATACAGAATGTGTTCGAATTTTAAAGACGTGGCGCTGCGCTTCTCGTCCGGTGTGCGACTTTTCTTTGAAGCCGAATAACTCTGTTCTTATTACTGGCGAGCTTACTTTTTTCGGGTGTGGACAGTGTTTCACTCTAGCTGCGCAGGCGCGGACGAGCGCTGCGTCATCTTCTTATTTGACAAGTGTCCGCGGATGCGATACTGCCACTTGAGAGGTCAACAAGGTACTGGCGCTGTAGCCTTTACGTGTCATGTTATCATAAGAGTCCTATTCATTTTAAACATAGTGGTTATCGCCAATACCGGTATATTGTCACACTCTAAATTAACACGATGTCGATATTTCATGCGTTGAATATCATGATTATCGTCAACACCGGTATATTGCAACACCCCTAGTGGAGATTTAAGTATTTTCTTTAAAAGAGCGGTAATGAGAATATGTTAGGAATATTAAAATTCTCTTATTGGTTTGATAAATTCCTACTTTAATATTCTTAAAAGTTACATGCCACCTGAAATGCTAAAATGTACTGTGCAGCCAAAGAGGAAAATAGAACAAATGTATGCTAAAACTAGTTTGTTGTCAGGAAGCATACAACGGATCCAGTAGAGAGTCGAAATAAGGTTTATTGTAAACAGTCAGTAGAACAAACACAATGGCTGGCAATAACGGGCACCCAGCAGGTCCTAGGAAACACGAGAACTGCAGAGTAGAATCCAAGCAGGGTAGAGGAGAAATGACGCGCCGTGAATGTCCTCAGCACAGGCAGACCACAGCTCAGGCAGAACGTCAAACAGGAGATCCGTGCAAACCGAGAGCAGGACCAGAACTGCACAGAACAGATGTCAGCAGAAGAACCAGCAACCAAAACGATCTGACACAGAACATGAGTAACACAGCTCTACATGTAGGACTAATAAACGAGACACACCTGCGACTGATCTGATCGCTCATCAGCGCAGCTGGTGCTGATAGGCAATCAGATCAGTGCAGTACACACAGAATGAGCAAGCAAACCCGCAAACCGTGACATTTGTCTTATGATTTAGCTGTCTAGAATTGGGAAGTGACATGAATTTCTTAACGCATAAATGTGTAATTGTTTGAGTCTGTTTGCTGCGGCTGAACTGACTTTCTGCCGGCTGCTAACAAAAATTCATGCAAAGATAAACTTAGGAGTCAGGTCTGGTAATGCTGTGCGGTAATAAGAGAAGATCCAATTATTCTTGAGCCCACGGTGGTTAAAGCAGTGATAGTGACTTCTTGGAAGGGGCAAGGCCAATCTGAGTAATGGAGATGGGAGATCACCTTAAGTCAGATATAATATATAGTTTTTGTACAAATGTATGCGACACAATCTATTTATGAACGGCAGGGGAATCCTGGAGTATGATGAATTGAGGGAACAGCGCCACGATATAAAGTTAAGGAAACTAAACAACCGAGAGAAATATATGTTTACCTCAGATTTAACGTTTGATCTGTACATCAGCTTTGGGTAATAACGTTATAATCTCGTTCACGATAGAGAAAGCTGGTTGCTCCATTCCTATAAATTCAATTGTGATATGTTGATGTGTGTTGTTTGATTTCATTCCCATTATGAACTGCTCGTCAGAGACCTGCACGGGTCCGATTATGTAAATCCGCACCCGCCCATACCCGCAGTGCTTAAAACCGCATCCGACCCGTTTTCCGACAGCAGCACTAATTAAAATCCGCACCCGACCCGACCCGCTTAAAATAGAACCGATACCCGACCCGCACCCGAAATAAAATCAGTTTAGCCAATCACATTATAGACACACTTATAAATGTTTATCGCCAGGTCATACAGAAGTTATTGCACAACAATTAACACAAGGACAACTTCAGCCGAAGCTGTCAAAAGGCAAAACTAAATTAAGGCACACAAAACTGAGTAGCCTTAACATTTTACCAATCAAACAGACGCGGCTACAACACTATATGCCACGCAATTTTGTCTAGCCTAAATCGGACAATTTTGATTTCAAACACGCCCTGCACACCACACATACTTAACAGTGTTAAATTTGAAAAATACTGTTCGATAGAACTGCTTGTTACCACAGTTATCTACGTGCTTCCTCGGCGATGAAGTTCCACATTTGCGGCTATCCAACACGAAAATGCAGCAAAGCCTTTCACAATATTGTTTTCTTCAGATAACTCCAAATTTCTCCCAAACACTGGACTTCATTTTTGATGATGTATTGTCGACAACTTTACAATCTCCACTAGCAATTCTTTTCTTCAACTCCTCAGCATCCATCTCAATGACTGCGAGCAGATCGCGCGCGCACGGTTATGATGAATTTTTAAAAGTGAAAGTAGCCTAGGTAACGTTATAGATCCTGGGAGGGCGTGGCGCGTGGGCACAAATAAACTGATGTGGATTTTAAATTATTTTATCAACTTGAAATACAGGCATATTTTTGTAGATTTGTTCCTAAAAATATGCACATATTTTTACGTTTGCATGTGATTGTTTTAAACCCGACCCGACCCGCACCCGTATCCGACACAGTTGGATATTTTTCACCCGTTTGAGCAAAATTTGCGTGTCACCCGTCCCCGTGCAGGACTCTACTGCTCGTCCATTTTTGAATACAGAGGACCACAATGGAAATAAGCCTGTGGCTTTATTGTGTATGTCCTCAACAGTTTTTAAAAATGTGTATGAATTGGTCTTTTGGGCTTGATTGTACTTGTTTTAACTTTTATTGTCAAATAAATCAAATCAAATCAAATCAAACTGCATTTATTTTATGTGCCAAGCATTTGTGTGATGCATGCATGCATAGGTTGTTTATCCAAATTCGACCAATCAAATGTGGCCTTACTATCTTTATATCCGCCTCCCCAGTAGGTGCTATTATGCTATTGGCTAGATTGGGCCCAAAGAGGAACCTAGTGGCTCAGAGCAGAGAGTGGAAAATAAAAACTAATGGCGGGAGTAGAGACAAGCAAGAAAAATGACAACAGCGAAGAACCTGTGCCTAAGGAGAACTGTACGTCTGAAATATGACAATATTCTGGCTTCAATAGAGAAGACGTGTCATAAATGCAGGTACTGTGACAGGGGCCGTTCACATATCACGTCTAAAACGCATGGAAAGCGCGGCTGCGCCACTATCTCTTCCTTTCCATAAGTGCTCGCGTCTGTCGTTGCTATGCAACCATGACCTGCATGAGCTTGCCGAATTCTGAAAAGTTGAGATGTTCTCATCTCGTCGCGGCATAGGCAGGCCTGGAAAAATGTGCTTCCATTTTGCGCGCAAAAAAGCAATATGTGAACATAAGTGACAGTGTCACTAAGTCGTGCCGAAAAATGTTGGCCAAATCGAGAGGAAACTAATCTCCACAGTCATCTGGAACGCAATCTCAGGGAGCTATATGAAGACTTCAAAAAGTGTAAGCCCAAATCAACCAAAAATGCTAAAGAAATGTCAAGTAACAATAACAGAGTCTCACAGACAACCATTAATCAAAGTGTTGCATTTGTAACATTAACTTTATGAAAAAAAGTTAAAAGTTTTTTGATCAGAAGATCAGAAGAATATCTATTAGCCTACCTGTTTATTTTAGTATGATCATTACATTTATAAATGATTTAAAAAAAAACTTGTATTTAAAAAAAATTTGCATTTCTCTAGGGAAATGTAATATCGCAAGAAATATCGTTATCGCAATACTCAACAACAATATCGCATATTGCATATTTTCCCAGTATCGTGCAGCCCTAGTGTGTGTGTGTGTGTGTGTGTCTGTGTGTGTGTGTTTGATGCACTGTACTACTCCTGATTGAGGGAGGTATTCATCACAAGGTTACGGTGTAGATTTGGATTCTGACTGTGTCAGTTGCGGCTCCGAACAGAGTAGAATGTAGTGTCACACCCTGGAACTTTGCACTTGTGAAGGAGGCGAAGGTGCACCATTTTGTAATGAGCCCTGAATGTGCCTTTGTTGCTGTAAACCTTCTGACAGAGATGGCAAGTCATGGGAGACAAGCTGTGAGACTGCAGGCTGAAGCACGGTGGAGACGAGACACTGAGCCTGTCGCAGGAGGAGCGACAACAGTGAAGGACGAGAGAGGACCAGGCCTGGACTTTATGTTATGTTTTGTTTATGTGTGTGTGGCAGTCGTCTGTGAGGGGCTGCCGCTTTTACTTTCATTTTGTGCTAGTTTATTTAATGATTATTAAAGTGTAAAACGATCGCCGGTTCCCGCCTCCTTCCCTGAACCTGGCGACCTTGGTACACTGGAATAACAACGACTGCTGTGTTTGAGTATATTTTGATGGATGGGCTGCCTCTCCCTTGTAATCAGCGCCACCCGTCCATTAACTTCGCCAGGTTCCCGACTGGAGTGTGTGTGATTGGAGAGGAGCCACTGCAGAGGAGAATTGGTGGCACGTGATGAGGCACACCTGAAGAATATGAAGCCTCATCACCGTCGCTGTTAAAAGCTGAGCGCGCGTCTCCTCGAGAGACCGGTCTCTTCCCCGTGCACGCTGGTGTCCTCGTGGGTCCAGGAGGGGAGCGCAGAGGGATTCCTGCCACTGCCGACGAGGACACCAGATCCCCCTTTTGTTTTAGCACTTTATTTCCCCCTTTTTTAGACATTTTATGTTTCTTTATGTTCATAAAATGGCTCTCTGAGGCCTGACACCACTCTCACTGTGTCTGTTGTTTGCTCCTCCCGCCACAAAATATATATATACACTACCATTCAAAAGTTTGGGGTCAGTACGATTTTTTAATGTTTTTTAAAGTCTCTTCTGCTTACCAAGGCTGCATTTATTTGATAAAAAAAACAAAACAAAAAAAAACAGTAATATTGTGAAATATTATGACAATTTAAAATGACTGTTTTCTATTTTAATATATTTTAAACTGTAATTTATTCCTGTGATCAAAGCTGAATGTTCAGCATCATTACTCCAGTCTTCAGTGTCACATGATCCTTCAGAAATCATTCTAATATGATGATTTGATGCTCAAGAAACATTCATTATTATTATCAATGTTGAAAACAGTTGTGTACAATTTTTTTTTCTAAATTCTTTGATGAATAGAAAGTTCAAAAGAACAGTATTTTATTTAAAATAGAATATTTCCTAACATTATAAGTGTCTTTACTGTAGCTTTTGATCAGTTTAACTCATCCTTGATGAATAAAATTATTGATTTATTTTATTTCTCTCCCCCAAAAATAAAATTAAAATTCTTACTGACCCCAAAGTTTTGAACGGTAGTGTTTAATGTTACAAAAGCTTTAGATTTCAGATAAATGCTGTTCTTTTGAACTTTCTATTCATCATAGCATCATGAAATAAAAATGTAAATAACTGTTTTCAACATTGATAATCATAAATGTTTCTTGACCATCAAATCATCATATTAGAGTGATTTCTGAAGGATCATGTGACACTGAAGACTGGAGTAATGATGCTGAAAATTCAGCTTTGATCACAGGAATAAATTACACTTTACTGTATATTCACATAGAAAACAGCTGTTTTAAATTGGAATAATATTTCACAATATTACTGTTTTTGTTTGTATTTTTAATCAAATAAATGCAGCCTTGGTGAGCAGAAGATATTTCTTTTAAAAACATTAAAAATCTTAGTGACCCCAAACTTTTGAACGGTAGTGTACATATACTGTGTGTGTATGGTGCAAAGTTGTGAAAAATACAACTATTTAAAACAGGCATCTTGTCTCATACGATGTATGTTAATCCAGAATTACAGACATAAATAAATGAAGAGCTCATGATGCTGATGTGACACACCATTACTGTACTTTAAAACAAACTGAAATCCACTGCGAATAAATATGCTCATAGCAACATGTTTCTATGCAAACTTAAGCATAAAACAGCTAAAGAAAGAGTCTAATGACTGTAATATAATAACAGTACACATTGTTTACGTACACAGAACGCACAGACCTGCATTATTACAGTAGTTCAGTGCATCTTATCAGTGAAATACTCTAATAACAGCAACTCAATGGCTGATGGTGAACACAGGATCATCCGTAGATTCTGTGTTTTTCGAACAGCACGACGGGACTTTGTGAAGCTTGTCCCGCGACAGATACAGAACCGGCTGGATGCTGCTGCTGATGTCCATGAAGCCGAAGGCGATGTAGTGGATGTAACAGTGGAAGACATCTGGAGAGAAATACTCTTGAAATGGGAAGAGAGCCACCGGCGGGAAGTAGTTAAATACAATGATGGCCAAGATGATGATGACCATTTTGAAGGCCTTTTTCTTGAAGGGATGCCTCTCGTCTCGGCCTGGAGCAGATTGTCTGAGGGCCCAGAGAATAGAGATGTTACAGAACAGCATGAATGCAAACGCTGCCAGAATCATGACGGTGAAGACTTTCTCAAAGTTAGGGATGTTTCCTGCACACTTTGCTGCGGCGTAGACTAAAGTGACGAGCCACACGGCGCCGGCACACACCGAGCGATGCCGCTGGTCTTTGAGTTCGGTGAAGGTGATGGGATGGCAGACGGCCATGTATCGGTCCAGACAGATGCAGGACAGAAAGAGCGGTGACGAGTCTTTGATGCCGTAGAAGAAGCGCAGGACGTACCAGGTGCTGCTGCTGGTCAGATACACGATGTTGGCCAGTTCCAGCGGAGGAATGAGGCAGAAGAAAGTGTCCAGCACGGCCAGTTGGACGATGAAGATGTCTGAGGTGGACGAGTCTCCCTTATTCTTATGGATGAGCCACAGAACCATGATGTTGGCCGGGATGCCCAGGAACATGTTGATGAACTGCAGCACCAGGTAGAAGATGATGACGGTGGGCATGTGAGCACATCTAGCGTAGACGGTCTGCTCGACCAGAGAGGCGTTCAGCGGCCGGTGACTGATGAGCAGAGAGGAGTTGATGTATCTGAACAGCTCTATGATTTCCATCGTCCTCTCAGTGTGCTCGGACCAACCCCTGAAACACACAAACAGTGATCAAATGTACAATCAAACTCTTGCTTTGTTCTTTTCTGCTCCTCATTCAAACAGCACTGAAACAGCTTTGACTTTATGTCACGATAACATTTATGAGTGAATTTCACTGTTTGGGCTCATGAAACTCTCCACACTTGAAGACACAATAACTGAAGTTCACATGCACACAAATACATGTTGAATTAAAGTATTTCCCTACAGATGCCTTGACATCACATGTGACGATCTCTCATAATGCAACAAAAGGCTTTCTGTTAAAGAATAATCACTTTCGATAATCATTTTAAAAAATGTATATTCTTTAGTCAAACCTTAAAGTCTTGGCTAGGAAAAACATGATTGTTAGAGTTCATTTAACAAGCTACATCTACAACAGGGCATGTTGTCATATTATATTGTGTTGTCACAGTAGGAATCCGCTTTGTTTGAAATTTGAAAAAATATTAAGTACAAAAATCTTCTATACAATGACTTATTCGAAATAATAGAACAGTACAATAATTATGGTGCACAAAATACAAACATAGAAGATAAACAAGCAGCCTCATGATGTGACAGAATATGTATAGAGTTTGTGATATAAACTAGATTAAACTAGATTTGTCAAGTCATGTTCATAGCACTTTGTACAATACAGCTTCACATTAATAAAGAGTAGTTCAGTTCAAATATCATTATGATTTTAATTTCAACTGTAAAGCAGCTCTACAAAAGATAGTTTCATTGAGTTGATACAGTGATACAAATTCATAGTTAAGTCAAAACATTAAGTTGAATTATTCAGTGACCTTAGTTGGTTGTTTCAAGACAGCCTAACCAACAAGTGTCACTAAATATGAATCATCTTAAACCACCAGTTGTTACATTTATGAAGTTTCCGTCAGTAGAGAAACCTTTCAGTGTTTCATGATAAGCATAATCTCTTACCTGTCTGAAGTTCCTGTGGTCTTCAGCGCAGTGTGAAGTTCGTCGTGAGACTGACAGCTCATTTTAAGCTGAAGACACTGACGACACCTTCACCCATGATTCAACACCACCGGGAGCTCCAGAAGCCAATCGAAGCCAAGCGACCCAGAGAATAAACCAATATGGAAATGTGTCCCCTCTTACAGAAAAAATATTTGCATATTGCTGAGTTTATGGACCAGATAACATGCTAACATATTAACATAGTTACAGGGTTCATGTTTACGGATGGTGGGACTGGTTGAGAAGACGTGTAGAAGCAAGTCCTCATCATTAACACTGATTGGCAATGATGCAACTCGCCATTGGCTCCTGACGGAAATTTGGTGGTAAACAACTGATGCAACCGTACATTAGTATTCTTCTGAAATTCACTGTAACAAAGTGTCATTTGTTACATGAAGATGACATGGAGGTTCATCTGGATGGAAGAATAAGACAAAGAGGCGGCTATGTGATTGTCAGATAGTGGCTTATTTTTTACCTTTGTGCGACAGAATCATTTTCAGAGTCAAAACTGAAGCATTTTTGTCATCTTAAGCTTCTTCAACAGCATGAAGCCTCGTCTGAATAAACACAAGAACCATTAAAGCACTTTCATCATCCTAGTTTGCACAGCCTCGTATTAAATACACGATTGACACAGTCTTGCAGATCGTCACAATATTCATCCATATATGACAGAAATCTGTGCTCTGCTTATTTGATTTTTGATTGTAACATAATTAAGATAAAATGACAGAGATGAGATCAAATGTAAGAGGTCAAAGATGAAAGATTGAGGTAAAAACACTAATAACAACAAATATTTAAAAACCATCAAAATGGACATATGAGATATGAATTATAGAGATATTGAGAAACTGTCCACTACAGTAAGTGCTTGTTGTTAAGCTATTTAGTAACACTTTATTTTGATAGTCCATCTGTTAAAACTCTATTAGTTATTAGTAGCTATTAAGTAGCATGTCAACAGTGCATCAATTGACATTCAACAACACTGTTTTAACAGACAAGTGCATTTCAAGTGTTAATCTACAGATTTTACAAAAAGTGCCTGTTGACTGTCAATATGGTTTTTGCAACAGGGTATTAACCAATTGTCAACTAACTTTCTGTAGATTGAGTCAACATCTTCTAAGCTGTCTACCAAAAAATCAAAATCAATCTGTCAGTTGAAAGTCAACAGTCAAGTCAGCGTATGTTCTGTATATGATACAGTATATCCTACTCAAGGGATTTCAAATGCATCAAATTAATGACTATTTAAACTGATTAAAAACTAAAAAAATCTTTAATTTACCATCTGTTGATAATCAACTAAAGATCAGTTGCTTGTCAACAAATATATAGTTTGCGATCAGTAGACTGTTAGCAGACATTCTCAATATATCTTTTAGGACTATCTTATTAGAGTGAAAAACTGTTGATATCAGTAGAAAGTCTATAACCTATCAACAAATTACATACAGTTTTCTGTTAATTATATGTGTAACGATAACCAGCTGGAGTGCCCTCGAGAGCCACCAGAGGGCGCTCCACAATAGACTAGGATCACTTCCTCATAAACTACATTTCCCATAACTCACTGCCCGGACTCATCAGCACTCATCATCTCATTCACCTGTGTCTTATCATCTTGTTTCACTCACACCATAAATACCTGGTTTTCACATTCACTCAGAGCGAAGTCTTGTTTTACTGTTACTACATTTCTGAGCGTTATTTACCCATGTTTGATTCTTGTTTTACTGACCTTGGACTGTTTCACCGTTTCCTGATCGTTTCTCTGCCTGGCCTGACTCGGATTGTTTATTGGACTCTGATTATTGCTGCCTGCCCTGACCTCTGCCTGTTATTTGGATATTCTCTGTGTTTCCTCCTTTGATCTGTTCGCTGTTGATGACCCTGCCTGTACGACTACTCTGTAAATAAACTGCATTTGGATCTTCACCTTCGAGTCTCGGAGCCGTTTCGCAACAATATGCAACATATTTACCATTTAAAATTAGATTTGCATACCTGACTGAAGTAGAACAAACACTAGGCAGCAGATCAGAGAAAGTCCATCCATCCATCCATCCATCCATCTTCTCCCGCTTATCCGGGGCCGGGTCGCGGGGGCAGCAGTCTAAGCAGGGATGCCCAGACTTCCCTCTCCCTAGACACTTCCTCCAGCTCTTCCGGGGGGACACCGAGGCGTTCCCAGGCCAGCCGGGAGACATAGTCCCTCCAGCGTGTCCTAGGTCTTCCCCGGGGTCTCCTCCCGGTGGGACATGCCCGGAACACCTTCCCAGGAAGGCGTCCAGGAGGCATCCGGAAAAGATGCCTGAGCCACCTCAGCTGGCCCCTCTCGATGTGGAGGAGCAGCGGCTCTACTCTGAGCTCCTCCCGAGTGACCGAGCTTCTCACCCTATCTCTAAGGGATCGCCCAGCCACCCTGCGGAGAAAGCTCATTTCGGCCGCCTGTATCCGGGATCTTGTCCTTTCGGTCATGACCCACAGCTCATGTCCATAGGTGAGAGTAGGAACGTAGATTGACCGGTAAATCGAGAGCTTCGCCTTGCGGCTCAGCTCCTTCTTCACCACGACAGACCGGTACAGCGACCGCATTACTGCAGAAGCTGCACCGATCCGTCTGTCAATCTCCCGTTCCATCCTTCCCTCACTCGTGAGCAAGACCCCAAGATACTTAAACTCCTCCACTTGAGGCAGGAACTCTCCACCAACCTGAAGCGGGCAAACCACCCTTTTCCGACTGAGAAACATGGCCTCGGATTTGGAGGTGCTGATTCTCATCCCAGCCGCTTCACACTCGGCTGCAAACCGTCCCAGTGCATGCTGAAGGTCCTGGTCCGATGGGGCCAGCACGACAACATCATCCGCAAAGAGCAGAGATGAAATCGTGTGGTCCCCAAACCTGACCCCCTCCGGCCCCTGGCTGCGCCTAGAAATTCTGTCCATAAAAATTATGAACAGAACCGGCGACAAAGGGCAGCCCTGCCGGAGTCCAACATGCACCGGGAACAAGTCTGACTTACTGCCGGCAATGCGAACCAAGCTCCTGCTCCGGTCGTACAGGGACCGGGTAGCCCTTAGCAAAGGGCCCCGAACCCCATACTCCCAGAGCACCCTCCACAAGATGCCGCGAGGGACACAGTCGAATGCCTTCTCCAAATCCACAAAACACATGTGGATTGGTTGGGCAAACTCCCATGAACCCTCCAGCACCCTGTAGAGGGTATAGAGCTGGTCCAGTGTTCCACGACCGGGACGAAAACCACACTGTTCCTCCTGAATCCGAGGTTCTACTATCAGCCGGATTCTCCTCTCCAGTACCCTGGCATAGACTTTCCCAGGGAGGCTAAGAAGTGTTATCCCCCTATAGTTGGAGCACACCCTCCGGTCCCCCTTCTTAAAAAGAGGGACCACCACCCCGGTCTGCCAGTCCAAAGGTACTGTCCCCAACCGCCACACGATGCTGCAGAGGCGTGTCAGCCAAGACAGCCCCACAACATCCAGAGACTTGAGGTACTCAGGGCGGATCTCATCCACCCCCGGTGCCTTGCCACCGAGGAGCTTCTTGACTACCTCGGTGACTTCAGCTTGGGTGATGGACGAGTCCACCTCCGAGCCCTCAGCCTCTGCTTCCTCAATGGAAGACGTGACGGCGGGATTGAGGAGATCCTCGAAGTATTCCTTCCACCGTCCGGTGATATCCCCAGTCGAGGTCAACAGCTGCCCACCTCCACTGTAAACAGCATTGGTAGGGCACTGCTTCCCCCTCCTGAGGCGCCGGACGGTTTGCCAGAATCTCTTCGAGGCCGACCGATAGTCCTTCTCCATGGCCTCACCGAACTCCTCATAGGCCCGAGTTTTTGCCTCCACAACCACCCGGGCTGCAGTCCGCTTGGCCCGCCGGTACCCGTCAGCTGCCTCAGGAGTCCCACAAGCCAGCCAGGCTCGATAGGACTCCTTCTTCAGCTTGACGACATCCCTTACCTCCGGTGTCCACCACCGGGTTCGGGGATTGCCGCCTCGACAGGCACCGGAGACCTTACGGCCACAGCTCCGAGTGGCCGCGTTGACAATGGAGGTGGAGAACATGGTCCACTCGGACTCAATATCTCCAGACTCCCTCGGGATCTGGTCGAAGCTCTGTCGGAGGTGGGAGTTGAAGATCTCTCTGACAGGGGATTCGGCCAAACATTCCCAACAGACCCTCACAGTACGTTTGGGTCTGCCGAGTCTGTCCAGCTTCCTCCCCCGCCATCAGATCCAACTCACCACCAGGTGGTGATCAGTTGACAGCTCCGCCCCTCTCTTTACCCGAGTGTCCAAGACATACGGCCGGAGGTCAGATGATCATCGACCTCCGGCCTAGGGTGTCCTGGAGCCATGTGCACTGATGGACACCCTTATGCTTGAACATGGTGTTCGTTATGGACAAGCTGTAACTAGCACAGAAGTCCAATAACAGAACACCACTCGGGTTCAGATCAGGGGGGCCGTTCCTCCCAATCACGCCCCTCCAGGTGTCACCGTCGCTGCCCACGTGGGCGTTGAAGTCCCCCAGTAGAACGAAGGAGTCCCCAGTCGGAGCACTTTCCAGCACCCCTCCCAGAGACTCCAAGAAGGCCGGTTACTCTACACTGCCGTTTGGCCCGTAGGCACAAACGACAGTGAGAGACCTATCCCTGACCCGAAGGCGCAGGGAAGCGACCCTCTCGTTCACCGGGGTGAACTCCAACACATGGCGGCTGAGCTGGGGGGCTATAAGCAAACCCACACCAGCCCGCCGCCTCTCACCATGGGCAACTCCAGAGTGGTGAAGAGTCCATCCTCTCTCAAGGAGTGTGGTTCCAGAGCCCAAGCCGTGCGTGGAGGTGATCCCAACTATCTCTAGTCGGAATCTCTGAACCTCATGCACAATCTCAGGCTCCTTCCCCGTCAGAGAGGTGACGTTCCATGTCCCTCGAGCTAGATTCCGCGTCCAGGGATCGGGTTGTCTAGGCCCCCGCCTTTGACTGCCGCCCAATCCACTTAGCACCGGCCCCTTACGGTCCCTCCTGCAGGTGGTGGGTCCACGGGAGGGTGGCCCCATGTCGCTCCTTCGGGCTGAGCCCGGCCGGACCCCATGGGGGGAGGCCCGACCACCAGGCGCTCGCATACGAGCCCCAACCCCGGGCCTGGCTCCAGGGTGGGGCCCCGGCTGCGCCATGCTGGGCGACGTCACGGTCCTCTAATTTATAGTCGTCATAAGGGTTTTTGAACCGCTCTTAGTCTGACCCGTCACCTAGGACCTGTTTGCCTTGGGAGACCCTACCAGGGGCATATAGCCCCAGACAACATAGCTCCTAGGGTCATTCGGGTACTCAAACCCCTCCACCACGGTAAGGTGGCAGTTCAAGGAGGGGTCAGAGAAAGTAAGCACTTTTATTAAATCAAATATAAATACTACAAATAATGCAAACTATTCTTTACTAGGGTATCAGTAGCAAATCTGAACCATCTGATTATGTGACAAACATTATATTGAGCATTTCAAAATGAGAAAACTTTCTCAATACTTGGGGGGAAAAAATGCTACACTGCCCTAGTCCAAGATCAAACCACAAAAAACAAAGAAACAAACAAACTCGTATAGTTAACAACAACCTACTTTAACAACATTTCAACATTTCAAATTCTAGGCCAAGGTTCAAAGTTATAAACAACACCAAGGCAAAAAAAAAAAAAAAAAAACTTTTACAGATACTTAAAATATACCGAAATACAGATACAGATACAGATACAGATACCTAAACTGATCTGTGGTTACTATTCCTTATGTTCTTGAGAAGTCTTCCAAGTACTCCATGTTTATATCTTCTTGCTAACCAGTAGGTCTATGAAGCAGAGCTGTTTATTTAAAGCCTTCTCAGAACGATCCCTGCTTACGTCAAACTTCCCTCTTGTAAGTCTGCCACGCTCTCTCAATGTCTTGAGTATGTACTCCCGTTTGTGGATCTACATAATTCTGGCTGTGGTTGACTCTGACATGATTGTGGCCCTCCTGGGAAAGACTGGCATATGCTCTCCACTCATCACTCACAACTAGACTTTGACGTTTGACATGTTTCTTGATGATGGGAACAAGGGTCTCCTTGTTTCTTTTCTTCATGAGGCAAAGAATGGGGCGTCTGCTTGCAGCTTTGATCTCAAGTACACCAAACACTCACGTTTGCTTTCTTTTCAGGTGTTGCCAAATTGTCCTCTTGCATACTACCAAAAAACAGTATGAAGAGTATTACAAAATAAACTAAATCTCTTGACTCTGTATCAATTTATTGATAATCAGGTGTAATGACACAATCATTTTTCATCTAAAACATTACCGATGTTTACAAAATAAGAAAATATTTAAAGGCTCCCAAGTATACTAAAATGTATTTGAATTAAATGTATTTTATGCTAAGTATGCTATAAATACATTTACATATTTATGTACTTAATATAAATACCCTGCAATTGTGCTTTTTGTATACTAAACTGATATACTTAAAGGGACAATAAGTAACTTTTTAGGTATTTTATTATCTAAAATCAATATTTTTATTCATAAATATGTCCTCAATGGTGTACAAATACCTCTGCCAATGATCTGACTTATCCTCGTAAACGAAGAATTTATTATCTTTATATACATAGGACGGGTAAGCCCACGGAGGCTTCCATGTAGTTCCGCCATCTTGAAAAACTATAATAGCAGAGAGGGACAAAAAGTACTAGGCCAACGCGTTTCCACAACGCGTTTCGTTCAGAGCCCGCGTCACGTGACTGAAACCAGCAGAAACGGAGCAGAGCAGTGAGAGGCGCTTTTGTCACTGCCCCGGCAAGTTTAAAAGGCTGCACACTTCACGGTTAAGTCACAGGATAACGAGTCCTCTTCGTCGAAAAAGTCCACAATAAGACCGTAAAAGGAAACGTGATCGGAGATTACAAAAACAAGGGTTATTATAATGTCGGGATAGCTAATGCAGGAGAAAGCTTTCAAAAGAGACCCTGAAGTTGCCTGCTTTCTTCTCGACAGGTAAGTCAATGTTAAGGTCTTAATTACAGGCTTTTTATTTTTATTTTTTTATTAGCCTATATAGACCAGCGTTTCCCAGCGGGGTGACGCGGCACCCTGGGGTGCTTCTGGCGAGAGCAGGGGTGCTGTGTAAAAAAACAATTTTTACCATCAATCTCTGATCGTCGGAAGTCTCTAATAACAACAAATAATGCGCACAAATTTATAATAAAAATGCAAATCATAAGTTTTCGGCGTTGAATTGCGGAGGTTGCGTTTGCGTGTGATTTTATTCCCGTGCCTTATTCCCAGTGCGTCCACATAAAGCTGCCTATTTTTCATTGATGAGCTTACAGTCAAATACACACGAAAACATTGTCACAACGTCCGTCTTGCCGCGTATTCACATAAACACATCGGTTATGTCCGTGCTGCTGTCAACGCAACGCGTGCGATTAATGTTTTTCAGTTTAACACGTTAAAAATATTTAACGCAATTAAAGCAGCATTTTTTTCTGTCATCCTTTGGCTAGCGTTACATTATATAATCACGTTCTTCTTCATGCAAATGCTTCTAACCATGCAAGCGAGAAAATACAAAAGAGAATGCGCTGTCCTGTGATGCTGACACGACGCGCGCCAGACTCGACTTCGCTTTCGCTTTGAGTATCCTCATCAGAGCAGTGTATTCACACCAGGAAAGTCCGATAGTTCACTTGCTTTGGTCCGGACCAAATAGAATGTTGATTTTTTTTGTTTGGTACGGTTCGCTTTCACACTGTTCTTTTTGCAAGTGAACCAAAATGTGTAAACCAAACCACACGTGTGCTAAGGTCGTCCATTCATTGGACAGGAATTCTCAAGCAGGGAAAAGCAGGAAGTGCACAAACAGGCTCAGCATGGAGATATTTCGTAATGTAATATTTGTTATTTTACTGATTTGGTGTTATTCTCTACAAACGCAATATGAAGAAACTATATTGTATAGATAAAAGCCCGCCCGCACTGACTTGGGTCTTTACATGCGCTTCCTGAGGCACGACACACACACGCAAGGTCTCTCGCTCCCTCTCTCTGCCGTGCGCGCGCTCTTGCTCGCTCGCTTTAGACACCATTATGCCAAAATGTCCGTTTTGTTAAGTATCCTCATAAGAGCAGTCAAATAAAAAGACGCAGTTTTCTGCAGTTGGGTCGGTCATGTTCACACCATAAACGAACCGTACCAGAGTTCGTTTGGAACCGTACCGAGACCACCTCTTCAGCTGGGTCTCGGTTCGGTTGTTTGGTCCGCACCCGAGTTCGATTGCTGTATTCACACCTGCCCAAAAGGTCCGCACCAAGGGGGGAAACGAACTAGAGTTCAATTCAATCGAACCAAACGAGGCAGGTGTGAATACACAGTTAAAGTCTTAAATGAACGTTAAGAGTTGTGAGAAAATCGGACGCGTGTGGGATCCACATGTGACAGTGCAGCAGTGACATCAGAATCAAATAACACTTCATTCATAAAAATATGCCATTAAACAATTATTTGAAATATACTGTCTTTATGATGTTTCTACATTAATTTGGAGATTTACTGTGAAATTATTAGGCTACATAAAATATAGTAAAAACAAGCTATCTTGTGCAATTATAACAAAATTATCCCAATAATTATCACATTATCCCAATTATTATCCCAATAATTATCCCATACACTGAGTGAGCAAACATTTAGGTGAGATTTGCAATGGTAATTGAGCAATGTTTATATATGAATAAAAAGCCTTAATTGAATATGTCATTATGTAAAGTGATCTCTTCAGAAGAAAGTAATGATTTCCTAGATTTTAAATGGATGGACAAAAAAAATAAGAAAATAATAGGTAAAAATATCTATATGACAGTAGGCCTATAAGTTCTTCCCTGTGGTATTGAAAATTGATACATTTATTTATTTATTTATTTATTTATTTATTTATTGCTCAAGTCATACATGTTTCATTCATTCATTCATGCATTCGTAACATGCATGAACGAAGAAAAAAAAAAGGAAGAAGGAAGAAGAAAATCTTATGGTACCTGTCATTTATTTGTGCACATCAAGAATTAAATAAAAAAAAAACCAGCACATTTCAAGGTATAGTATCAAAGTAGTATCTCTACTATTGAGTAAAGTAGAGAAGGCCCTATAAACAAGGTTGTAAGTTTTGTTTGTTCAAAACTGTAACATTCGTTTGTTCGTTGTGTCAAGTTGTAGTTTGTTTGAAATAACAAACCAGTTCACCTGAAGGAAAACTCGATGAAGTGCTATTAGAGGACATCCTGTCATAGCTTTTTGGTACATAATGGCTACCGTAGATGCAACACACATTTGAAAATGCGAGGCGCTAGAGAGCACTATTCATTTGATTGCAAAATACAATTTCACCACTAGATGGGAGAAAATCCCACTTACTGTCCCTTTAAAGTCTGCTAAATTGGAACAAGTAATTTTTTACTTAATGTACTTTAGTTATCCAGAAATAGTGCTGAGGTCCAACTAAAGATATACTTACTTGGCCAAACCTCGTTTGACATCAAGTGGTGGTGTTTACCGCAGCAGCATTCCAGTCAAGACTATTGACTTTCATGTGACTTTAACCTTTGAATATTTAGTTCTCAAAGCTTCTGGTACATTTCTTATACTCTTGATTCTCCTTTCTTGTCCACCTAAATCTCTATTTTCTTCAGTGAACTGCATGAACAGTGAACTGCAACTGTTAATCATTTCCTCTGCCTTATCCCCTTGTGTTATATTACTTGGTGATTTCAATATTCTGTACATGTTGATACTGATTGTGCAGAATCGCGTGAACTCTTGTCATTGTTTGAATGTTTCAAGCTTGTACAACATGTCGATTTTGCTACACACTCAAAAGGTCACACACTGGATGCCGGTCTACATAATGTTTCCGTGCTTGGTTCTCAGATTGGACTGTCTGATCACCTTCTCATTGAACTAAACTGTGAAATGCCTCTTCCCCGCCTCAGGGTGAAATCCACTATAATCTACCGTAACCTCAATTCTGTTAATCCATTACTGTTTTCTGAATCTGTACAAACTCATCTCTCTGAAATTACTGAACACACTAGCTCCCTCGATATCCTTACCAAATATAATGCCTGTATTTCCACTGCCTTTGATATACACTTAAAAGTGGAGTTGTACCTTACACTGTTACAAGACAGAAGGGGCAGACACATGGATAAAGGTAATGTGAGTTTATTTTGAACAACCAGATGAGTGATCGGCAGTGCAGATGAAGGTGAGTGGATGTGAAGATATCCAGATGATGTAGACTTGAATGACTCAGTTTGTTTTCTTGCAGATGGAGATCGGAAGGAGTCAAACAGAACCAGAGAAGACCCTGGAGCACACACACTGGAGACGAGGAACAACGAGGAAGACTTGGAGAGGTGACAAAGGAACAGGTAAGTAGCATAGGAGTCCTGGAGGTAAGCACAGCGTTAGTGTCTTGATGCAAACGATACCGGACAATGACTGAGAGTGAGAGAGGTGCTTATGTGCTGGAGGTAATTGCTGGATTGATTCCGTGCAGGTGTGTGTGATCAGTACTCAGGAGAGGGAGTGCGCTGTGATTGAGTGAGGGTGGAGTCTGGCGTGATTGTGACATACACACACGTCTCCCTGGTTTACCCCTGCACTTCGCAATCTAAAAACAGCTGGTCATCGTCTTGAACACCTTTACAGGAAAACTGTTTTGACTGTTCACCTTACTGCTTACACTGACCATATCCAGTTATACAAATCTGCTATAAATACTGCACACTCTAGTTATTACTCTACTATTATTAATAATGCATCCTCTCGACCTAAAGCACTGTTTTCTGTAGTCAGTAAACTCACCAACCCTCCAGCACCTATCATAAGTAACTCAGCAGACCTCTGTCAGTCATTCCTGCATTTCTTTCAAAATAAAATCGATAGCATTCATAATCTCTTCCTATCCATGATCTCTCCTGTCCCCACACATGACTTCCCCACTGCTTTCACACCTGGTACTTTCACTGATTTGCCTCCTGAATTCTGAATTCTTTGCATTTCTGAATATCAGCGATGCTGAGACCCTAGTTCACGCTTTCATCACTTCATGGCTTGACTACTGCAATTCTCTTTTCTATGGCTTCCCCAATTCATCAATAAATAAGATCCAATACATTCAGAACTCCGGAGTTAGGGTCCTCAAAGGGTCCTTGTAAAGCGAACTTGAGTTTTCTGAAAGGCGCTATATAAAATAAACATATTATTATTATTATTGATTATGCTAAAGTCAATATGGAATATGAAATATTAAATATGGAACTGGGCAAAGCTAGACAGACTTTCTTTTCGAATATTATAAACAGCAACTTAAACAACACACGCACTCTTTTTGCTACTGTAGAGAGACTGACAAACCCCCCAAGTCACATTCCCAGTGAAATGTTCTTAGACAGCAAATGCCGTGAGTTTGCTTCCTTCTTCCACATCCTTGAGTTGCACTGGGGTCAGACAGATCAGACCACCTGAGAAAGTAGTTACTATGTCTGATTAAAAAAAAATTGATGGCAAAATTTTGGAAGAAACCGTACAGCACCTTAAAACATCAACCTGCGCTCTTGACACACTTCCCACATCTTTTTTCAAAAGTGTGTTTAACAGTTTAGAAGCAGATCTTCTAGAAGTGGTAAATGCCTCACTTAACTCTGGGAGTTTTCCAAACTCCCTTAAAACTGCAGTTGTCAAGCCCCTCCTGAAAAAGAGCAATCTGGATAAGACCATATTAAGCAACTATAGGCTGATTTCAAATCTTCCTTTCATAGGCAAGATCATTGAAAAAGTTGTCTTCAATCAGCTGAACAAATTCTTATGCTCGAATGGATACTTTGACAATTCAGGCCGCACCATAGCACTGAAACTGCGCTCGTTAAAATCACAAATGATTTACTTTTAGCTTCTGACCAAGGCTGTATCTCAATATTAGTTTTACTTGATCTTAGTGCTGCGTTCGATACTATAGATCACACAATACTCTTAGATCGACTACAAAATTATACTGGTGTTCAAGGACAAGCATTAAGCTGGTTCAGATCATACTTATCTGACCGATATCATTTTGTCTATTTAAATGGAGAAAAATCGATCATAACTTCAGTAAACTATGGAGTGCCGCAGGGATCTGTGTTAGGCCCTCTGCTATTCTCAATAAATATGATGCCACTTGGAAATATTATAAGGAAACATGGAATTAGTTTCCATTGTTATGCTGATGACACTCAATTATATATTTCATCACGGCCAGATGAAAACTCTAAATTATCCAAATTGACAGAGTGTGTTAAAGATTGGATGATGCGTAATTTTCTTTTATTAAATCCAGACAAGACAGAGGTACTACTTATCGGTTAAAAAAACCTCCCACAAAACCTCTCACAATACAACTTTAACATAGTAGGATGTCCTGTTACTTTATCCTCTACAGTAAAAGACCTGGGTGTTATACTAGACTGCAACCTGTCTTTTGAAAATCATATTTCATATGTTACAAAAATAGCCTTTAAAATAGCTACGTAATATGCTATCGGTTTCTGATGCAGAAAAGTTAGTTCATGCATTCATGACCTCGAGACTAGATTACTGTAATGCTTTATTAGCTGGTTGTCCTGCATCCTCAATAAACAAGC
Organism: Squalius cephalus; assembly: GCA_022829025.1. Taxonomy (NCBI): domain Eukaryota; kingdom Metazoa; phylum Chordata; class Actinopteri; order Cypriniformes; family Leuciscidae; genus Squalius; species Squalius cephalus. Next base: position 42,443 of record CM040795.1, read on the forward strand.
TACAGTTAGTCCAAAATGCCGCCGCTAGAGTTCTTACTAGATCAAGAAAATATGATCATATAACACCAATTACAGTAATCTAGTCTCGAGGTCATGAACGCATGAACTAACTTTTCTGCATCAGAAACTGATAGCATATTACGTAGCTTAGCAATGTTTCTAAGGTGGAAAAAGGATGTTCTTGTAACATATGAAATATGATTTTCAAAAGACAGGTTGCAGTCTAGTATACCCAGGTCTTTTACTGTAGAGGATAAAGTAACAGGACATCCTACTATATTAAATTTGTAGTGTGCGAGGTTTTGTAGGCAGACATCACACCATTCCTCAGGTCTTTACACTGGCTCCCAGTTACATTTAGGATTGATTTTAAAGTATTATTACTGGTATATAAATCACTCAATGTCCTAGGACCTCAATACATTGCAGATATGCTCACTGAATATAAACACAGAACACAGATTACTCAGATCATTAGGATCACATCAGCTAGAAATACCAAGGGATTACCTGGGTTCTCCCAAGGTTCTCCCTTGAATGCATCAACAAATACTTGACAAATGCATTCCAACTAGGTTATTGAACTTTAAAGGGCACCTATTATGCCCCTTTTTAGAAGATGTAATATTGGTCTTGGGTGTCCCCAGAATGCATTTGTGAAGTTTCAGCACAAAATACCCCACAGTTAATTTATTATAACCATTTGAAAATGTCATTTTTGGGGCCTGTTTTAAAAAGAGCTGTTTTGAGTGTACCACTTTAAATGTAAATGAGCTGCATAATCCCCGCCCTGCTGGACCTAGATAATGAAGAGACTCCGGCACAGAATAAACATGAATGAGAATGGACTAAACGTCTCGGAATGGTTTTTTGATACATTTATGTTTACAAAGTTTTAATCGCGTCCCTTTTGCCATTATGGATGTGCAACACACACACACACACACACACACACACACACGAACTGTGATAACGTTCGCGCAATTTTTTGAAACTACACACACACACACACACACACACACACACACACACACACACACACACTACTGTGATAACGTTTGCTAAGTACAAACGTTTATATAGGCTACTGTCTATGGAGATAGAGCAGACCTTAATTTATTTACATTTGTAAATGCTGCAAAAAAAAGCCTACGTGACATAAAACTGTCTGACGTTGTTTGTTGAGACATCCTATGACGACGACAATAAATAGCTTTAGACGCATTTGTTGTTGAACTGGCTGACATCGATTGAAATGACTTTGCTCAAAAATAATAAAATACACTTACTACTTCTGGAGGTGACGTTGGATCGCGAACAGTAGGAAACGATCCACACTTGAGGATTAACTTTGACCCTCGTTCACTAAACAGTCAGTCAGAAATGATTCTCGTATTTAGGAAGTTTAAGTGGCGCCTTTTCTTCATAAATAAAATCCATCCGCTGCGTTTTCAGTGGCTCTGATGTCAGTGAATACTAGAATGTCCATTCTTACAACCCACAACAGAACACCTACACTTCTTAGGAGACATTACCGGCTGTCGTTGAAACAATGGAGGATGCAGATCACCGAGGGCGGGGTCTATGCCAAAACCAGATGTCAATCAAATCACGTCGGTGGGGCTTAGCTCATTTCTACGTCACAGTGAGGAAAATCTAGAACAGGGTGTTCTGAGACAGTGCTTATGATTTATTGAGATAGTAAAAAAACTACTGGGTGGATTTTTATCATTCTAGGGTGGTTTTGCTCACACACTGCCAACACACATTTATGTTCAAACACCATATAAAAGTGAATTTTGCATAATAGGTGCCCTTTAATACATAAAGTAATACATTCTTTCCATTCAACTTTTGGCCCACAACAATAGAATAATGACAAACAAATAAAAAAATAGTTTCGCTTATTACACCTTTTACATGACACTGTTTCTTTTCATGACCATTGGTTAAAATAAAATAAAATAAAAAAATTAGTTGCCATAAAAAAACACACTATTTCAGTAAAAAATAATTTCAGTCCTCCAGATGTTCGCTTCAATACTTTCCTTATGTGGGCTTCAAGGTCGCTAGCACCTTTATGACATGTACGTGCCAGCTTTGCAGGTCAATGCATTCTGTTTCACACGGATCCCGACCGAGACGAAAACATAGGAATTTTCTCTATAAATTATCTGTGAATTTACATTTGGGCTTTTTTTTTTTAACGCTCTTCAGGAGCCATGTGCCACTGTTGACAAGCAAGCACTGCTCTGTGACTCTTGACTGTTGCTGTGCTGCTGAGGGTATTAGATTGAGATGCAGTTTGACCAATGTTGCATTACGTACATGACGACCGACCAATGTTGCCATGCGAGAAGGCAGAACGCACATCAACCCAATCACTTGTTTGTCGTTCATGTAAACAGTACATTCAGATTCATGTAAACAGTACATTCAGATTCATCAATCTGAATGAATTCAGTCTGATTGAAACAAAATGTGTGCATGTCAACACAATGAATGGTGACTTTAGAAAGCAAAAGCCGAATCCCAGACATTTTGGGCGATCTAGAAATCCCAGCCGGACAAATTTTTCCCACATTTTTTTAGGTCCAAAAAGAGGACATGTCCGGGAAAAAGAGGACATATGGTCATCCTATACCAAGGTCACATCAGCAAGAAATACCAAGGGTTTACCTGGGTTCTCCAAAGGTTTTTTTTGTCCATTCTGTCACCTTGATGGAGTTTTGGTTTCTTGACACTGTTGCCTTGGCTTTTGGCTTGCTTAGTTGGGGACATTTAATATTCAACAATATTATTGATCTGCCTTACTTAAGGTGGATTATGACGCAATTTTCTTCTAGAAACAAAATTTGTTGTATTATTTTCATGTTATCACTGTGAAGCAGCTTTGATACAATCTGTATTGTAAAAAGCGCTATATAAATAAAGGTGACTTGACTTTACTTGACTTTACTCAAAGCATGGTGAGTCTGCTTTTAGCTATTATGCTGGAACAAACTTCCAGAAGAGATCAGATGTGCTCCTACAGTAGTCACATTAAAGTCCAGACTCAAAAAACATCTGTTTAGCTGTGCATTTACTGAATAAGCACTGTGCCTCTGTTCGTCCGACTATATGCACTGTATTTTATTTCCTTTTTATTCTAAACTGTTCTTATTTTTTTATTTATTTTAATTATTTTAATTACTTCTATGTAAAGCACTTTGAATTACCATTGTGTATGAAATGTGCTATATAAATAAACTTGCCTTCCCTTGCCTAAAGTGGAACTATTGCAAGTATACTTCAGGTACATTTTAAATATCTTGCAATTAAAGATCAAACTATCCTTACTAATAGTGATATTAAAACACATTTTAAGCTTAATATTAAGAATCATCCTTCATTAACATAATCAAATGTTGACATTGTTGAGAGAATTTAGACTAAGGGTTAGGGTTTGGGTTAGGGTTAGGGTTATTCCCTGTAGACTGTAAACAGGATATCAAGCGAATGGGAGTGGGGGAAAATGTGGACAGTGTCAGGAAATAATAATGAAAGTAAATCAAACTTGATTAGACTACTGATTGACAGCTTTGGGAAAAGGATGTTGACCCCCACTTCGTATATCTCTCCTAAATTATGATTTACATACAGTATTGATGTAAAAATTTAAAACATTTGTCAAGTGCATTGCACATTTAGATTACGCTACCTTGCGTTTGTGGCAAAACGTGCTCTCATCAATGTGAACAAGGACATTAACTCCACCAACTCTGTCTCTTTTTCTTTTAGTGCTTCTTCAGGCTTATTACACAAATTCTTCTGAGTTTCTTTGATATCATGGAAAGTGTTGCTGTGCTCTTTGCAATGCCATCTTGTAGCATGTCTACATGCCGTAGGTGTAAACCCTGTGCAAATCTACAAATATTAACAAAAATGATTATCATAAAATAAGAACATTGCGTTTTCACATAAAGAGAATGTGTGTGTCATGATCCCTGTACTGTCTTGTGTTTTGAAGGACTTTTATGTTGAAGTATATTCTTAGTTCCCCATTGTTTCTGTGTTCACTTCCTGTGTTTGGTTCCTGTTTTGCCTAGTACCTTGTTTGTCACCATAGTTACACTTATTAGTTCCCATGACATCAATCACCAACACCTGTCCTTCGTCAGCCCCTTGTTAACCAGTCTGTTTAAACCTCTGTGCTTCAGTTGTTGTTTGTCGGTTATTATTGCTGTTTGTGTATTCCTGTCGTTGTTCTCCAGTCGTCGTTCTTCTGCCTTCTCATTGTGGATTTTACCTTTGTTCCTGGATTATTTTGCATTTATGTTTGTCTTTATTTATGTTTGCAGCAGAACTGGTTCAAGCAGATGGAGAGACCATGATAGATACATTATGGAATATCTGCAAAAAAATCTGGCAAACAGGCGAATGGCCGACACCATGGACTCAATCCTTGATAATTACCCTCCCAAAGAAAGGCAACCTTCAGCTATGCCAAAATTACTGCACCATCAGTCTGATCAGCCACCCAAGCAAAGTGATGCTGAAAATTTTACTAAACAGACTGAGACCACAAGCAGAAGAGATCATTGCCGAAGAACAGGCGAGTTTCAGAACAGCCCGCAGCATGACAGAACAAATCTTCAATATCAGAATAATTTGCAAGAGGTACCTACAACATCAGCAAGAACTGTACCATGTATTCATAGATTTCAAGAAGGCATTCAATAGGGTTTGGTATGTGGCTTTCTGGGCTACCATGAGGTTATCAACATCAATGCCAACCTGATCAAGACACTAGAATGCCTCTATGACAAGGCTACCAGTGCATTCTACTCCAATAACACCATAGGAGAATGGTTTCGAACCACAGTCGGAGTACGACAAGGCTGCCTGCTCTCCCCTACTCTCTTTAACATATATTTAGAACGAATTATGACTGACACATTGAAAGACCATGAAGGTACAGTCAGCATCGGAGGCAGGACGATTACAAACTTGCGATGACATCGATGGATTAGCTGGAAAAGAACAGGAACTCGTCGACCTTGTGAAACACCTTAACGAGGCCTCGGCAGCATATAATATGCAGATCAATGCAAAGAAAACCAAAATGATGACCAACAACACCAATGGAATCAGCACTGAATGAGAAGCTTGAGACTGTTAACAGCTTCAAGTACCTGGGAGCCATCGTTTCGGATGAAGGATCTAAGCCAGAAATACTCTCCAGGATAGCCCAGACCATAGCCACCATGACCAAATTGGAGGTCATCTGGAACGACAGTAACATCGCCATCGGCTCAAAGATCAGGCTGATGCGTTCCCTGGTCATGACAATATTTCTATACGCATGTGAGTCATGGACTCTGACAGCCGATATTGAGAGAAGGATTCAGGCAGTGGAGATGAGATGCTTCCGTAGACTTCTTGGCATCTCCTACAGAGATCATATCACCAATGTAGAAGTGAAAGCCCAAATTAAAAACGCCATCGGGTCATATGAAGACCTCCTATCTTCAGTAAAAAAATGCAAGCTGAAATGGCATGGGCACGCCACAAGATCATCAGGACTTGCCCACATAATATTACAAGGCACAGTACATGAAAGCAGATGAAGAGGTAGACAGAGGAAGAGATGGGAAGACAACATCAGAGAGTGGACAGGTCTAGAGCTGAGTGACAGTGCGGAAGGCAGAGAACTGGGAGTAATAGAAGAAGCTGGTTGCCAAGTCTTCAGTGGTGCCCCTATGGTCCAGAAGACTACGGGATAAGTGAAGTGAAGTGAAGTGAAGTGAAGTGATGTTTGTCTATTAGAATTTGTGCTTGCATCTGGATTCACTCTCTGCCCCGTCCTTGCTTGCACGTTACAGTGTGCTTGATCAAACTGTGGGCCACAAAGGATAATTTGTACCTAGTATACTGTATTTTGGACACTATTTTTTTACTATTGACATGTTGCTGCTCAAATTCTAAGCATAACAAAACCTAAGCATATTAATATAATCTGTCAAACAAACATAGAATTTGAATTTATTGAAAGGATAGCCCCCTGAAAAGTAACATCTAATTTTCAAGGGGGTCCTAAAAACACAAACAGAATAATACAACACAAACAGACTAATAATACAACACAAAACACAACAACCTTACAAAACAAACATACACTACAAATATACAAAACTAAAGAAATGTTCAGCCTGCCCCCCACACCCACAAACCACAGATGATATACAAAAACTCAACATCATACATCAGTAACATCAACATAAGACCAATTAATAACTCAAATTATCAAAAAAAAAAAAAAAAGAAGAAGAAAAATCAAAACCATGAACAAGTTATTTTAAGATAAGGAAATAAAGATAGCCTAAAGCGATTAAGGGAGGTAGTAGATCTCAGAAAAACAGGAAGATTATTCCAGTCAAAAGGGGCTTTATACTGAAACCAGCATGAGCTTAAAGATTGATGATGTGGTACTAGAAAGGGTATATGAAAACAAATTTCTTGGAATAATATTAGACCATAAATTATCCTGGAAACCACACATCGCTCATGTTCAATCAAAACTGTCCAAAACAATAGCTATATTACATAAAACCAAGTATTTTCTAAATACGCCCTCTCTGTATATTCTGTATTGTTCTCTTATTGTTCCATACTTTTCTTACTGTGTTGAAATATGGGGGCATGCTTACACCACAAACACAAAACCTATTTTTATTTTACAAAAAAAAGCCATAAGGATAGTCAATCATTCAACGTATAATGAACCGACAAACTCAATATTCTGCCAATTCAAAGCAATAAAATTTCCCGATCTAGTCAGTCTGAATATTGTCTTTATGTTCAAAGTCAATAGGAAAATATTGCCTGAAAATATACTATGTTTGTTTGAAAATAGGGAACAGAAATATAACCTAAGAGGAGAGAACATGTTTTAAAAACAAATGGTCAGAACAAACCTTAAAATGAACACCATTTCGGTAAAAGGGGTCGACTTGTGGAATAGTCTCACCGATGATCTTAAGAGGAGCAATTCCATTCATTATTTTAAAAAACAGCTTAAAATCTTAACTTTTGACAAATATATGGATGCTTAAGAAAAATTGTCTAAGATAAGTTTATGTATAATTGTTGTGCATAAATTGAAACAACACAGGCAATGAATATGTATATATGTATGTATGTGTGTATGTATGTATATGTTTATACATGTATATTGTTTATGCTTAAATTTTGATGGGTAGATGGTGTTTTGTAAATAGGGTAGGCGTAATAAGCCATACATATATTTTGTCCTATGTTTTAGTAATTGAATAAACCTTCATTCATTCAAATGACCTACATCCGACTTCCCTTAAAATTTTAGGAACAAGAAAAAAAGGATATTGTGTATGTCTAAGTGAGTAAGAAGATCTGTATGGAATCAAAAATTGTTTCAAATAAAAAGGACAAACAAAATCAACACATTTAAAAATAAACAGAAGCCAATGTAATTGTCTTCTAGATTTAGGATGCAAACAATTAAGCAATTCATACATATGACAATGAGTACGATATGGGCACCTTAACACAAACCTGCACAAAGAATTGTAAACAACATTAAGAGGCTTAAGATAAATATCATGGGTATTTTGATAAACAGTATCGGCATAATCAATAAGAGGTAATTTTTCTGATTTGAAATGTAAAACAATTGATTAAACGATAGAGTGAACGCAGACAATAATATATTCTATGAACAATATAATCAACATTATCAAGAGATAAGTCATCATCAAAAATAATATTCAAATCAAAAGGATAAGAATAATGACGCGTCCAAAACACCATACAACAAGATTTCCTCTTATGAAATATAAGCATATTGTTATGAAACCGTTTTTGAACAAAATTAAAATCAGATTGTAATGAATTCTGAATTTTTGTAACAAATCAGAATTAGTAGTATAAATGACAGTGTCATCGGCATAAAGATGTATCAAACAATTTGAGCATATCTGAGGTAAATCATTAATAAAAATAGAGAAAAGCAATGGTCCAAGAGTGAAACCTTGTAGAACACCTTTTTCAACAATTACATAATCTGACTGAAAACCCTGGAAAACAACACATTGATGTCTGTTATGAAGATAAGCACTGAAGAGAAGAGCATTTCTAGTTAAACCAATGGAATACAATTTATCAAGATGAAGATAATGGCTCACCATATCAAAAGCCTTAAGGGCCCTACACACCGGGACGAATATCGGCGCCCGTTATTCGCCAGTGTTTTTCAACGCGTTTTTTGTGTTCACACCCAAGCGATTTTCACTGACGATGAGCCGAGTGAACATGCAAATTCATTCCCTGACATTAGATGGCGCTTAATGTAAAACAGAAACCACTCCATAACAGTTCTCTTTTATCAAGATTTGTGTAGTCGCTGTCGCGTTTGTCATACAGTTCTTTATGTTCCGACACCAACGAGACCAGCAGCTCTACACCCATCTTGCCTTGCATCTTCCTCGTCTTATTTCTTCCCGGCAGTGTAGATGCTACTTGGCGTATATCTTCTTCGCCGTTACGTATGTGTGCTCGGCAAGACCGTTTTGTGTTTGAGCGCCCCCAAGTTGTTTTTTACTGTAACTTCAGAAGCTCCAGACACGTGAGCAAAAGCGCCAATCTCATTGGTCGGATAGTTTTTGACGCGGCGCGTCAAACCAAAAAAACGAACCCGAGGCGTTTTTTAAAAAATGACGCTTTTATGCGTGCCGTTTTTCGCGCCGGTGTGCACACTCACATTGGCGCCCTTTGTTTAGTCACGAGGCGTTAAACGTCGGCCCGGTGTGAACAGGCCTTTAGAAAGAGCAATGAAAATAGCACCTGTGGCTTGGCCTTTGTCAAAGGATGAAAACACATCATTTGTGAATTTTAAAAGAGCAGCCGTAGTAGAAAAATTAGGGCTGAAACCAGACTGTAACAGAGATAGAATATTTAATGAATTAATAAACAATAATAATTGATTAAAAATAATTTTCTCAAAATGTTTTGCAATAGAACAAATAATAGAAATTGGATGATAATTATTCACATCAGATGAGTCTACACCTTTGAACAAGGGAGTAACTCTTGCACATTTCCATATAGACGGAACAGAACAGGTACAATGACAAATTAAATATATCTGCAAGAGGATACATTAATACATGAGCAGCAGATTTGACAAATTTAGCTTGCAAACCATCAGGACCAGCACTACTATTTGTTTTTGAGAAAAACAGTCTTTAAAATTGGCTTTTGCATTCCTTGCTTCCAACTTACATACATTCCTCAAATATCTATAGTTTTCCCAATAAATGGGATACCTTGATAACCGGTATTTAGCCCATGCTTTATCCCTTTGCTTTAAAAGTTTGATAAGATTAGAACTAATCCAAGGTAAATGTCTTCCTTTGACTCTAACCGTTTTCATAGGGGAATGTTTATTAATTATATTTATAACCTCAGAATGAAAAAAACCCAATGCGTCCTCAACAAATGGAATTAACTGAAACCTATCCCAATTTATATCAATTAGGTCTTAAAAAAAAGCATCCACGTTCATATTTTTACACTGTCTCTGTCTTATATGTTTAGGAGGAGAACTTGGAGTTTTAATTTTTCAGACAGTATATAATCGAGTGATCACTTAAACAATCAGACAATACACAAGATTAAATTATCCTTTCAGGATTAGTAAACAAGTATCCAATCCAACAAAGACGAAGAACGATAATCAACTCTGGTAGGCTCATTGATTAACTGGGTAAGATTTACACTACAAAATAAATTTCTATCATTAACAGAGGAACGGTCCAACCAGTTTCTATTAAAATCACCCAAAATAATCAATTCATTGTGCTTCTCAAGTCAAGTCATATTCTTCATTTATATAGCGCTTTTAACAATGTAGATTGTTTCAAAGCAGCTTTACAGAGATAAGCGTATAATTTAAGGTAACAGAGATTGTTTTGGCTTTATAGCGGTTCTTTAATAAAGTTATTTTCCAGCTAAAGTTAGTTTTGATTGATTCGCTTCCGTCGCAACAATCATTTGTTATTAAATTAGGGGCCGCTAAGACGACACCATTCTCTCTACACAGACTTTAAACGCGAACCTGTGAGAAACGCTGATGGCGTTCACATGCGCATTAAGAATTGGTTCTATAGTTATGTGCGTTTGAATATATGTGCGCAGGTTTGGAATTCCCTACAAACCAAGCCTAAACAAAGTACTGGTGTTTCCTTATAAATTTTGATACAGAATTTTATATTATTTTGTCACTTTGGTGTAGATACGCGAATTGAGTTTTCCCGACGACGCTTTATCTGTAGAGTGGTAAAGGGATCCTCCATAGGGAGAGACTAGTTGGCACTTCAGCACTGCGTTGTCATCGGGTCCAGGCGCAGGTCCTTCATCAGATCTGGATACGGCCTGGATCCGGCAGGCTGCGGGAAAACCTCGGGATAAACAAAGACACTTAAATTAGCGTAGATGCCATTCTTCTTATGATGTAACGAGTACATCAGGATTTATGGGAAGTGTTCCCGGTTCCGGCTGACCTAATCTATGCAGCCTAACACTGAATTATAGAAGTTGTGACACTGCCACATTAGTTTAGGTACCATTACTTAAAATTCATCAAGGAGTTTAAGTATTTAATTGATTGCATATATGTCTGTAGGTTTCATATAATATCTGAGTGATATGTATATGTACTTATATATATGTATTTATCATGTTTACTTCCACTGTGTGTGATGGTATAGACATGGGTGTTTTGTATAAGGACACTGTCGGCCGATACGCCTGTCACCGCACACCCAAACTTATATATATAGGGGGCGGTCTGAAGGGAGACGAAGGTGTGTGAGACCAGAATGGGTGGCGCCAGTACTCAGTGCTGCAGCTACTAGTTATTGTAAACTGTTTTCTCTTGAGTGGTAAATAGAAAGAAAGCATCCCTACTGGAAAAAACGGACTGCATATAAGCTAAACGCCGCTTGTAGTGGGGGGAAGACGAGCGCGCTACCAAACTGAGGATGCGTCAAGATAATCTTCACAGGCGGCTGGCTGGACTTATTCCCCGGAGTTGGTGAGATCGATTGTTTTTGTTCTTTTTCCTTTTTGTGTGGTATAACAGCAAGCCAACGATCACATTTTTTCCTTTTTTTGTGGATTACTATTTTTGTTTGCTACGTCATGGGACAATTTACCGGCATTGGCCTTGGATTATACACTCTCTCGCGGGCGTCCTGGTAAAGGACAGGATATCTTTCATTTAGTTTGGACTTTTAGGTTATTTTCGGGACTGGAAAAAAGGACATTGAAATATTGTGGGGTTGTGTGGGTCATTTAATGTGTGAAAATATAAAGCGCCATACTGTGAGCAATACTGGTTTATTGTTTGGTGCATGTTTTCCTTTGATGCTGGTAGTCCAAAGATACTGTTTGTCAATGTTATAATTAATCTGGTCAATCTTTCAAAAGAATCCCTTGTGTGTTTTAGTTAACACAGCCTAAGTTAAAAGGTTGATTGTTACAAAGTCTATAATGTATTATGTGAATGCTAGGTCAAAGAGATGTGTCTTTAGTCTAGCTTAGAACTGACAGAGTGTGTCTGCTTCCCGGACAATGTTAGGAAGACTGTTCCAGAGTTTTGGTGCTAAATAGGAGAAGGATCTACCGCCAGCAGTCGATTTTGATATTCTAGGTATTATTAACTGGCCGGAATTTTGAGATCGCAATAGACGTGAAGGACTATAATGCGTTAAGAGCTCGCTCAAGTACTGTGGAGCTAAACCATTTAGTGCTTTGTAAGTAATCAAAGAGAATTAATAGTTGACAAAATACACATCGTAGAATCAGACGGAGCAGAGGGTGGCCTATAAATATTACAGATAGTTACATTTTTGTTAACATGAAAAGTAACTTTAATAAAAAGACACTCAAAATTAACAGGATCTATGTTAGGAATAACACATTCTGAAACTAAATTTACAGAAACATAGGTTGCCACCCCACCACCTCTAGAGGCTCTATCAGATCTATACAAATCATAATCATCAATTTTAATCTCATCATCAGAAATATTACTATGTAACCATGTTTCTGAGATAGTAATAATGTTAGGTTTATAGAGAAAAACCCAGGCTCTAGGGAGATCAATTTTTGAAACAAGACTCCTAATATTAATGTGAATAACCCTTAGACCTTTAACAGTTTCAATTGCACCAATAGAAGCAATGAATCAGCTGATCAAATAATGATTTAAAAAGATAGGGTGGAGAAAAGGAATGCAACAAATTGAGCAAACACACAAACACTACACATATACACACATACACACATACACAAACACACCACACAAAAGAAGAAAAAATACATTGAAAATTGAAAAGGTAGAGCAAACAGCCCCAGATTCAAACAGCAGGGACACATATTATAAGAAAGGGCCAAAACTAAAATAATTCAAATAAACTAAATATACATATACAGATGTGGCCTTTAAAAACACGCGTTTTCTCCCGCGGCATTCGGCAATTTGTCTCGCACAGTCTCGCAGAATTCTGCAAGTGCTTTCAGGGGGGCCTACTTAAAAATTCCCTCAATTTGTTTCGCTTCACAGAATATCCACCAGGTGGCGCATAAAAAACAACTTTACATTAGATTTTTTATTTTACTTCACATTACGTCATGATTGTGAGAAAACATCCACAATAAAATATAAATTATAAATAGTAATAGACACAAATATTTACAGTACTATATTATACAGACATTTGAAAATATTTGTAAATCCAAAAAGTTCATCAAAGTTGTTTTAAGACAAGAAGGGGTAATGGACAACGTTTCCAAAATTTTTTATATGCTTTGTCATTGCTGTGGTTTCCAGGAGATGAGTGCATGCAGAATATTTAACATTGCTTTTATTAAAACAGCAAAGTGACGTTCTTGCCAGCGCATAACTTTTTTGTACAACTATTAAGATGATTGTGCATGCAATGCGCATTTATACTAAGTGCAACAGAGAATTTAGTGTGAGCATAATACACGTGACTCTGCCTGTAAAAACCCAGCAGTATTTATATATATATATATATATATATATATACACACACACAAAATCATCCTAACATAATGAAAGGCTTAAATAATGCGACTTACCCAGATTCTTAATTCGTGCAGATATTTCTTGTGTGATTGTTCTTGTGCAGATATTTCTTGTGAGGTAATGTTGCAGCACAACGTGTTGCATTTATATTTTGGGCGCATCTTATTTGCCATTACATTATTAATAAATATTTTAATTGAACTGTCTTAATGCATTAAGCATAAAATTTTTTCCACGTTAGTCTCAGAATGTCCGGGGTTGGCTTGAGTTTGTAAATCTTTTAAATATTCATATTCACAAAATCCATATAAAGGGTGATCAACAGTTATGACTTCTAAAATAAAATAAAAATGACCAGATAAGAGGTATCTGATTGACAGTTTGACAGATGTTGTTTTAAAAATTAATTACATCATTATGGGGGAGTGGTATTAAATATTTAGTAAAACATACACACAATTATTTTATTTTAATATAATCAAACAAACAATACAATTATTTTAATTACGCATTTTGTTCAGTTTTGCTTTTACAAAATGTTCCCCGTTTTTTATATAATTAATTTAACCTGAGATGTGCGTTATATCGCCTTTTGATAATTCTTTGTGTTGACGAATTTTGACACAGTTTCATTGTTTGTTCATAATAATTTGATTCATAATTCTGTCATTTTTTCCTAAAAGTAGCAATATTTTAAAGAGATAAAAAGACAGAGAAATGACAGAGAAATTACGTTAGTCTGGTCACATATATGGCCAGATCAATTAATCTATTGCAGAAATACAAGACAAAGTGCATGAGAAAATTAGAAGTATGCAAAAGAGCACAGTTCAGATATTGTTAACTGTAATTGAAGCGGGTTTTATACACGTTTCTGCTTTTTTTAAATTGACAATTTAAAATTTTATTCGCCAACACGTCAACACGTTTTGTGATTGATTTACGGATTTATTACAGAAACTTGTCAGAAGCAAAGATATTGTACTAGCATTGGCGTCGATTTCGGTGGGGACGTACCCACCACTTTTAACTTCCGTCCATATTAATTTGACTTTTGGTTAGATTTTTTTTGACCGTTTTCAGTGGTTATGAAGAGCAATATGAGAGAGAAATTTGGTAATCATTGTCTGACCCAACAAAAAATACATTATAATATTCATTTTATTTTATTTTTCGTGTTCGCATTTATGAGGGAAAAAACAACGTGTCAGTTTACGGTTACGGACGTGAGCGCTCTGAAAGCGGCACTAAAAGACTGCTTTAAAATTTTCACAGAGACCTCAAACAGAACAGCTGCCTTTCTTTAAATTGAATTTTGTTTTGTATTAATTATATCTTAATTTTAATCAATGTTTCATGAACCAATTGCCTGGATTTAATAAATATAGCAGAATCACGACATGGAGGCGCCGGCGAGTGAACTGGAGTTTGTCTTATAAATGAACCGAAACTCAGCGTATAGAGCTGGTAAGTCCCGCCCATCCGTAAAACCCCACTGGACCTCTAGGTTGAAAAATCGTCAATGCAAGTGAATGTGAGAAAATAATTATTTTCTGGTCCCGTTTGAATTGTGCCATGAATGTGAACATATGTTGTCTGTGAATTTTTTATATAATTTTTAATGTTACGAGTTTGACAGTATAGTGTGTGATTCTTTGGCTAGCAGATGTGGAAAAGACATAATGAGAAAGACTACATGTCGCCTATGTGACGTCACCCCATAACACATTTTCCCTCCACTTGTCAAATCACGGGCTAATGCTGCAATAATCTATGGAGACAGATCGAGATGCCTATGTGTTTTGTACCCAAATGTCACCATTCAAACCAAATGGGCTGTTCTTTCTTCAGATTCGCGTCGAAAGCAGCGAAGAGTTGTAGTCCACAAAGTGCTCTCACACAAAGTCTAACCGTATCAAACTTCTACCCACTAAATTGTAGCATTCTTCACACGAAAAATTATATTAAAAATTCACAGACAACATATGTTCACATTCATGGCAAAATTCAAACGGGACCAGAAAATAATTATTTTCTCACATTCACTTGCATTGACGATTTTTCAACCTAGAGGTTCAGTGGGGTTAGCGGAAGGGGCGGGACTTACCAGCTCTATAATGCACATTCACATTCACAGCGTATTTAGACACATTTAGATGCATTCACAATCATTACTTTTACCGGTTCTTTGTGGCAAGCTTTATGCGTGCAGTCGTGCGCTTGAGTGCGGCTATATAGTAAACGCTCATTACTTAATAAAGCATAAGCCTCTTCCTGGCATGCAATCTAATCTACTAGGCTACAATGTCAGTTGGTTATATCAACATATGTCAAATTAAGTTACGCAATATCAACAAATTAAGTTATAAACATTAATTTGAAATAACTTAAAGCGTATGTATAGTAGATTTGCTTAAATAGCATTTAAACAAAGGAACTGCAAGGGTAGGAATTAAAACCCCACACGCTGGTGAAAACTGGAAAAAACGTTTTTTCTTTTGATTCCCTGAGAGGAGATCGATTAGCATTGGGGGTTGGCAAAGAATTGGCAGACCTGGGGGGTGGGTGGTTTGTAATTTCTTGACTCTGTGTCAATTGGTAGCAGCTATAACAAGCAGCTAAAACAAAGACTGTGCAATTAATTACATTTTGGAAATAACTTCCAAAATGTCGTTTTATTTATACACTGTAAAAAATAATTTTTTGAATTTGTAAGTTAAGTTAGCATTAAATATGTTTTACAAACAATTCGTTTACAAACTCTTGGAGGTTTGTGGTTACCATCATTCAGAAGAGTGGTCCTTGTGTTTAGACTTGTGTTTTACTTGATTGATTAAATCAGGAAGATTACATTGGTTTCTTTTCAGTGTAGGACAGTTTGTCAACAAAATGCAAAAATATTTATAAACATCGCTAAACAAAGAGTGAATAAGAATTAAAAAAGTAATGACGTTTTTTATGTTTTTATGCACTTTTAGTTTTGTTGCAATTTCACCAAAAGCTTATAATTAGGAAATACACACAACACGCTAAACTTATATTCTCTATATGTTAAAAATGTTGTAAAAAAATACGTATTCTTATATAATAAGAATAACAATATGATACATTTATATTGCGCTCAAATGATTTAGATATGGAAAGAGGAATTCTTCTCAACTACCACCAATAAAGTTTTAAAATTCTTCTTTAGAAAATATTACTATATTTTGATGTTTCTGCGCAAGTTCAGCAGACAGTGAGGTTCGGGTTTGTTCCGATCAGAGCTCGTGAGTGGAGAGCGCATTTCTGAATATTCCGCTCCGCTCGTTCATTCCACAGGGTCGCTCGCTCAACACAGATGTCCTGTTGCCTGGTTCGAAAATATGTGGAATAAGGGCTGCTTCCGACTAAAAGTTTTTTTTTTCTAGTCGACTTGTAGGCTAGTTGTTCATTTAAGTCATTCGTGGACAAATCGCCCCTTTATATTAATTTAATTATAGCCTACAGGATAATGAGCGTTTACGTAATATAGCCGCACTCAAGCGCACGACTGCACGCATAAAGCTTGCCACAAAGAACCGGTAAAAGTAATGACTATGAATGCGTCTAAATGTTTCTAAATACGCGGTGAATGTGAATGTGCATTATACGCTGAGTTTCGGTTCATTTATGAGACGAACTCCAGTTCACTCGCCGGCACACAATGTCGTGATTGTCTGCTATATTTACTTCTTATTTATTAAATCCAGGCAATTGGTTCATGAAACATTGATTAAAATTAAGATATAATTAATACAAAACGAAATTCATTTATAATGCATCATCACACCAAATTTAACTTCATAGATTCCCCAATCTGTAACAAATAATTAGACTATAGAAATAGTCTATTTGACAAAAATAATAATAATAAAGTATAATAAAAAATGAAAAATGAAAAATGAAAAAATTATAATAATAATGGAAAAAACAACAACTTACTTTCATGAGAAAAAAAAGAGAAAGAAAGAGAGAAAGAAACAACAAAGAAAGTCACTTACGGAGCAGAGAGTACAATAATCATGGAGAGACGGAGAGATCTCGAAAGAAAGTCTCTGCTTCCTCAGGGCAGCGGAATATCGGTTTCCCATGCACCATCACCCTCAACGTACAGGGATACAGCAAAGAGTATTTAAAGTCCGCAGCATGGAGGTTCTTCTTCAAAGCATCAAACTGCCGACGCTGCTTGATCAAACCGCAAATGGATCTCTCAGCGGGGTTGGAGATGGGTCCAAGGACCCTTTCTCCTCCCTTACCTGGGAGATCCATCGCTCAATCCCCGGTGTCGGAAGCCCACCCTGCGGCTTCTTCCGCCCGGAGAGAGAGCCCAATGCTGCAGTGCTCTTCCTCTGAGGAGGTAGATGTGCTCAATATTGAAGGTGACACAATCAGGGGGGAAGAGGAATCGCCATCTCTTTCCCCAGTACATGAGGAGTTGGTGGATGTGATTTCTAGAGCTGTTGAAAAATTACACATATCATGGCCAGCAGAGAAACAGGGCGCTCGTCCCAAAAGTAAATTAGACAAGCGTTTCCTGCCATCTAATATTTCACCTCCATCACGGAGCCTGCCTTTCTTTCCTGATCTGCACAGTGAGCTGTCTAGATCGTGGAACAAGCCATACTCTTCACATTTGTTCAGCCCTCAAGTTCATGTATATTCAAATATAAAGGGTTTGAACGAGTATGGTTATGGATCAATGCCCCTGGCAGAACAGACGCTCGCGAGCTATCTGTCACCCGGTTCAGCATCGGCCATGAAGGCTCCAGTTTTGCCCACTAAACCATTAAAAACAACTTCCATGTTATTGGGTAAAGCTTATATGGCAACAGGTCAGGCTGGAGTGTGCCTTCACACTATGGCGCTGCTTCAGGCATATCAGACTGACCTGCTGGGGGATTTAGATAAGAGTGAGGGAGTTAATAGTGACGAAATTCATGAACTTCGTCACGCTACTGATTTATCTCTCAGAGCTACCAAAGAGACCGCCAGAGCAATTGGGCGGTCTATGGCAGCGCTGGTGGCTACTGAAAGGCATCTTTGGTTGAATTTATCTGACATCAAAGACAAAGATAGATCTTTTCTTCTGGGTGCTCCGTTAACTCCTGATGGTCTGTTCGGTGAAGCAGTAAATGAAGTAGTCGAAAGATTTCAGGAGACTAAAAAGCATTCGGAGGCATTCAAAAAATGTCTCCCTCGCCGATCTAAACCCCCTGGGGCCCCCCAGCCCCAGCCGGCATGCTCCTCATATCATGCGCAACAAAAGGAGAGTGTCGCGTCCCACACCCCCTCACAGAAATCATGGGGGCCGAGCCGACAGTCTCAGCCGAAGCAATCGAAGCAGAAGGTCGATCTGAGGACCGTTCTTCTCACTAAGAAAGCTTCGGCTCAAAAGAGGTCCTGACGCCATCAGTGTCGGCCCTGTGAGGGCAGCCCCAATCGAGATGGAACGGTGTACACCTCAGTATCTCGGTACTCTCACGAGGTCGTTCTGCCAACCCCGCCAACCTTGATGACCTTCTGGCGCAGTGTCACCTCGACGCTGCGTCAGGCTCGCACCCTCTGAGGGGGGTTCCAATTACACCAGAGGCCAGCCTCGAGAGGATGGTTCCCTTAGTAGAATTTCTGACAGAATGGAAGAATCTGCCGAATATATCTTTATGGGTCCTGCAGTTAGTAGAGAAGGGTTACAGAATCCAATTTGGTTTTCGTCTACCACACTACAACGGGGTGTTACTCACATTAGTACAGCCCGAGCAGGCTCTGGTAATGGAGCAAGAAGTGGAGGCTCTATTAGCAATTGAAGCAATGGAGCAGGTGTATCCACCCGACAGAGAATCAGGTTTTTACAGCCGTTATTTCATTGTTCCAAAAAAGGATGGAGGGTTGCGTCCCATCTTAGATCTTCATCGTTTGAATCATACAGTTCAGAAACTCAAGTTCAAAATGCTGACACTCAAAAAGATCGTGACTCAAATCAGGTCCGAGGACTGGTTTGTCACAATAGATCTAAAAGATGCCTACTTCCATGTCTCCATCCTCCCTCAGCACAGGAAGTTCCTAAGGTTCTCTTTCGGGGGCAAAGAATACCAGTATCGGGTGCTTCCTTTCGGTCTAGCTCTATCACCCCGCACATTCACGAAACCGCTCAGGCTGCAGGGCATACGCATTCTGAATTACATAGACGACTGGCTGAATTTAGCGGAATGTCGTCCACGCTCATATACAGAAATTGGGGTTGAGGCTCAATGCCAAGAAGAGTGTGCTATCTCCAGTACAGAGGACCACTTTTCTTGGAGTGTCTGGGATTCGGTCATGATGTGAGCCGCTCTATCGCCCGCTCGTGTAGCCGCTATCCTCACAGCCATGAAAGAGCTAAAGCTAGGCCAGTCACGCACTGTGACAGTTTGAGAGACTGTTGGGCCTCATGGCAGCGGCGTCCAATGGGTTCTCCCCGAGGGGAAACCCACTTCATACATTCAAGATCACGTGGCGGTGTCTCCGCGCCTTGGCTATATGGAGGGAGCACTGGTTCCTGTCTCTGGGTCCGGTACTGGGAGCTCTTTGCTATATTGACAGATGCTTCCCTTACCGGCTGGGGAGTGGTAATGGAAGGCCGCTCAGCTCAGGGTGTGTGGGAAAGTCATCATCTCTCTTAGCATATAAACTGCCTGGAGATGATGGCTGTCTTCAATGCGTCAAGGCACTTCCTTTCAGACCTAAGGGGCCATCGTGTGCTTGTCCACACAGACAATACATCGGTGGTCTCTTGCATCAACCGTCAGGGGGGTCTGCGTTCGCGTCCACAATACAAACTGGCGCACCAGATCCTCCTATGGTCTCTGGGGAAATTACGCTCTTTGAGGGCAGTGTATATACCAGGGGTTCAGAATATAGGAGCAGACACCCTGTCGAGGCAGGGGCTGAGGCCAGGGGAATGGAGACTCCACCCCAAGGCGGTGGAGATCATTTGGGAATTTTTCGGCCAGGCAGAGGTGGATCTGTTTGCGTCTCAGCTAGGGATGGGTATTGTTAAGGTTTTAACTGTATTACTACTCTTACCGATACTCCTTATCGATCCGGTACTTTAACTGTATTCTTATCAGTTCTTTTTGTTATATTAAAAAAAAGGGAAAAAAAATCATTTAGAATATAATTAATATTGCTTTATATTTTGAAATGCAAAATAAATATCTACAGCAAAAGAAAAAGCAATGCTTTAACAAAACAAATAAAACATGTATGTTATGCAGAAGGGTGCAGGCTTTTGTGTTTTATATACAGAAGACATAGGACACCAAAAACAAAGTACAAACACATGGTCAAAAAAAAAAAAAAAATCAATAAACCAACTATACACATTATATACCCAGTGCTTTAATTTCAGTAATGTCTATCTACTGACATTACTCTTCAGGAGTAATATGGACTAAAAAGACATCTAATAAAGTCAGATGTAAAATAACACTGCATAGTTTATCATAGATAGATTAAAGCTTATAAAAGCCAAAATTATTCATTCAAGAGCTGGGACTGATTTTCTCTTTGCCTTTTGTTGTTTGATTCACATTAATGGAGCAATCGTCAGCAGGTTTATTAGACTGCTGCCTCTTTAAGACCAAATGTAGATCTAATCATTATTACGAATCATATTTTCTCCCAACTATTTACGTCCATTTAAGACATAAACTGTATTTAAGTGAATAAACTGTTTAAGTGAATCTCCAAGACAGCCATTTTGACGTCTATTGCGTCAATTTTGGTACTTTTAATAGCCTTTTATTATCAAACGCGTCCCGCAGTTTGGCAACAGTATACAGGTGCTGGTCATAAAATTAGAATATCATCAAAAAGTTGATTTATTTCAAGAATTCAACTTAACAGGTGAAACTAATATATTATATAGACTCATTACATGCAAGTGAGATATTTCAAGCCTTTATTTGTTATAATTTTGATGATTATGGCTTACAGCTTACGAAACCCACAAAATCAAAATCTCAGAAAATTAGAATATTACATGAAATCACACAGTAATTACACAGTGATACCATGGTCATTGAACCAGGTTTTGGTTATTTTGGCAGTGTGGGCTGGTGCAAATCCTGCTGGAAAATGAAGGAAGCATGAAGTGCTCTGAACATGTCCTGGTAGACGGCTGCGTTGACTCTGGATTTAATAAAGCACAGTGGACCAAAGTCCTCTTTTCTGATGAGAGCAAATTTTGCATCTCATTTGGAAACCAAGGTCCCAGAGTCTGGAGGAAGAATGGAGAGGCACACAATCCAAGATGCTTGAAGTCCAGTGTGAAGTTTCCACAGTCTGTGTTGGTTTGGGGAGCCGTGTCATCGGCTGGTGTTGGTCCACTGTGCTGTCCACTCAACGCAGCCGTCTACCAGGACATGTCCAGAGCACTTCATGCTTCCTTCAGCAGACAAGCTTTATGGAGATGCTTCCTTCATTTTCCAGCAGGATTTGCACCGGCCCACACTGCCAAAATAACCAAAACCTGGTTCAATGACCATGGTATCACTGTGTAATTACTGTGTGATTTCATGTAATATTCTAATTTTCTGGGATTTTGATTTCGTGGGTTTCATAAGCTGTAAGCCATAATCATCAAAATTATAACAAATAAAGGCTTGAAATATCTCACTTTGCATGTAATGAGTCTATATAATATATTAGTTTCACCTGTTAAGTTGAATTCTTGAAATAAATCAACTTTTTGATGATATTCTAATTTTATGACCAGCACCTGTAGACTACATTTTACAACAATCACCGATCGTGCAGATTCTGACGTTACGTTTGGGTTTTAGGGAGAAATGACAGCACACCACTGTGAAGGGAAGGAAGTTGCGCTAGACAGAATGTGGCTTTAGTTTTTAATGGTTATACCTCAAATATCTTCCTTTTTTTATAATCATTGGAAGCCAAAATCTAAATCTAAAATAAAATTTGTTTAATATCAAAGATCTAAAGTGTAACCATTTGAATGTTTAGTTCTGTCCTCATCGTCACTCATTAAGCAGGGCTGTTGTGTTGTGCGCGCCGTTGCTCCGCGTGAAAGATCGCTTTCTCTCTCTCACACACATACACACTCTCTCTTTAGCAAAAATGCATCACAGACAAATGGTTCAATATTATTATATATAGAAGTGGCTGGCGAGATTAAATTAGCAAGATAATAATTTCTTAAAAGCAATAATAAATAGCACGTCTACTTTCTTAACTTCTCCAGTACTGACAGCAAAGCCGATAACGTCCGACCTTATCGATCCAGCGGTCTTTCATAATTCAGCACCGGGGCCTGTTTAATACCGGGTTTCGGTACCCATCCCTAGTCTCCGCATACGACGCACTGTCCACTTTGGTTCTCCCTTACTCACCCAGCCCCCCTGGGGCTGGACGCTATGGTGCAGACGTGGCTGAGGCTACGTCTGTACGCTTGTACATCTGTACGCTGCTCCCAGGAGTTCTGGAGAGAGTCCACCAGGACTGAGTAAGCCTACTGCTAGTAGCACCACGCTGGCCGAGTCGATTCTGGTTTGCGGACCTGATTCATCTCCTTGATGGCCCTCCCTTGGAGATCCCGATCAGGAGAGACCTTCTGTCTCAGGCCGGGGGCACTATATTTCACCCCCGGCCAGAGATTTGGAAGATGTGGGACAACTCATAGAGAGTGGTCTCTCAACCAAGGTTGTGGAGACCATTCTTAGCTCCAGAGCTCCAGCAAAGAGGAAACTTTATTTACTCAAATGGAATGTCTTTTCTACTTGGTGTCACCAGCAGCAGTGTGACCCCATCCACTGTTCTGTTGGGTCAGTACTTGAGTTTTTACAAGACCGTTTCTCATTAGGTCTATGTCCATCCACCTTAGCCATTGCGGCTTTCCACGCCCCGGTGGGGGGTACATCTCTGGGTCGAGACCCACTTATTACTCGTTTCCTTCGTGGCACATTGAGGTTGAGACCTGCAACACGCACTAGGGTGCCGGCCTGGGACCTTGCAATAGTATTAGAAGGCCTTTCTAGGGCTCCATTTGAACCCCTAGAGTCGGTCTCAGAGAAGTTTCTTACATTTAAGACCATATTTCTTCTTGCTATTTCGTCCCTTAAAAGAGTCGGAGACCTTCAGGCCCTCTCGGTTTCTCCCACCTGCCTTGAATTTGCACCTGGGATGGTCAAAGCTTTTCTCTTCCCTAAGCAGGGATACGTCCCTAAGGTACCGACCAATATTCCGAGGCCTATTGTGCTACAGGCTTTCTGTCCTCCTCCATTTACATCTTCGGACCAAGAAAAGTTTAACTGTTTGTGTTCAGTGCGAGCAATGGACACTTAAGTTCATCTGACTTCTTCCCGGAGGAAGTCTGACCAATTATTTGTCTGTTTCCGATCACCTAAGCAAGGTCTTCCTGCTTCTAAGCAGACTATGAGCAAATGGATAGTCGAGGCTATCTCTCTTGCCTATGAGTCACCTGACCTTCTGTGTCCTCTGGAGGTTAGAGCTCACTCTACTAGGAGTATGGCGGCCTCTAAAGCATTGTTATCGGGAGCCTCTCTTCAAGACGTCTGTGATGCGGCAGGCTGGTCCTCACTGCTCACATTCGTCAGATTTTATAGCCTAGACCTGGACGCTACTTCAGGGTCTCAGGTTCTTAATGCTTGATGTACTAGTTCTGTACAGGCTGACACTCAGGTTCTTGAAATTATGGCAATTTGGGTATTCTCGTTCCCAAAAGCACCATCGACGCATCGCAAGTTCCTCGATGGGGAACGTCTCGGTTACAACTGTCAAGTCAAGTCAAGTCACCTTTATTTATATAGCGCTTTTTACAATACAGATTGTATCAAAGCAGCTTCACATTGATAACATGAAAATAATACAACAAAGTTTGTTTCTAGAAGAAAATTGCATCATCGTCCACCCTAAATAAGGCAGATCAATAATATTGTTGAATATTAAATGTCCCCAACTAAGCAAGCCAAAAGCCAAGGCAACAGTGGCAAGGAACCAAAACTCCATCAGTGACAGAATGGAGAAAAAACCTTGGGAGAACCCAAGACTCAGTCGGGGGCCAGTTCT
This sequence comes from Squalius cephalus, assembly GCA_022829025.1. Lineage (NCBI taxonomy): Eukaryota > Metazoa > Chordata > Actinopteri > Cypriniformes > Leuciscidae > Squalius > Squalius cephalus. The sequence continues at coordinate 66,681 of CM040795.1, forward strand.
CCTCTGGCCAGCGAGCGAACAGTGTATGATTTTGATCCAGGCAGCGTTACAGGTCAGAAGTCAGATTGGTCGTGTCGATGAGGCCTTCACAGGGCTGATGAGGCTGGCACTTCTGGGATGCGTCATGGTTGGGTCCAGGTGCAGATCCACCATCTGATCTGGATACAGCCGGGGTCCACCGGACTGTAACCTTAGTTCCCCGAGAAGGGAACGAGACGATGCGTCACTCTGCCATACTTCCTTCATCCCTGTGATCGACTTGCTACGGCATATTTCGAAGCTAGTGCCGGTTGCACCGGATGTGCTTTTATCCTTTCCTGGTCATGACGTCACCCGCCTGTGATGCTCACTCCCGCCATTGGACTAGTTGACATAGATGCTTCAGACGTAATCATGCAGGAGGCGTTCCCAAAAGCGTCATCGACGCATCGTCTCGTTCCCTTCTCGGGGAACTAAGGTTACAGTCGTAACAGAGATGTTTTCCATGCACCATCACCCTCAACGTACAGGGATACAGCAAAGAGTATTTAAAGTCCACAGCACGGAGGTTCTTCTTCACAGCATCAAACTGCCAACGCTTCTTGATCAAACCGGCACTAAAATCCGGATAAATGTGCACTCGAGTACCTCTATAAGATAGTTCTTTTTTCTCCCTGGCCAAACGTAAAATCTTTACTTTGTCCTGAAAATGCAGAAACTTGACCAAGATTGGTCTAGGCGCAGGCCTGGAGCCAGAACTAAATGTAGGAGAGCGATGGGCCATCTCAATAACTGGTGCAACAGAGAACTGATCTCTGCTGAGAAGAAGATTATAACTGGGCCCAATTTACAGAGCAGTCGAATCCAACAGCAGACGCTTAAGCTAACGCGGATCATAGCTGACTAAACAGTGCAATATAGAACAGTACAGTAACTGACTAAACTTTTGAAAAGCACCACAGTGACACATAGTTATCACCATAATCTTCTGTTAGAAGCCCAAACAAATGTTTTATAAGACATCCTTAATAATAATTCAAAGTATGGTCAAAATATAGTCAACTTGATTAACTTTTAAAAAGAGTTTTTTGGTTACTGTCAGATATCTGGAAACATATGGTGGGATGTATTTCAGGAAATACTTTTGAATAGGATATGCTTTGCTATTAGAGTGACCAGAATATTTATTATGCCACCATGAACTATGATAACGTGCTGTAATGCAACTGTGCTCTGTGGACTCAAAATGCACCATACAGATAGTGTAATATGTCAAATAATCTAGTTATGTAATATATTTGCATTGCTTACCTAAACAGACTGCAGTGTGATTGTCCTGACACTTCTCAACCGTCCACATTTTTTACATCGACACTCCCTGGAAGTTTCAGGACATCAAATTGTATGATAAGCATTTTAATATAGGCCTATGTCTTGGAACACACACACACACATACACGATAAGTTATAATTAATACTAATATAATTAATACTACGATAAGTAATACTTCATACTACTAACCCTAACAAAAGCTTGTGTAAAAATCATGTTAAGTATTGGTATCGCATAAAATTGGAAAGTACCAATATGTCGATACAGATGTTGAGCAATATAAAAAAAATGTAATACAATAATGTGTTTAAAAAAAGACAGCAAACAAATTAGTGTGCTGATACTAGTAAAATCTATATATTTGTTAAATGTGTTAAATTATGTTGTTACATTATTATGTTCTTATTTTCTGTGACGGGCAGCCCAGAGAGAAGCTACATCGAATTAAATTCAATATATTTTGTTACAGTTTATTATGTCACCAAAATAGCAATTATAATGTGGGGGAAAAAAAACAATTTGGTTACACTTTATGTGTCCCCGTTACAGTGTAAGTATACATTTAAGTACTAAGAAATAATAATTAACTACATGTACGTACTATAGCGTTTTGGTAGGATTAGGGTTTGGTTGAGGGTTAGTTGCATGTAATAATGCCCAATTTATAGTTATTACTGTAGTAAATACATGTAACGTGTAACAAGGACATTAAAAGTGTTACCAAATTTTTATGCTTAATGTGTGACTTTTTTTTTTAATTATAAACAAACCTGAAATAAATAAGCACTTTTATTTTGAAATATGTTTTTACTACTTCCAGCAGCTTATATAAATATATAAGTATAGATACAAATAGATAAATCAAATATAAAAATAAAATTGAAATATAAACACCATAAGTATAAATCATAATTCATTAACAATGGATCACTTGACGTAGGTGTGTATTCATTGCCAACTGCTCTGAAACAGCACACACTTTAGCCCGCAACTAGACCAACATTTTTCATGTTGAAACGTGTAAATTAGCGTTCATATTTATTTAAATAATATAGCCTTTTGAAGTTTATTAAATACATTATCATATCGCGATTCCTGCTTTTACTTCCCCAAAACACCTCTTTAAATAATAACTAACACTTTTCATATAATTTAAGATATACAAGTTTTTTATTATATTAAATCATAAAAACAAAGCATTTATTCTTACCAGAAGTAATAGTCCTTGGACGGGGAGGCAACCATGTTCATTTTATGCCCGCATTTCTTGCACTTAATTTTACATTTCAACAAGCCAATCATTTGCTACCATTTTATTAATTTTAAAGACGATTTTTTGGTTTCTCCAACATAAACTTTACTCAAAAAAAGTGACTTTTCTCTCCAGTGAATCCATAAAGCAGTCTGTCGAACAATACAACCCAAAAATGTAGATTTGGCACACTTTCATTTGATTGGCTTATGATGTTATCAGAATCAGATACACCTACCTGGGTTTTTTTTGTGTTGGCAGAGTTGACACGTGACCGAGCACTTCTGTATTTAGTTATGTTTGAAGTATTTAGATGATTATTTTTAGTTTAGTGCTTTATACTGGTTTTGAGGCATTGTACACACTATCCCACAAACCAATCATCATCATTTTTGTCATCTCTTTTTTGAATGACATGAAATCAACATGTCAGAAGCTTAACTGTTTTGTTACAGCCAGCGTCCCGATTTACCTGCTATTCGTCTTTCTTGAATCAGTGATGATCTGTATCTAACTTGTATTTTATTACAGCTTTCTTACATACATTATGTAATGAATGAAGTAAATAAAACACGTGCTTGCCTATTATGGTAATCAATAATTAAATATAAAGAATGTTCTCACCATTATTTACCTCTTTTATAAGGTAAATTCGTTTGTTTTATAGCAATAATCATCAAATAGTCTTTATGGGCACACTGCCCTCACACTACCGACTATTAAATGTTATAAATCAAAGGAGCCACACACCTTCATCTAAGTTGTAGAATCCCTTTTAAAGAGAAAACATGTGTGAAACATTGTGGCTCACTCTGCGCACACATGACGCAACACAACAATCCTTGGCGATTTATTCACATTAATGTTGTGGTTGTTGTTTTCTTCAGTTGCCAATCTCAGATGTAGTGAAAAGATATCGCCATGTCTTAAACTTGTGCAGGACGACCGCAGCTTTCAAAAAAGCTTGTGTTTCAAGAAATGCTGTGAAAGACACCACAGCAATTTCAGATATTTACATTGTAGACACAAGTGTCCTAGAACAGTTCAAGGGGAAATACACACTTTTGCAACTAGCACAACTCTGTCAGAAAATAGTTGGTGAGCTAGCAGAAAAGATCATTGAAATGGAAAACAACAAACAGCTCATCACCTTTTCTGTCAAGAAAGACTGAATGTGGGCAACAAGATGTTAACTAGCTAAGTTTGTTTAAAGTAGGTTGTTGTAAACTATACGAATTTGTTTGTTTCTGTGTTTTTGTGGTTTGATCTTGGACTAGGGCAGTGCAGCATTTTTTTTCCCCCAAGTATTGAGAGAGTTTTCTCATTTTGAAATGCTCAATATAATGTTTGTCATAATCAGATGGTTCAGATTTGCTGCTGATACCCTAGTAAAGAATAGTTTGCATTATTTGTAGTATTTATATTTGATTTAATAAAAGTGCTTACTTTCTCTGATGTGCTGCCTATAGTGTTTGTTCTACTTCAGTCAGGTATGCAAAACTCATTTTAAATGGTAAATATGTTGCATATAATTAACGGAAAAATGTATGTAATTTGTTGATAGGTTATAGACCATCCATCCATCCATCTTCTTCCGCTTATCCGGGGCCGGGTCGCGGGGGCAGCAGTCTAAGCAGGGATGCCCAGACTTCCCTCTCCCTAGACACTTCCCCCAGCTCTTCCGGGGGGACATCGAGGCGTTCCCAGGCCAGCCGGGAGACATAATCCCTCCAGCGTGTCCTAGGTCTTCCCTGGGGTCTCCTCCCGGTTGGACATGCCCGGAACACCTTCCCAGGAAGGCGTCCAGGAGGCATCCGGAAAAGATGCCCGAGCCACATCAGCTGGCCCCTCTCAATGTGGAGGAGCAGCGGCTCTACTCTGAGCTCCTCCCGAGTGACCGAGCTTCTCACCCTATCTCTAAGGGATCGCCCAGCCACCCTGCGGAGAAAGCTCATTTCGGCCACCTGTATCTGGGATCTTGTCCTTTCGGTCATGACCCACAGCTCATGACCATAGGTGAGAGTAGGAACGTAGATTGACCGGTAAATCGAGATTTCTTCACCACGACAGACCGGCACCTCGACCGCATTACTGCAGAAGCTGCACCGATCCGTCTGTCAATCTCCCGTTCCATCCTTCCCTCACTCGTGAACAAGACCCCAAGATACTTGAACTCCTCCACTTGAGGCAGGAACTCTCCACCAACCTGAAGCGGACAAACCACTCTTTTCCGACTGAGAACCATGGCCTCGGATTTGGAAGTGCTGATTCTCATCCCAGCCACTTCACACTCGGCTGCAAACAGCCCCAGTGCATGCTGAAAGTCCTGGTCTGATGGGGCCAGCACGACAACATCATCCGCAAAGAGCAGAGATTAAATCGCGTGGTCCCCAAACCTGACACCCACCGGCCCCTGGCTGCGCCTAGAAATTCTGTCCATAAAAATTATGAACAGAACCGGCGAAAAAGGGCAGCCCTGCCGGAGTCCAACATGCACCGGGAACAAGTCTGACTTACTGCCGGCAATGCGAACCAAGCTCCTGTTCCGGTCGTACAGGGATCGGATAGCCCTTAGCAAAGGGCCCCGAACCCCATACTCCCAGAGCACCCTCCACAAGATGCTGCGAGGGACACAGTCGAATGCCTTCTCCAAATCCACAAAGCACATGTGGATTAGTTGGGCAAACTCCCATGAACCCTCCAGCACCCTGGAGAGGGTATAGAGCTGGTCCAGTGTTCCACAACCGAGACGAAAACCACAGTGTTCCTCCTGAATCCGAGGTTCTACTATCGACCATATTCTCCTCTCCAGTACCCTGGCATAGACTTTCCCGGGGAGGCTGAGAAGTGTGATCCCCCTATAGTTGGAACACAGCCTCCGGTCCCCCTTCTTAAAAAGAGGGACCACCACCCCAGTCTGCCAGCCCAAAGGTACTGTCCCCAACTGCCACGTGATGCTGCAGAGGCGTGTCAGCCAAGACAGCCCCACAACATCCAGAGACTTAAGGTATTTGGGGCGGATCTCATCCACCTCTTGCCACCAAGGAGCTTCTTGACTACCTCGGTGACTTCAGCTTGGGTGATGGACGAGTCCACCTCTGAGCCCTCAGCCTCTGCTTCCTCTGTGGAAGACGTGTCGGTGGGATTGAGGAGATCCTCGAAGTATTCCTTCCACCTCCGATGACATCCCCAGTCGAGGTCAACAGCTGCCCACTTCCACTGTAAACAGCGTTGGTAGGGCACTGCTTCCCCCTCCTGAGGAGCCGGACGGTTTGCCAGAATCTCTTCAAGGCCGACCAATAGTCCTTTTCCATGGCCTCACTAAACTCCTCCCAGGCCCAATTTTTTGCCTCCACAACCACCCGGGCTGCAGTCCGCTTGGCCTACCGGTACCCGTCAGCTGCCTCAGGAGTCCCACAAGCCAGCCAGGCCCGATATGACTCCTTCAGCTTGACGGCATCCCTTACTTCCGGTGTCCACCACCGGGTTCAGGGATTGCCGCCTCGACAGGCACCGGAGACCTTACGGCCACAGCTCCGAATGGCCGCGTTGACAATGGAGGTGGAGAACATGGTCCACTCGGACTCAATATCTCCAGACTCCCTTGGGATCTGGTCAAAGCTCTGCCGGAGGTGGAAAGTTGAAGATCTCTCTGACAGGGGATTCGGTCTGCCGAGTCTGTCCAGCTTCCTCCTCCGCCATCAGATCCAACTCACCACCAGGTGGTGATCAGTTGACAGCTCCGCCCCTCTCTTCACCCGAGTGTCCAAGACATACGGCCGGAGGTCAGATGAAACAACCACAAAGTCGATTATCGACCTCCGGCCTAGAGTGTCCTGGTGCCATGTGCACTGATGGACACCCTTATGCTTGAACATGGTGTTCGTTATGGACAAGCCGTAACTAGCACAAAAGTCCAATAACTGAACACCGCTCGGGTTCAGATCAGGGGGGCCGTTCCTCCCAATCACGCCCCTCCAGGTGTCACCGTCGCTGCCCACGTGGGCGTTGAAGTCCCCCAGTAGAACGACAGAGTCCCCAGTCGGAGCACTTTCCAGCACCCCTCCCAGAGACCCCAAGAAGGCTGGGTACTCTACACTGCCGTTTGGCCCATAGGCGCACACGACAGTGAGAGACCTATCCCCGACCCGAAGGCGCAGGGAAGCGACCCTCTCGTTCACCAGGGTGAACTCCAACGCATGGCGGCTGAGCTGGGGGGCTATAAGCAAACCCACACCAGCCCGCCGCCTCTCACCATGGGCAACTCCAGAGTGGTGAAGAGTCCATCCTCTCTCAAGGAGTGTGGTTCCAGAGCCCAAGCCGTGCGTGGAGGTGATCCCAACTATCTCTAGTCGGAATCTCTGAACCTCACGCACAATCTCAGGCTCTTTCCCCGCCAGAGAGGTGACATTCCATGTTCCTAGAGCTAGATTCCATGTCCAGGGATCGCCTTCGACTGCCGCCCGATCCACTAAGCACCGGCCGCTTACGGTTCCTCTTACAGGTGGCGGGTCCACGGGAGGGCGGCCCCACGTCGCTCCTTCGGGCTGAGCCCGGCTGGACCCCATGGGGGAAGGCCTGACCACCAGGCGCTCACATACAAGCCCCAACCCCGGGCCTGGCTCCAGGGTGGGGCCCCGGCTGCGCCATGCCGGGCGACGTCATGGTCCTTGGATTTAATGCCATCATAAAGGGTTTTTGAACCGCTCTTAGTCTGACCCGTCACCTAGAACCTGTTTGCCTTGGGAGACCCTACCAGGGTCATATAGCCCCAGACAACATAGCTCCTAGGGTCATTCAGGTACTCAAACCCCTCCACCATGTTAAGGTGGCAGTTCAAGGAAGGGAGGTTATAGACTTTCTACTGATATCAACAGTTTTTCACTCTAATAAGATAGTCCTAAAAGATATATTGAGAATGTCTGCTAACAGTCTACTGATCGCAAACTATATATTTGTTGACAAGCAACTGATCTTTAGTTGATTATCAACAGATGGTAAACTAAAGATTTTTAATGTTTCATTTATGGTACTGTAATGGCTGAATGGCTACTAATAACTAGTAGAGTCTGAAAAGAATGTACTATCAAAATAAAGCTATTTTTGCAAATAACTTGAAACCAAAAACTGCAAAATACACTAATCTAACTTCTAATCTAATCTAATTAAATCTAATCTAAGTCTTCTGTAGAAAAGCAAAAATAAAGAAATAAACCTCTGCGATGTTGACTGACACAGAAGAGTCTCAAGAACACGCGTCACTAATGAACGCCCTGCTTTAATAATGGAAAAGCATCAAGATTGTTGTGGATTACATATACAAAAGAAATGAGAGTTGAGATCAACGGTATGATGATATTCATTACATCACATGTGCAGCATATATATATATATATATATATAAAGCCTCTAATGACATTAATGTCCTTCAGCTTCATTGATTGGTCTCCTGTAATGTCTCTTAACGATCACTTAAACCATCATTTTTCCAGACGCTGAACCGCAGAGAACGACGGAGATCTTTCCAGTGATTCTTCATTATCAGCTCAGACTCAGACAGAATGATGGAAGTGAAAACACTCTTCAGCTGCTACTTACTGTATGTCTGTCTTTTCTTTTTGCGTCTTCATGAACACATTCAGCTCCTGTAAACTGAATAGCTGATTTATTCCATGCAATAACTGAAAAGCATGTGCCAGATCATCAGTGCTTTCTAAAGGTGGTCAAATTAAATACATTATTTCACACAGCTATAAATGCTTCAACACCAGGATTTACGTTTGAATGCTTCACTTGATTGAAATGAACTTCACAGCGTCCAGTTTTGTAAACCCCACAAACATTCTCCTTATCCAACATCACCATCTTTAGATGATCGCAATAAAATATTCGTTGTCCAGTCACATCCACAAACATCCTTCCTTTCTCATTTTGACCTTCTTCCATCAGGGCTGAAACTGACTACTAAGTTTTTTAGTAATGTTCTCATCATTCAGGTCTGAAATGCACTTTCATGCCACGTTGTGCTAATATATGGCTATAGTAAATATAGATTGGAAGCATTTAGTCCTCTGAAGTAAGTGATTCATGTAAGTCACTGCTGTGGTCATTCATAAAATCAGATTCAATTAATCTTCACACATGAGCAATCAAAGAATCAAACTACAAACCCTCCAGCAGAACCGAGTGAAATTGTGCATAAAAGAATATTCCAGGTAATTATTAAACCGTATCTGTAGAGTGAGCTGTCCTTTACCACAGCCAATCATTCTCACTTATTAGTCCCGCCTCAAAGAACAACTTCAGTGTGAATATCACTCATATTTAACTAAAGAATTAATACAAGTGCTTAAAAAAAAAAAAAACACAAGCTTCTCATTTCTGCGTTTAAACAGAATGACTTCCATTATTATAAAGACTTTATGTTCTGCAAACTAATAGAAGAGTCTACATCTTTCTATGGTATTAGACAGCGAGTCACAAATGCATTCAAAGAAATATCTTTGAGAGAAAAGTCACCTTTTTAAGGAACCCTGATCATGTGGTTTCTTCTAGATAGCACTGGGCTGGAACAGAATAAAGCGGTTCTTTAAAAAAATCTAAATATAACGTCCGGTGAAAGGACAGACTTCTCTATGGTGATGATGTGTGCAGGACCTCTCCAATCATTCAGTGCAATTAAACCCCGCCCCTTACACTCAGACCAGCCTCCATCCAATCAACAACTGCTGGACAGAACCAAGCCCCGCCCTACATTTCTTCTTTTCCGATAATCGGTTTCATTCAGATGTAAGGCACAATACAGAAGAAAAGATCTGCCGCTACTTCTGTTACATTGCGACCTTTCAGAAGTCTTTTTAACTTTCCATGCCATCTTTAACAGCAAAGCTTATGGTGAGATGCTCAAAAACAGTCAAAGACGTCTGCATGTGTATGGATGAAGGAGAGGAACTTTACAAATGCAACTTTTTCTGAAAACACAGCACACCAATCAAAGCACCACAACTGAAAAAATCTAACTAAAAGAAAGATCTACACCAAACCGTTGATCTCACTGATCGACTGCTCCATTCACACAGACTGTCCAGAAGAAACGTGTGGTGAACTTTAGAAGCAGTCTCTGCACCGACGTGTTTGTTCATGCCATCGGACCGTCCTGCGCTGGAATCCAGTTTATTGTTCTGCTCATTTCTTGTATTTTGCACATGTAGTCTCAGCTGAGATGGAGGAGCTGTGAGAATAACGAGAAGCTCCAGCTGAAGGGGTTGATATAGACTGGGCTGTTGCTTCTCTGGTATTATTGTGTTCAAATTGCACTGAAATACATGTAAACTCTGCCTCAGATGAAAGCGTGATTGGGCTCAAAGTGAACAGTGGTGTTGGGCTGGTCTCTGGAGTGATGATGGTGATGGTCAGATGAAGGTGGAGTCGAGTGCGCTGCTGTCGTGAGTGTTGCGAGCACGAGCTTCAAACAGCTGCTTGATCAGCGCAGATTTCTCATGCTCCAGCTGAGTGATGCGCTCGCTCTTCTCTGTCACTTCCTGTAGGTGAAAAACACATGAATATACAAATAGCCCACCTCCAATCACTCACACCAGTTCAGAGATCAGAGATCCACTTTGTCAGTTTTACCGTAGTAAATGCTGCTCGATGGCAAGTGTAAATACTGGTTTATTTCAGCCATATACTGTAGGGATGTCATGAGAACCGATACTTCGGTACCAAGTCGGTATCAACATTTTAAAATCCTGACGGTACCTGTTTTTCTACAGTACCGCAAGTATCGACAGTACCGAACATTAACGCACTATAGCATGTAGGTTGAACGCAAACAGATTATCAGAGCAAATCAGTCATTTTAAAACTTTGGCATTGGCATGGTTCAAATCACACTTATCTGACCATTATCAGTTTGTAGCAGTAAACGAAGTTCAGTATGGCGTACCACAAGGCTCAGTACTAGGACCGTTGCTGTTCACTCTGTACATGCTACCCTCACACACACACACACACACACTCTGTACATGCTACCCTTGGGAGATATCATTAGGAAGCATGGCATTAGTTTTCACTGTTATGCTGATGATACTCAGCTCTATATTTCTTCACGCCCCGACAAAACTTACCAATTCACAAAATTAACAGAATGCACAGCTGATTTAAAATTTGGGTGACTAGTAATTTCCTACTACTTATTTCTGAAAAAACAATCTAACACTTGATGGCTGCTCTGTCAAGTCTTCGTCGTTGGTTAGGAACCTGTGTGTGTGTGTGTGTGTGTGTGTGTGTGGGTGTGCTCTTTGATACCAATCTTTCGTTTGAAAGTCACGTGTCTAGTATCTGTAAAACCGCATTCTTCCATCTTAAAAATATATCTAAATTACGCCATATGCTCTCATAGACCAATGCGGAACAGTTAGTTCATGCGTTCATGACATCAAGACTAAATTACTGTAATGCTCTACTGGGTGGTTGCCCTGCACGCTTAAGAAACAAACTACAGCTGGTCCAAAACGCAGCAGCTCAAGTTCTTACCAGAACCAGGAAGTATGACCATATTAGCCCGGTTCTGTCAACACTGCACTGGCTCCCTATTAAACATCGTATAAATTTTAAAATGTTGCTGATTACTTACAAAGCACTAAATGGTTTAGCTCCGCAGTGCTTGAGCGAGCTCTTAACGCATTATAGTCCTTCACGTCTATTGCGATCTCAAAACTCCGGCCAGTTGATAATACCTAGAATATCTAAATCGACTGCTGGCGGAAGATCCTTCTCCTATTTAGCACCAAAACTCTGGAACAATCTTCCTAACAATAGCCGCTTTCCGACCAAGTAGTTCTAGGAACTTAATTCTAGGAACTGTCCACTTCTAAACAGTTCTAAGAACTACTCTCCCCCAAACTCGGTTTCGCTGTTTGCGTTCGCACTGGCCAAGTGGCCATAGGAACTGGTAGGAGGGGTTAGGGAGTGACGCAAGCACGGCGACTTTTATTTTGGCGGCGCTGAGAACGCCAGAGCAAACAATGCTCGCATTCTCTGTGTTTTTTAGATAGCGATCTGTCTAACAGTACTGTTTAATATCTAATTAGATAGAACTGTTATAGAAAGTAGACAGTATATGAAAAAAGGTTATTAGCCTATGCCGTGTGGTTGATGTCCAGTGTTGCTAGCTGGGCAGAAATACATAATCATGTTTGGCTTGGTCCCCTCAAAGTTGCGTTGGATTTTCTCTTCAGCATAAAGGTTTAGAGACCCATCTATCAATGTTTTCCATGTTTGTATAGTTAGTTTATGGAGTAAATATATAGGCTATAATCTGTGTGTTTACATTCTAGCTGTTTTAAAAATGGCGGGTGCTGGTGTTTCTGCGTGCGTTTGGTCATCAGCGTACACTAACGTCACGGGTAGTTCCTATAGTGCTGGTTTAGACCCTACTCTGAAGTAGGACCTAAATTAGTTCCTACAAATGGAGTTCCTAGAACTAAAATCGTTCCTAGTTCCTGCGGTGCGAACACGCCGACATCCGGGTACTTTAGCCAATAGTTCTAGGAACTGTGAAAAGGTTCCTCCGGTCGGAAAGCGGCTATTGTCCGGGAAGCAGACACACTCTGTCAGTTCAAAGCTAGATTAAAGACACATCTCTTAACCCTCTGAGGTCGACAAACGCACCGGCGCGTTTTGCTGGATTTTCTCCACATTGTAGCACTATAAACTTAAATTTCTCCGTCATTTATGGTCATACAGAAAAAAGAAATATAAAAAAATAATCTGTGGTATTTCTACTTTTGTATGTGTCCACTTCCAATCAAATCAAAACATTGTGCTTTTGTAAAATAAAGAAAATAAACAGTGTGTGCGTTCTGCCTCTCCGTCGCGGTGAACTTTTTTTTCTTGAGCACGTCTATAAACTGAAACAAAACTCAGCGAATACTTGTCACACATTTATGAGCCATACACCTTTATAAACATTTAAGTGTGTACTTTTAAATGATCGGATTCAAAACGAAAACAAATATTCTCTGTTTAAGTAATTTGTATAAAACCAACAAGATTTCCAGCTTCTCAAACGCTTCCTAATTATTTTTAATTCGGCCACGCCCACTCGCGCAAAAGATATTCACATGCAAATCTCCACATGGAACGCGATCGCCCTCATTACCTCAACAACAAAACACTTCACTTTACTTTTCGTCGAGTTTGAAAGACGTGCCTGAGCTTACATTGGATTTACATCAGAAGAAGAAGAACGATATTTGAAGACAAGAAAGATAAGGTAAGAAATTCTTACATATTAGTTTGCTATTGTTGCATAAATTTCACATTGCAGTTGAACTGTTGCTAGATATATGGTGAATATTATAATATTTAGACCCGTGTTTACTGTTACTGTGTTTGTGGATATCTGCTCAAACGTAGATATGTATATGGTAGGCCTAACCATAATGTTTTATATTTGATCGCGATCGCGTTTTAATGTATCATATTTTTGATCGCGATCGCGTTTGAATGTATCATATTTTGGAAAAGCAAAATGCTCCAAACGGCTTCATGTTTTTACTATTATCTCATTTCATATCATCATAACGAATGGAAACATTTTAAGTAACATGATAATCAATATATTTTTCTCTAGCTTAGTTGTTACTGAAATCTTTTTGAAAATATATATAGGCTGCTATATTGTTATTATTTTATGCAGCACTGCGCATAGCCTATACCTACAAGGCACAACAAACCTGGTGTTCATTATATATTGTTGGAAACATTTGTGTGAGTGTGTGTGTGTATTCTGTGAATTTTAAAAAGCAATTTTAACAAGAAAAATCTAAAATGTATTCCCAAAATCGTGCAGGCCTTTCTCTTGATATCAGTATGTGCACTTTTTTTTTTTTTTTTTCAGGGCCCAGATGCCACTGAGTCCTGCTGACTTCAACATTCACAGTACATGTCTCTGTACATGAACATGGTAAAGTGAAAATCAAACACCTTAGAAAATGAAAGGTATGTACAATGTTTTTAGGAATGGCACAAAGGTCTCTTTCTTCAATAAGTGCTTTTTTGTTGTGTATCTTTGGATTATGTTGTGTTGTAAATAAATCCAAACAATTTTAAAAGCCATTCTTTTTTAAATCTCCTCATTCTTTGTGCAAGGTTGGTCAGAATGATGGGCACTGATAAGCTCCTAATAGGGCCATTAGGGAGGTTCTTTGTCTTTCTCAGGTGTGGAAAGCTTTCATATTAATGAGGTGATCCGCCCCTTCGCATTTTGCTTTCTAACACAAAACACGTCGTAAAATTTTTAAATCAATATATTGTCTTCTCTGAATGAGCAGTCAGGGTGATTCTCACATAGTTTTAGAGCAAATATTCTAGGCTACGTGATACAATTTTCAAAAGTCTTGTGAAGAAATAATCAGTATGGGTTTCATGACCTTATTTCAGTGAGAATTTATTTTTGTATTTTCACAAACCACGCATAAATGTCATTATGTCAAAACTACAAACTTTTACATACATGCTGTTGATATATTATTGTAGCAGAGTTTGTGCTGAATACAGTGTAATTAGACTTTAGCCATGAAAATGTCACAAGTAACAGAAATAACCACAAATGTCAGAGCATGTCAGAACACCTCCAGGGCCCAGAAAACAGCTCAGACCCCAGAGGGTTAACCCCCTGAGGTCGGCAATCACGCCGGCGTGATCTACTCGTTTTTTTTTTTTATCAGTGCAAAATACTCTGTTGATTTTGATTTTACATACTTGTGTTGTACATCATTCAAAGCTGTTAAATGTCGTCTTTTATTTGTGTACACTCATAATAAAAACAAAATGTTGTGTTTTCCGTAAAACAAAGAAAATAAACATGATGCGCGTTCTGCCGTCTCTCTCAATGTGAAACTCATTCTGAAACGCGACAGAAAATGACCTGTAACTCAGCGAATGTTTGTCACACAGACTTGAAACGCATGTCTATACAACGCTTGGAATCTCTATTTTTAAAGTATGTAAATAATATAAAAAACAAATATTCTATTTTTAAGTAATCCATACGAAAGCAGCGGCATGTACAGTTTCTCAAACGCGTCCTCATTAAATTTAATTTGAACACGCCTACGAGCACACGAGCGATTGACATGCAAATGATCCATGCGGAGAAACGCAGACCTGTAAACGCCCTCATCACCTCAAAACAAAGAAGCAGAGACTTCGTAACTTACTCCTTACTGTGTTTGAAAGACGCGCCAGAGCTTACATTGGATTTAGGCTACCTCAGAAGAAGAAGAACGCGATTTGAAGACAAGAAAGATTTAAGGTAAGAAATTTTTACATATTAGTTTGTTATTGTTGCATAAATGTCACATTGCAGTTGAACTGTTGCTAGATATATGGGGAATATTATAATATTTAGACCCGTGTTTACTGTTAAGCCTACTGTGTTTGTGGATATCTGGTCAAACGTAGATATGTATGGTAACCATAATGTTTTATATTTGAGCGCGATCGCGTTTGAATGTATCATATTTTTGCTGCGCGATCGCGTTTGAATGTATCATATTTTTGCTGCGCGATCGTGTTTGAATGTATCATTTGAACATTTGAAAAGCAAAACGCACCAAACGGCTTCATGTTTTTACTATTATCTCATTTCATATCATCATAACGAATGGAAACATTTGAAGTAACATGATAATCAATATATTTTTCTCTAGCTTGGTTGTTACTGAAATATTTTGGAAGATTTATACTGCTATCTATTGTTATTATTATTTTACCCAGCACTGCGCATAGCTTATGCCTACAAGGCACAACAAACCTTGTGTTCATTATATTATATATTGTTGGAAACATTTGTGTGTGTGTGTGTGTGTGTATTTTGTGAACTTTAAAAAGCCATTTTAACCAGAAAAATCTAATATTTATTTCCAAAATCGTGCAGGCCTTTCTCTTGATATCAGTATGTTCACTTTTTTTTCAGGGCCCAGATGCCACTGAGTCCTGCCGACTTCAACATTCACATGAGTCTCTGGAACATGAACATGGTAAAGTGAAAATCAAACACCTTGGAAATTAAAGGTATGTACAATGTTTTTAGGAATGGCACAAAGGTCTGTCTTTGAAGTGTTTTTTTTTTGGCATTTGTTGTGTATCTTTGGGTTATGTTGTGTTGTAAATAAATCCAAACAATTTAAAAGCCATTCTTTTTTAAATCTCCTCATTTACAGTATTGTGCAAGGTTGCTCAGAATGACAGGGGCCTGATAGCTCCTAATAGGGCCATTGGGGAGGTTCTTTGTCTTTCTCAGGTGAGAAAAGCTTACATATTAATGAGCTGCCGCATAAGGCTTTCTAACACAAAACACGTCGTAAAATTTTTAAATCAATATATTGTCTTCTCTGAATGAGCAGTCAGGGTGATTTTCACATTGTTTTGGAGCAAATATTCTAGGCTACGTGATACAATTTTCAAAAGTCTTGTGAAGAAATAATCAGTATGGGTTTCATGGCCTTATTTCAGTGAGATTTTTTTTTTGTATTTTCACAAACCATGCATAAATGTCATTATCTCAAAACTACAAACTTTTACATACATGCTGTTGATATATTGTTGTAGCAGAGTTTGTGCTGAATACAGTGTAATCAGACTTTAGCCATGAAAATGTCACAAGTAACAGAAATAACCAGAAATGTCAGAGCATGTCAGAACACCTCCAGGGCCCAGAAAACAGCTCAGACCTCAGAGGGTTACGTCAGGCATACACATAACACATTGTGTGACTGTAATGTGACTCATTTCTGAATGAAACAGGAAACTGTCTCTTATCCAAGTTCACGGATCTGATCGGGTGTTAGGAGTGATATGTGTGGTCCGGGTGTGTGTGACCTCTGACCTGTGTGAGCAGGCGGTTGTGCTCCTTCAGTGTGTGTATGGCCTGAGGAGGAGCAGTGCTGGACGAGACGCCGGCCGACAGCGAGTCTGAGGACGAGACCGTCTGAGAACAGCAAACACACACACACACCGCACATACTGATTCAGCTGTAGAATAATTATCAGGAAACTAAAGTAACATCACTTGATTATTGTCAATCACCTTCACATTTTCCACCACAATAATATCTATATATAATATATATCATTAAGGTTTAATTCTAATGAATAATATAATATAAATAACTAGGTTTATACGAACCTTCCCAGAAACAGTAATTAAATCACTGAGGCAGCGTGTGATTTCCTGCAGTTTTGGCAGAAGAACATCCATTCGACTTTGACAAGATTCAGCCAAAAACTCCTGAAGAAACACAATATGGTGTCAGAAATGAGCTTTTAGATTAATGAGGTCATTATTTGACACCTGGAATTAGTTTTCTGGGGCATCTGTATTAACCACAGAAATACACATTCACCGTTCATTTACGTCAAACACTCAAATCAAATTAGCATTTAGAATTTTTCCTTGACAAAGTTTTTTATTATCTTCAAACTCAGTTTAGTTCTGACACACACGCCTGTAGTTCTCACTGGACTGAAGCTAAACTCGGCTGATCTGAATGAAAACTGATCTAAAACTTCAGTGCAAACCTCCACTGTTATGCCGTCGTTCGTTGCACTCCACACTCTGAAATATGATCAATTCTGATAGAATACTTTTTGAGTTACTGGGAAAGTTTTTAAAACCCACAACTAGACTACAATGGAATATCATAAAAAAATGACAGCATTTTTGTCAGAGGTCTGGTTGATTTTGTGTTCTTCATTTCGGTCAGAAATACTGAGACTCTCAGACTGCTAGAAACGATCAATAAATAAATCTTCCCATTGGAAGACAGTGGTTTTGAATGAGATGTCTTGATGAGCACAGTGATGACGGCGTGTTAAACCAGTGATGGGAAACGTACGGTGGAGTGGCGGCTCTGGCCCACGAGTCTCTGGGTCTCAGTGATGTTGTGGATCTGGGTCTGGTACCATTCTCTGGCTCGCTCCAACACATCCAGGCCGGCCAGCAGAGAGTCCTTCTCCTGCTCCAGCTCCTTCATCTGCTTCAGCTGACAGAAACACACCGTTAAACTCCCTTAAAAACCTGCTCCTGAAGACCAGGGCTGATAGCCTGGCTCCGCCCTCCTACGTACTTCCGCTCAATTTCATTTTCCTTCAGTACTACGTCTGGGACTGCTGTATATTCTTAGGTTTCCAGTAGGGATGGGCATTCGATTAAATTTTCTTAGTCGATCGTCGGGAGAATTAACAATCGACTATCGATTAATCATTAATATTTTTATATTGAAATTCATTATTTCTTTAACTTTTTATAAATTAAAAATGCAATGAAAATACAAAAATACAGTTTGTTTGTCCTCGATGAGATCTTTATTACAAGAAGATCAACTTGTGGCAGTGAAACTGGACGTTCGGTAGACTTGAAGATATGCCCTGCGGTGCTCTAGAACAGCGGAGCCTGCGAGCCGGCGTTCTTAAACAGAGACCCATGGCCACTTCATCCGGTTTCTGTGATCGGATAGAAACGCATTCGAGACGGATTTAAACCCGATCGCTCAAACCACTTCAGGAGGAGATCTGAGACGCATTCCAGACGAAACTGGACAAGAGTAAATGCATCTGGTTGTTGAAACCACATATGTAAATTTGACTTATCCCAAAAATGCTAAGAAATAAACGTGTGAGAGCGTGTTATAGGCTATATGTCATGTTCAACACGCATCACCACAGATGAGCATCTATTCATCAAGCCAACGTGCAAACTATCGCAAATCAAAGTGAAAGTCATTCATCAACACACAATCATCTTCATTAAAAGTAAAGAACCGAAATGATCTTACCAGGGCTGTTGCCGCATCTTGTTGCGGTCTTTGATTTAGAAATTTTCGCTGATGATCAATAAAATGCAGCTCATATCAGTTGCTTTCGGTGACGTGCAACAATTTAAATATGCATATAGCGCGGGAATTCAAGATCGGATTTCGGTCCGTTTACTCCGGTATATCACCGTTGCAAAAACACATTTATGTGACCAGGTGTAAATGGAATCGTTTTGATAAATCAAATAGCTATCCGATCTGAGAAAACGCATGAAGTTCCCATAGAACTTCTGCACCAGTCTACTGATTTCTGTTGAGAAAGATAAGCATGTTGACATGATCTGGGATCAGACGCGCCCGCTGGTGACAGCCAGTCCAGCCGATCGTCGATTAATCATGCCCATCCCTAGTTTCCAGAAACCAATTTTTTGTAGGACCAATCAGCGAACAGAGGGAGTGGCTGAGAACGATGACGTTGATGTAGTGCGTCAGTTTGAGTTGGAGTAATGGCAGCGGAGAAAGATGTGAGAAAAGCTATTCGGTCCGTTGTTGCAAAACTGCCGAATATACAGAAGTTAAAGCCGGAGCAAGAACAATGTTTGCTAAGTTTTATTGGTGGCCATGATGTTGTGGCCCTCCTCCCCACCGGGTTCGGGAAAAGTTTGATTTCCAGCTCACTCCGCTAGCACTAGAAGTGCCAGAATTCCATAACTACTAGAACTGCCGCAAGCGGTCATTTTGATCGCTATTCAAAACTCTATATCTTTAATGATAAATCCCCAATTGAGAGATTAATGCATTTATTGTACTAGGATGTCTTTTAAAAACAAAACAACACCAAACTGTACATTTAAACAAGTTGAATTATAATTTATAAATAAATAATATTCGTAGATGCCCTGAACAAAATAGTAGCCTATGTTTTCGTGTTTCCACTGTTTGATCGCGCCCGCCGACACACACACACACACACACACACCATATTCCAGCATTGCAGCCTGTTCATTATAGCCATAATAAAATATAATAATAAAATAGTCAACCTAACATATAAAAATTCCACTGCTCTGTTTCTCAGTACTAGGCTACAATTCGTACCATTTTATGCGTGTGAAGAGGATGATTTTTTCCGTCGATATTGGAACGTGAGTGAAGTTCAAAGCCTATGATAAAGAATAGATTAGCATCCAAATACATCGCAAATGTTGAAACATTTTGATTCTAATTAGAGAGTTACGTGAGCCTAACGCCGCTTACTTTCACTTTCGCTTATAAAGCATTTCATTTTGGCTTTAGTTATTTTTTCATTCTTGTTCTGTTCTTAATATCATTACATTTAAATGATTTGTTGTTGAATATGTTTAGTGTATTTTTTACCACATTTTATTGTTGCGTATATTGGTATAATAATACTGCGAAATTCAGTGCGGTCAATATGACCGTTTATGGCCGAAATAGGTAAATATGTTCATTTGTTTGTTTTTTTTTGCCTTATGTGTAATTTAGATGAAAAACATTTTAAATGAAAATACAGACACTTTTAGTTAAAGTCAGGTACCAGCAGGATTGTATTTATTTTTTCAACAAAGTTATTGCAGATATAAAATTCAAAACGGTCAAAATGACTGCCATGGCAGTGCTAGTGGTGAATGAGTTAGCTAAGGCGAACGATAGGGATGCAAAGCCGATAGTTGTTGTCGTCTCCCCTCTTGTTGCACTAATGGAGGACCAAGTGAAGGAGGCAGAAAAGTTGTTTCCGTATCGCGCAGTAGCCTGGTGATCACTGTACAGCATTTGCGGCAGATCCGAAACGACCGCAGCGGCGTATTGTTAATGATTAGACCCAGCTTCGACAGTTGACTGAATACATCACTGTCCTTAGTGTCAAATATACATTTAGAATTTACAATTGTTCCTTGAACTCTTAAATTCGATGAACAAAACCTGCAGCTCTCGTTGACAGACATCTTATTCTAAACATAATCCTCTGATCATTCGGACTTGTTGTTTCCGGCCGGTTTCGGCGCATGACATACGTCACAACCACACGTTAGCGATTGGCTATGGCAGATCCTGAGTGACTCTGGGCAGATCCAATAGTTTTGAACTTTAACAGAGAACCCGCCTACAAGGAAGTAAACGTTTCTCAATGGAGAGAGGCCAGACTCGAGCTGTGTCCCAATGTGAAGGCTGCATCCTTCGAAGGACTGAAGACTTCAAGGATGCAGCCTATTCGTCCTCCGAAGGACGCATCATGTAGCCTCCATAGGATTTCCTAATTGCCAGCCAGGTGTTCCCGATTACCGCTCCAGGCGCCAAGCAACGGTGCGAGAGTATGCTGCCATCCTGACAATTCATTTGATATTAGGCAGCGAGCTACATAGGCCTACCGTGCACCCCCCCCACCTCCCAACAAAACCATACTTTTTTGAAAGGTCTGGATGTGTAGAATGTGAATCTGAATGTTAACATTGAAAATTTTGGGTTGCACTACCTGTTTTAGCCATGTGAATAGGGAAACCCTAAAAAACGATTTTAAGCGATTTTAACACGTCGAAATTGGCCTTGTCAATTAGAACAGCTTTTAGGTGACCCAATACTCTTACTACACTAAATTGATAATTACTTGAAATAGTTGTTTTTAATTATTTTTTATTTAATATAATTAAGGCCTTGTATGGATATAATCAATCAAGGACCTTTTACATAGCATCAGTTAATATGCTAACGTGCTAACATTCCAACATGTCAAAGCTGACTACAAAATTATTCACAGCTCATCCTCAACCTCCCCATCTTTATTTAATATAATTGACCCCTCTTACTACACTACATTGATAGTTACTTTAAATAGTTGTTTTTAATTATTTTTTATTTAATATAGTTAAATTAAAATTGTATGCCTTGTATGGATATAATCGATCAAGGACCATTTCTAAACCTGTCTGGGTTGTTCATCCAATGACAAAATAAGATATTTTTTTAATTTTCATTAACAGTTTCCTCTGTGTCAGACAGGTATATAAAGACTCCCCTGAAAGACTGTTCTTACTCACACAGACAGATCCTCCAAGTCTGCATCCTCTGCCTATACAGCAAGAAATTTGTTTCACTGAATTGCTTGATGTTTGATATTTTAGTTTACAATTTAATATAATTGACCCCTCTTACTACACTACATTGATGCTTACTTTAAATTTTTTTTTTTTAAATTATTTTAAATGACATTTGATAGATTGATAGATATATACTTTATTCATCCCAAAGGGAAATTTTAGACATCCAGTAGCTTATACATACACACACACACACACACACACACACACACACACATATCTCACACACATAGATAATCTAGTCGGTTATGTAGTTGGTTTCTTCAACATAGTTGAACTGCTCAGTTATGTCTGAGTCAAGACATGAGTCAGTGGGCCAAGTGACTGCAGGTCCTTCAAGGCATAGGGGATGTCATGGGACAAAACCAAAGTCCAGATGTATTGTGCATGTCCCTGGTCTTGTATATGGACCACTCGTGCAATTATGGGCAAACGCAGATTCTGATACAAGATTAGCCAGAATGAAAGAAATACGTGACAAGAGATTAGCTGAACCACTGGAATCTGCTCACAGAATGACTGTAACCTGTGAACTTATACCAGACACCATTACAGAAGGTGATGGATATCACAGAGAATGCTACCAAAGATTCACCATGAATCTCAAAAGACTCGACCAGAAGCCTGAACTATTAGCTGCAAGTTCAAGGCAAAGTCAGAGGGCCTCAACTGGTGACAAGGTGCTCTTCACACCTGACTGTATATTCTGCAACTCAATTACACGGAAGAAGGTCAAAAATAAAGGGATATGGACGACTGAGGGGTTAAGAGAGTTTGAGTGTGATGGGTGGAGAACAGTCCTCAAAGTTGCAGAACAAAAAAATGATGAAAATTTGCTTCGCAGAATTAGAGGAAAGGATCTATTTGCTACAGAAGCTAAATACCACAAATCCTGTAGAGTCCAATATACACAAAATTTAGAAAAATGGAGAAGTGCAAGCACAGAAAACAAGGCCAAACAAATCCAACTAGTAGAAGCTCACGGTGAGGCATTTGGTGCTGTATCTCGAGTAATTGACAAGGAAATCATCGGCAGCAACAAAATGATGAAATTGACTGATCTGACCAAAATCTACATAGCTCATCTGGAATGCACAAACTTCCCCAATCCCAAATTTCGTGGGGAAAAGCTCAAAGCTAAGCTAGAAACACATGGACAATACAAGGAAAAGGTGGCATTATGCAAGCTAAACAAAAAAGGCCGTTTCTCGACATACATTGTGTACAACTCACAAAGTGACATTACAAACCTAGTGCAGTGTGCATATGAACTTGGTTCCAAAGACATGATCCAGGAGACTGGTCATTATCTACATGAGGAGATTCTGGAAAGCTTTGCAAAAGCTGATGAGTTGAGATGGCCACCCTCTGCCCAGGATCTTGTAAGCATGAACATTGCAATTCCATCTAATTTGGAGACATTTCTGTGTCATGTGATATGTGGCAAACCAAAATCACAAAGCTCCAAAATGAACAGGCTTGTGAATTCAATAGGTCAAGACATATGTCGCGCCACAACAAATGGAGAATGGAAACTTCCAAAGCATATGCTCATATGCATGACACTTAGACACCTTTTCAGGAGTGAAAAATTAATTACCCTATTTAATCGATTGGGCCATTCAGAGAATTATACATTCTCCCTTGAACTGGAAACTGCACTTGCTGAGGCTGTGGCTGAAACATCCAGTCTTTTGTCTACACAAATCATTAGATCACCAGGGGCCCCTTCAATTTTCCACTCAGAATTTGATAATTTTGATCAGTTGCTCAACAACTTAACTGGAATGGATTCAATTCACACTGCACATGGCATTATGTTACAGGACATAGAAGGCAAGCCAGAGGATCATGGTGGAGTCCGTATCGATATGCCATCCACTTCCAGGAAAAGGAAACGTTCTTTTGAGCAAGAGTCAGCTGAAGCTCTTCCTGACTGCTATATTACACAACGGAAAAGTCCTCAAATAACCATACACCAAAGAGTAATTCCTGATGGTGAGAGGGCTCTTCAAGATGCTACCATGAAGCACTTTCTGTGGGTCTTGATCCGTACAGCATGCAGCAAATCAGATCAACAATTTCCAGGATGGACAGGTTTCATCACAATGACAGGACGAACCCCTGAAAGTCTGACAACAATTGATTATTACCCTGTTATTCCAAGCCCAATTACAGACTACAAGACAGTAAAAGAATGCCTTCGATATGCTGAGGAGGCCACAGCAGAAATCCAACAACAGTATGTTGTTACAACATTCGACTTGGGGGTATGCATGAAAGCATATCCCCTAATTTGGAATAATCAATCTAGGTATGACAAACACATAATATTGATTGGTACATTTCATCTGGCTTGCGCATATCTGAAGATGGTGGGCAAGAAAATGGATGGATCGGGTCTCTCTGATATCTTGTTGGAAGCTGGGCTGATTGCATCAGGTTCTCTTCAAGGTGTCCTTACTGGTAAACATTATGACAGATCACTCCACTGTCATAAGACAGTATTGGAATGTCTTGAAAGACTTCTCCTATCACAATACCTCACAAGTATTGGAGAGGAAGAAGTATTCTCTGAATTACCAGAGGGATCAAAGGGGATACTAGATGAACTGCTGAAAGCTCCTTCTAAAGAAGCCTTAGATGCAACAAGGAATGATGCTCCACTGCAGAAGTACATCGAAGGATATCAACAGTTTCGAGAGAGTGTTAAAGCTGGACATCTAGGGAAGACAGCACAGCTGTGGACATCTTACATGGACCACATCTGGTTGGTACTCTCTCTCATCCATGCAGTGAAACATAATGATTTTCTCCTTTATGCTCAGTGTTTGCACCTTATGGCAGACCTGTTTTTCAGCTTTGGAGGTCAGAATTATGCCAGATATCTCTCTTACTTCTCCATCTTCATTGCGAACATTGAAGTGTCACATCCTGGAGCCACAGAGTTGTTGAAAAGAGGGGCTATTAGCGTTGCACGTTCCTTCATTCCAGGTAACCGTTGCGCCGTAGATAAAACTATGGAGGAGACCTTCATGCGACATGCTAAATCTCATGGGGGTGCTGGTGGAAATGCTTTTGGTGTGTCAGGAATTCTGACAAATTATGATGCCTACCAACGTTGGGTACGAACAACCCATGCTAGATCTCAGTATGTTAATGCAACCCTCAGTATGGCTGACATGCTGTCTGGAACAGCTGCAGAAACCAAGCATCATGAGCTTCGTCCAGCTGAGATGTTGAAGAGTGAAAAGTTGGTGAGAAAAACAATTGAGGCTGTGGAGAGCTTCCTTAACCCTTTTGAGTTGGGAAGCACTGACAACTTGCTTATTCTTTCTTCTGGTGCTGCAGTATCTGCTGAGGTCCAAAGAGATGTTTTGAGAGCTGAACAAGCAGGTAAGGTTGCCAAGGATGTTTTTATTGCGACACGCCTGGAAAAAGGGTGTGACTTCTTTGAGCCTATCAAGCGCCTTGGCCTCAAAACCTTTGCGAACATGAACAAGAAGAGCAAAGTTACAACAACAACACATAAAGTAATACAGTATCAGCAGCAAGGGAACATTGCTTTCCAGTTGTTCATGAAGTCCCAACAGCAAGGTCTACAATTGGACATGAGGGAACTACTCACGTACCCCTTGACTCCTGTGCCGTACAGTATAGGCACTGCTGATGGCTTCTTGTCCAAAACAGATAAGTCAAAGTCCTTTGCTTACCTGGTAAAAGACATTAATGATGCTGCCCTACCATCCACAGATCAAACTCTTGTAATTATTGATGGAAATGCCTACTTTTACTTCTTGAAGGAGGTACCAGGCAACTTCAAACAGATATGCAGTAAGGTGTTTGACATGATGCCAAAGACAGGCAATGTTGTGTTCAGCACAGATAGTTACTTCCCCAATTCTGTGAAAACAATGGAAAGACAGAGGAGGGGTTGTGGTCAAAAGCTTATCATAAAAGGTGAAAATACCAAAAGGCCAGCAGATTGGAAACAGTTCCTCGCCAATGATGAAAACAAGCAACAATTTATTGCACTACTCACCCGCCTTTGGAGTGAAGACTCATATGCCAGGAAGCTACATGGGAGACAAGTGATCATAACCTGTGAAGGAACAGCATATCTGCTGACGTCTGAAGATGGCAGCTCAACATGCAGAACAGAAGTCCTGAGCCTTAAGTCTACCCAAGAAGAGACAGATTCTAGAGTCATTCTCTACTGTGACTTTGCCAGAGACAACAACTACAGCAATGTTGTCGTTAAGAGTCCTGATACTGACATATTTTTCATCTTGTTACACTATGCTCTGGCAATGTCAGACTTAAATATTATGTTTCACACTGGCACAGGAAACAAGAAAAGGCTCATTGATGTGAGTGAAATGTCTCGTAGTTACTCTCAGCAGCATTTGACAGCACTAATGGCACTTCACGCCTTCAGTGGTTGTGATACCACTAGTGCATTCAAGGGGTTAGGCAAAGTCAGGCCATTGAAAACCCTCTCTAGGATGCCAAAGTTTGGAGAAACTCTTGCCAGGCTGGGAGACACATGGGATGTACCGAGGGATCTCGATGATCTCCTCAATGAGTTCACCTGTGCTCTGTTTAGTAGACCACGAGTACGAAGTGTTGATGAGTTGCGTTTCTTGCGAATGAGTGAGCTGTGCTCCAAAGATGACAAGCATCTCGCCCACTCAAGAAATGTGGACCTGGCTACACTTCCCCCATGTGGGAGGAGTTTAAAGCAACACATCAGGAGGGTTAACTACCAGGTTGGAATATGGAAGGTGGCCCATATTGCGAACCCTGACATCCCTGATGCTTGCAATGGACACGGTTGGACACTGGTTGAACAAAAGATTGAGCCTCTGTGGTATGAGGGATGTGTTCTCCCACAGCAATTGGCAGATATCATTGAATCTGTGAGTGGCAGGGATGAGGAAGATGAATCAGATGATGATAGCGTAACAGATGAACAGTACTTATCTGATGATGACAACTCTGAGTCAGACCAGGATTGAAAAACAGTTTGAGTGTCATGTTACACCTGACATATGTATGAAAGATGCATGTATTTTATTGATTGGTAAAACATATTACCCTAATAGTAGTAATAGTAATAGTCATTATACTTACTATTTGTTCAGTGTTTATTTGAAAAAGGGAAACTATGTATGCTGTAGTTCTCTTACAGCATGTGTTTGTGTGTGTGTGTGCATGATGTATACAGTTCTTGTGTGTTAATGTGTGTTCTTGTGCATTTGTGTGTGTGTGTGTGTGTGTGCGCATGCTGTATATAGTTCTTTTCAATGCTGTATGTAGTTCTTGTATATAGTTATTGTGCGTTTGTGTGTCTGTGTGCATGCTTGCATGCTGTATATATAGTTCTTTTCCATGCTGTATGTAGTTCTTGTATATAGTTATTGTGCGTTTGTGTGTCTGTGTGCATGCTGTATTCTTTTCCATGCTGTATGTAGTTCTTGTATATAGTTATTGTGCGTTTGTGTGTCTGTGTGCATGCTTGCATGCTATATATATATAGTTCTTTTCCATGCTGTATGTAGTTCTTGTATATAGTTATTGTGCGTTTGTGTGTCTGTGTGCATGCTGTATTCTTTTCCATGCTGTATGTAGTTCTTGTATATATTTATTGTGTGTGTCTGTGTGCATGCTGTATATAGTTCTTGTGAATTTGTGTGTGTGTGCATGATGTATATAGTTATTTTCCATGCTGTATGTAGTTCTTGTATATAGTTATTGGGCCAATCCCAAAGTTCGGACTCACAGACTTTGCTGCACGTTCTTGCGAAATTCGTAAGGGCTTAGGGCTGTCCCAATGTCGCACTTCAAAGGGCGTGAGGGTTTGAGTACACACTTACCGAGCCCTTTCCGTGAGTCTGCATCGGTGCCCACAGTTCAAAGCGTTGTGACGTTTACCACAGAGACCATTGGGAAATCCGGAAATTACAAAGGTAAACAACAGCACGACACACGTGCATGGTGCACGTGTCAGCATCGTCTTTGTTGTGCTGTCCCAATCCCATCTATACCTATCTGAGCCCATGTGGTCTCACACACTCACTCACTCACTTAGCACCTGAGATCAATTAAGTCTGTGAGTCTTTAGTCCTCAGTTCACAGGGCTCACTTTGGGATTGGCCCTTCGTTTGTGTGTGCATGCTGTATATAGGAAACGGGGTCATTAAATCAACATAAGGCCTTAACTACGTTAATTTTAGTCACTTACCAGGAAGCAGTATAGGGTGCCCTTTGACCTAAGTCATCATATGTTAAGTTTGAGTGTGTAATGGGTCACCTAAAAGCTGTTCTGATTGACAAGGCCAATTTCGACGTGTTAAAATCGCTTAAAATCGTTTTTTAGGGTTTCCCTATTCACAGGGCTAAAACAGGTAGTGCAACCCAAAATTTTCAATGTTAACATTCAGATTCATATTCTACACATCCAGACCTTTCAAAAAAGTATGGTTTTGTTGGGAGGTGGGGGGGGTGCACGGTAGGCCTATGTAGCTCGCTGCCTATATGCTATGGAGCCAGAACTGGCTATTGTCATTTTTATGTTTTATATTTTACTGGAGGACATGGTATTTAGGATGTTTCAGGTCATACTTTCGACTTAGCCGAAGATTCAAATGTTCATTTATATCTTACCTTGATGCGATTTTGTAGGCTAGTGTATTCTTTTTATTATGCACATAAATTGACCATGGTAAATATATTTACACATATTTTTAACCCCATTTGAATATAAAACCCAGTTGAATATAAAAAGTCCAGTGTGAATGTTACTCCCGCTCTTCATCGGCAGCTGTCAGTCACTGTTGCTAGGCGACAAGAACAATCATCCGTAGGCTAGACCGGTCCGAGCACTTCAGATGCGCCCTTTGAAATGGGACGGAGCTGTAGTTAGCAACAATTTGTTAATGTTGTGACAATAGGCCTACATTTTGTTACTTTAATTTTCAAAATAACCAGTGGTGGTATGTAAGGAACAACATACTTCGTTAATACTCGAAGTAATTTTCCCACACGGGACAGCAACACTACAAAACTGTTATTTTACAATATGATGCATTGTTTTACATTAAACTACACAAAAGTATATAGTTTAAATGTATCAACCTTGAAAATATTCTGAAGTAAAATGCAACATGCGGTAATAGAAATGCAGAATTCCTTTACTTTTACTCTTGATGCCTTAAGTACATTAGAGTATGCAAGATAATGAAAAAAAATTGCTTAACTAAGGTTTAAAATATATGACTAGTAGTTTTTCGCCAATTTAGTATTAGTGGTTATTAAAAGTACTTTAGTGTAATAAAGTATCTCGATATTTATTCCATGAGTCAGCCCTGCAAACCTGTTGGTAGACAACTTAGTGGATAGTGTAAATATGCAGTCAAACACTCTGGAGAACATCCCAGATGATGTCCCACCAGCAGAAGGCCTTACCCGGGTCTCTATTGTGGAGCCCATCCCGGTCCAGCAGCTCACCAGGGTCTCCCACTCAGCTGAATAAAAGTCTACTTGATTTTTCTTATTTTATGTACTGTAAATGTAAATGTTTATGTTGAATTTGATATGTTTAACGTATGTTGTAAATAGTTGGGGGGAAAAAGGTATAGAAGAATTTGTTTCATGTAGAAATTATGACTGTCATTACAAAATAAACAATGTCCAGAGCAATGAATTCTCTTTTATTTACACATTTAAAGTTGCATAAAAATAAATGTACAGATTTTTTTTCCTTTTAAAAAATATATGTGAAAAAAAAGTTAAACAAGAATATATATATATATATATATATATATATATATATATATATTTCTCTCAATAATTATTTCAAGAAGAGAAAACAGCCTGTCCATCCTCTCCCTACTCTCCTGTGCTCTCCTCGCCTCTGCAGTCCCATGTCTTCTCTAATCAAGTCCAAAAACTCGTCCACTCTGTCTCGCCTTCATCATGGTGCTGGTGCTGGTGCTGATGCTGCTGGTGCTGGTGCTGCTGGTGCTGGTGCTGCTGGTGCTGGTGCTGGTGCTGTTGCAGGTGCTGGTGCTCATGCTGGTGCTGCCCCTGGCTCCTCCTCTTCTTGTCACCCACTTCTGAACTCGGCCCTGATCTGTCCTCAGGGATTGAGGCCATGAGGACAGCGGGCTTGGTGCAATGCCTCTGTCCCAACACCTCATCCATGAGGACAAACCAGGGCCAAGTTTAAGCAGTGGGTTTCCCACTCACACCCTCACATGTCCCAGGACACGTGCAATCTAAGGCAGAGCAAATTAACCATGGCTTGTTAACAACAACAGCACAATACAAAAGCACAATACATTTCAGCAAAGATGTGTGTATTCATTTTCTTATATATATAAAATTATATACCCATATAAAAATGGGTCTGGGGAATGTAACTCCCATACAGGCACAAAATATTATATATATATTATTTTGTGCCTGTATGGGAGTTACATTCCCCAGACCCATTTTTCACTGAACTGTTCTAAAAAAGCAGAAAAGGGTACTTAACACAGGGGTGCAATCTTAAGTGCATTGTTAACACTGCAAAATATGACACATCAATACCAATTTAGACCAACATTAAAAACCAAATTTGGGGGTTGGTTGTTTTAGGCTTTATAGGGTGAGTGATATTTCTTATAATACACAAGAGATAGACTAGTGCAAATATTACAAATAGGTCGTTAACTTTATTACCACAAGTTTTGCCTAAAACTACCTGACAAATGAAGCCATGCAATGATGACGAAGGAGTTAAGATGAAGTTTATAATAAACTTTAACTGTGGTTTCGCTAGCTATTTGAGTAAATGAAAACATAATACTTACACTTAAATGTGAATTTGCTGTCCACCACCGATCTCTAGTCTCGGCCGCCGGCCTGTCGTCAACGGCGCGCAATGACTTATGGGGTAGGATAGGCCGCTAAGTGTCCATTTATGTATCCTTCTTTTCACGGGGAAACGAAGGGTGCATTTGGCGTCGCTTTTGAATCAGGGTAGCCTTCGTCGCGGCGCGATGACGCAACCGTCCTTCGAATACGGCCTTCGGAGGATGCAGAATTGAATTGGGACAGCCTTCATCGAGCCGCGGTGACGCAATCGGCCTTCAAATGCGACCTTCCAAGGATGCAGCCTTTGAATTGGGACATCCTTCGTCGCGCCGCTGTGACGTTTTGTCTCGCCGCGGTGACGCAATCGGCCTTCAAATACGGCCATCCGGCCTTCAAATACGGCCTTCGAAGGACGCAGCCTTCACTTTGGGACACAGCTTCTCTGTACAAATGAAATGTACGAGAGTCTGGTAGAACCAGGCTACAGGGCTGATGCACATGCTTTAAAATCTAATGTTAGACTTTTTAAGACCTGAAGAAATGAAAGATACCGTATGTGCACATAAAGAACACTATAATTAGAGCCCGACCGATTTATCAGCCGATATGAGTCTGTCACAGATATATCTGCATTGGCGTATATGACGCAAATATAATGCTTGTAAATTGTGTAATTACGTAGTTTGTCCAGCAGAGCGCGCTCCATTGTTTGCTACTGAATTTTGAATTTATTAAAGGATAGCCTCTTGAGATGCAACATCTAATTTTCAAGAGGGTCCTATAAACACAAATACAGAATACAAAAGACAAATCATAAGCAAAAATGATAAATAACAACATTACAGATACACCTACAAATTCATTCATTCATACACAACTCATTCATACACAGATTCTCTCACCAACTCACACCGACCCATCACACTAACCTACGTTTTTTTTTACTCAAAGTTAAATAAATAAATGAGAAACTATGACATTTTAACAGATAAACAAATGAACAAAGGATTGAGGTTAACTTAAAAGTTAAAAGCATAAACAAGTTGTTTTAAGATATAGAGCTAGGGATGATCTGAAAAAGCAAAAAGAAGTTATAGATCTCAAGGAAAGAGGAAGATTATTCCAGTCCCATGGCACTTTATATTGAAACGTTCTACGTCCAAATTCTTTATAAATTCTCGGTACAAAGAAAAAGGGGTATTGCATGTGTCTGAGTGGATATGAAGATCTGCATGGAATTAGATACTGTTTTAATTTCTTCTTGATTTAAGTTGCAACCAGTTTAGTGATTCATACATTAAACAGTGATGAGTTCTATAAGGACACCTCAAAACAAATCTACAAAGTGAGTTAACTACAACATTAAGGGGCGTTAGATTGGTGTCAATGGTATTCTGATAAACAGTGTCAGCATAATCAATAATAGGCAGTATCATCTGAGAAATTATTATTTTTCTGACAGGAAGAATGAAACAATTAATAGAACGGTACAGTGAGTTTAGACAGCCATATGATCTTTTAGTAATAAAGTCCATATGTGGTTTAAATGAAAGTTCCGGGTCAATCCAGAGTCCAAGATATTTAAATGAGTCAACCTTCTCAAGAAGGGTCCTGTTATCGAAATTAATTTGTAACTCCGAGGAGTAAACACGACTATGTCTAGTTCTGAACAACATGCAACCGGCGACCCAGAACCCTTTCACTTCAGCAAGGAAGACAGAAGAACCCATTATAATCAGTGATGTTGTGTACTAGTGTGAAGAAGCCACAGCGCTTCAGCCTTCAGTTTATGATGCGGTTATTGTTCACCTGCTGCTCGTGGAAACATACATCACCGAAACTGCTGAAGCTTTCATCACGGTATTGAATTAAGTTACAAAACAAGTGTTGTCCTATTACTTTTTTATTATAATAAGAAATATGAACATTTAAATTCAATACATAAATGTAAACAAACGTCTAAATTATTAAACAGACTAAAGTGCAAAATAACTATAAAGAACAAAAATAAAGAATCAGAACCTCTAAGGCATGATTTAGTCTATATTAAAATGTAAAAATGTTCAAGTGTAAACAAATATATAAAAAGACTCAATTTCTTTTCTTTCTTTTTTTTTTTTACAAAGTATTTAAGTAGGCCTCTTGGTGCTGTGAGGAACAATAGCGTTGCGCGATATATCGGCCGATACATGATCATTTTTAATGTTATCATGATTAGGGCCAAAACAACTAATCAAATAAAATTGATAATAATCGATAATGAAAATCATCTACAACGAATGTCATTATCGATTAGTCGCTTCTGTCCACCACGCACGGAAAACTTCCGTCAGCCGCGTCAAATTACAGCACTGAACAACACATTTCTGTGGACAAAATGCATCTACAACAGTGGAGGAAACAGAGCTGTTGGTGCGTGATGCTAACCCTCGTGCACACCGGCACGATTATCACATGCTTATCACCGAAGTTTAATGCCTTGTGACTAAACAAAGGGTGCCAATGTGAGTATGCACACCGACGCTCAAAACGCTAGGCGTAAAAGCGTATTTTTTTTAAAAAACGCCTCAGGATTGTTTTTTTGGTTTGACGTGCCGCATTCAAAACTGGCCGACCAATGAGATTGCCGCTTTTGTTCACGTGCCTGGAGCTGCTGAAGTTACAGTACCTGGTGGTGCTCAAGCACAAAACGGTCTTGCCGACACATTGATAGAAGAAGACGATGAAGAGGAAGTAGATGAAGAAGAAGATGCAACGAGGCAAGATGAATGTAGAGCTGCTGGTCTCTTTGGTGTCTGAACACAAAAGAACTGTATGACAAACGCCACAGCGACTACACAAATCTTGATAAGAGGGAGATGTTATGGAGAGGAATTGCAGATCAAATAGGATTGGATGGTGAGTAATAAGCGCCATCTACTGTCAGGGAGTGAATTTGCACGTTCACTCGGCGCATTGCCAGTGAAAATCGATTGGGTATGAACACAAAGACGCGTCGAAAAACGTTGGCGATAAGCACGATAACGTCCCGTGTGCACGAGGCTGTAGCGTAGTGGTTCTCAACGGGGGCGTTCAGAGAACAACTGAAGCAACATTTTTGAAGGGGGGGTTTGTGATGATGAACCAAGTCAATGACATCATCACTAGAGTTCAAGCCTAGTGCTATTTTGAATTTACTTGGTGTGCTGATAGCAGGAATAGTTTATTATGTATTGTATGTTGGCAATGTATATGTGGATGGACAATACCAACATCAAGTGTTCAATGTGTTAATGTTTAGACTGATAATAGAGAGCCATTGTTTGTTTTAAATTATTTCTTTATTGTGTAAGTTTGCATATTATAGCACATGTTAGATCTTACCTGAGCCAGTGTTTTGAGGTGGGCTCTGGTAGTGCGCATAACCAGAACATACCATTTTTCAAGATGGAGAGAGACATGAGTGCTATGAGGTGTTAGATGTTTGAGTTTGTGGTAGTATGTTATGCATGTTTACATTATGATTATTGCATGTCAGAAATTCTTGAACATTAGTTATATTATTTAGGTGCCAATGTTTTGCTGTGGAATCCAGTGATAAGTGTTACGGGGAAAGGCTCCACCCTGTGACAATGGTTCATCGCACTAGTGTTTGGCGGGAAACTTGTATATTTAAACCACTGTCTGAGCATGTTTGAGGAGGAATGTTGCATCCTGTGTATACTGTGCAAACGCTTGAACATGTCTGAGGTGAGACATGCTGATATTTTTGTGGATGTGCCTTTTTTAGGGCCAGTTTTGCTGCTCACAGCATTTTCTCTTTTGTATAGTACTTTTGTACTAGTATATGTTGCATTATGTTTATTTTTGTTCTTTTTTTTGTACTTTATGTGGACTGCACCTTGTGAAATGTAGCTTCTAAAATAAACCACAACTGGTATTTTGAAAACCACTCCATTGTACTGAGCCTTCCTAAACTTCTCCCAGGCCCCTCGAGAACACGCTACATGACAGGGGCGTCCAGGTGTTCATGGGGGGCGTTCACTGGCTTACACCAAAGATCCAGGCAAGACCAGATTAAACATGTAATAACTTGCAAAATAATTGCCTACAACATTAATAAATCTGCCAGTTTAATGCGACATGTAAGCTATGTATTGTTTCTTTTGCAACGACTATTATTTTTCCAGTCATAGACCAGTGCTCAAGCACTGACAAGAATCAGCATTCACATGCTCAAAAACAATCCGGTGGTGGCTAGAATCCAGCGCTGACTCATACAGCAGAGGAATGGAAAGTTGACAAGCCATTAAAAACAGTATTGACTTGAGACCCACTTAAATATTTTCAAATATTTTCAATAAAACATGTTCCCATTCAATCCGGCGATGAATTTTAAAATGAACTAAACTAAATTCTATTTATAAGGTAAAACTTTTACATTTTTAGGCTTTAACTAATGCCAGTGCTTAATGCCAAAATGTTTTCTTTGTTCACCAAGTCATTTACTGCACAGGCATTATTGTTAACTCGCAAGACTGTAAGGAGAAAATGACAATTTGATAGATAATTTAAATATATTCTCTAATCACATTTTGGTAATTTATTAATTACACCATCACATCTGAGCGCGAAACACTGCTTGGATAGTTTCAGGATAGTTAAAAATAATTAATAATGCAATAATAAATTAATTGTTCATATGTGTTTATTTTTGTTAGAAGTTTATAAACAAATTAATCTTGACAACCCAAATTAATTGTAATTGTATTAATTACACCATTGATGAAAACAAGCTGATACCAATGTATTTTAGGCCTACAATTCTAATATAATTGTTCATGAAAAATCATGATTGTATTTTTTTTTCGAAAGTAAGGTTAAATGTAAGAAGCTTCTTGCAATACTCTAACAATATTCTAACAAGATTTTCAAATGGATAAAGAAAAAAACCCTGCCAAAATGTTTTTACATGTTGGCTTTATTAAACTGTTTTAAACATGTGAATAAACAGTATCATATGTCTATTTATTTTTTAATATAGTA
This sequence comes from Squalius cephalus, assembly GCA_022829025.1. Lineage (NCBI taxonomy): Eukaryota > Metazoa > Chordata > Actinopteri > Cypriniformes > Leuciscidae > Squalius > Squalius cephalus. The sequence goes on from CM040795.1 coordinate 102,069, forward strand.
TTTTTAATATTTAATATACTATTTATTAATTTATTGTCCTATTTTATTTAAAATTTTTACATTTAACATGAATAATCAAACATTTAACATAAAACAAGAATTGCACAACAATTTTAAATGTCTACTCAGAGTGGCGACTCAAACTAGTCAGGGGCCGTTCACATATTGTGTTTTATGCACGGGCAAATTCGTTATTTCGAATTCGGTAAATTAATTATTTCAAACGTAGGCGCGCGGCAAGCACACTCATAATAGAAGGGACCTGGATAATGGACAGGGGCTGCTGGCTCAAAAAAGGTTGAGAACCACTGCAGTTTAGCGTGATGTTTAACATGGCTTCCCTGTCAGGCACTCAGGCATATGCGTGTGCTGTTTAATATGTGATATGTTTCCTTAGCGCAAAACTTTAATTTCACGGTAATATTCTTATCTGTAAGTGTTACAAATTCACACAAGTATTTCTATTTTGCATGAAGGCTGGCCCTGATAGTCTGCATTAAACTTCAGACTATACTGAATGATTGTCGGCCCTCTGATTTTCTCAGCTGTTTGCTCAAATGTATGCTTTTTTTTTTTTTGAACAAATGAAACGTACCCACCTTCAAGAGTTGATAAAAAAAGAATGCATAAAGCTAGAATAAAACTGTTTTTTTTTGTGTGTGTTTAAAGCAGAAGGGCTGTTCTTTCTTTCTATATATTGCATGTTCAGATATTCATTCAACAAAATATTCTGGGGCCTGAAACTTTGAAAATGCTGACAACTTTTTTTCAAAGTGGCAGGAAATGAGTTAAGTACATTTTTTAAGTATGCATACATCCTTCTTTGAAAATTAAGTAATGATGTACAACTTGTGAATGAAGGATTTTTTTGTGCTGATTCTTTTCAATGAACCAGTTGACAAAATGAACTATTAACAAATGACTTTGAGACTGGGACCGATCAGTTCACAGCAGTAATCGATGCGGTTAGCGCAGGTAAAGACACTCACTGGACTCTTTTGGCCATTGTGATTGGAGAGGAGAGGGGCTGCAAAGGAGAATTGGCGGCGTGTGATGAGGCATACCTGAAGAATATGAAGCCTCTTCACCGCCGCTGTTAAAAGCTGAGTCGCCGGACACGCGGTCCAGAATGGAGAATCATGCGTGACACCACTGACGGGTCGCTTTTCCCCTCAGTTGTTGTGGCCTAAAGGACAAGTTGCTATGCCGAAGCTGCCAGCCCTCATGCCTCAGACCGAAGAGAGAGAGAGAAGAGCGTGCGACCGCCGGACCTCGTCCCCATACCTGGACCCATCCCATCTCTTCACTACCCATCCCATCTCTTCACTACCCACCCCATCTCTTCACTACTCATCCCATCTCTTCACTTCCCATCCCATCTCTTCACTACCCATCCCATCTCTTCACTACCCATCCCATCTAATCACTACCCATCCTATTCGTTATCAGTTTGTAGTAGTAAACGAAGAAATGTCATATCGATAACAAGTTCAGTATGGCGTACCACAAGGCTCAGTACTAGGACCGTTGCTGTTCACTCTGTACATGCTACCCTTGGGAGATATCATTAAGCATGGCATTAGTTTTCACTGTTATGCTGATGATACTCAGCTCTATATCTCTTTGCGCCCGATAAAACTCACCAATTCACAAATTTAACGGAATGCTTAGCTGATTTAAAATTTGGGTGACTAGTAATTTCCTACTACTTATTTCTGAAAAAACAGAGTTTCTAAAGATTGGACCAAAAACTCCCACACGCAGTGTTGGGGAATAACGGAATACATTTATCGGCGTTACGTATTCAGAATACAAATTATGAGTAACTGTATTCCGTTACAGTTACAATTGAAATAGTTGGTATTTAGAATACAGTTACATTGTTGAAATCAATGGATTACATGACGATACTTCTCTGTTTCACGAGTTTATTCACTCTCTAAATAAATTAAGGCAACTCCATGCATTTCCCAGAAGCCCCAATATGAAAACGAAAAAAATGCGCGGTTTGCGAATAGGATGGGTATATTAATGGAGTCGGAAGAGGAACAGCGGGAGCTAGAGGTAGATGGAGCCGGAACAACAGAGCAGGGCAAAAATGCGTTATATCTTGGAAATTCAAACAGCATTTCACATTAAAGCAAGAGAAGGGAGAACGAAATATAACTGTGCAGTGCAACCTCTGCTTGCCAGCAACCAACCTCCTTTCAGCGTCCAAAGACTCCACCTCAAATCTGAAGAAGCATCTTAAAGTAGGCCTACGTTTTTTTTTCAAACACGTGCAGTCAAAACTTGAAATATAAATTCTCTTAAATTCTAGTGAAACGTCTGTTAATAAAGGAGTCCAGACCGTTAGAAAAATATCGGTCTACATGCGTTTTAAATTTAATATGAGGGAAATAAACATGCGTGACAAAAAATCTTTAACTTTTAGGTGGCAAAATATATTTTGTTATTCTGTGAATTAGGCTACACTGCGCAAACCAAAAGTAATACTACTCACCGGATGAAGAAGGGTTGGCTCTCCAAAGAACATAAAATATTTATTTTATTTTATTTTTCGTATTCGCATTTATGAGAAAAAAAACAAAACAATGTTACGGTCGTGACAGTTCTCCGTTACGGACGTGAGCGCTCTGAACGCAGCACTAAAAGACTGCTTTAAAACTTTCACAGAGACCTCAAACAAAAAGCACAAAGCCTTTCTTTAAAGTGAATTTCGTTTTGTATTAATTGTATCTTAATTTTAATCAATGTTTCATCAACCAATTGCCTGGATTAAATAAGAAGTAAATATAGCAGACAAAAGATAATCAGGACACGGAGGCGCCAGCGCGTGAACTGGAGCTGGTCTCATAAATCAACGCCCGTTTCACAGCCTACTCTGTTTGCAGTGCGTTTTTTTTTTTTTTCGTACCCATGTTAACAGATTAGAGCTGCGGTCCGTTTATCCGTCCCAGTTGCGGTGCGTATACAGCAGTGCAGAGATCGTTTCCGCACCGAGTCTATTTCTGCTGTGCCGCAAACGCTGAATTAAAGTGACCGCGCATGTTTCGTGGTCAAAATGAACACAGATTGAGCTGAAAATGTAGTAATTTCACCATAAATGCATTTAATTAAATAAAATGTAGTAATACCATCATAAATGTATTTAATTAAATACTGCTTTTTTTCACAGTCATCTTTTTACTTTAAGACCGGGGTAAAGATCGCGGCCGACACTGACAAAGAAAACACTTATTTATTAATAAACAATTACAATTTCTCCTTTCTATATTTGACATATTCATGATTATTACTTTTGCCGGTTCTTTGTGACAGCTTTTAGGTGCTTTATTGGCCACCACCGCATCACCGCACCCCCACCCCACAAGAATAGGCCTGTTTATTAAGCAGGATTTGATGGCTGCTGGCGGTAGATCCTTTTCCTATTTAGCACCTAAACTCTGGAACAATATTCCTAACATTGTCCGGGAAGCAGACACACTCTGTCAGTTCAAAGCTAGACTAAAAACACATCTCTATAACCTGGCATACACATAGAACATTACACATTTCTATTATTCAAATCATTAAATGATTATTAGGCTGCATAAATTAGGTCAGCCAGAACCGGGAACACTTCCTATGACACCTGATGTACTCGCTACATTATGAGAAGAATGGTACGCTAATGTTAGTCTTTCTTTGTATTCCAAGGTTTACTGTAGTCAGCCGGATCCAGGCCGTATCCAGATCAGATGGGGGACCTGCGCCTAGACACGACCACAACACATGATGTAGTCAGCCGGATCCAGGCCGTATCCAGATCAGATGGTGGACCTGCGTCTAGACACGACCACAACGCATGATGTAGTCAGCCGGATCCGGGCCGTATCCAGATCAGATGGAGGACCTGCGTCTAGACACGACCACAACGCATGATGTAGTCACCCGGTTCCGGGCCGTATCCAGATCAGATGGAGGACCTGCGTCTAGACACGACCACAACACATGATGTAGTCAGCCGGATCCGGGCCGTATCCAGATCAGATGGGGGACCCACGCCTAGACACAACCACAACACATGATGTAGTCAGCCGGATCCGGGCCGTATCCAGATCAGATGGAGGACCTGCGTCTAGACACGACCACAACACATGATGTAGTCAGCCGGATCCGGGCCGTATCCAGATCAGATGGGGGACCCACGCCTAGACACGACCACAACACATGATGTAGTCAGCCGGATCCGGGCCATATCCAGATCAGATGGTGGACCCACGCCTAGACACGACCACAACACATGATGAAGTCAGCCGGATCCGGGCCGTATCCAGATCAGATGGAGGACCTGCGCCTAGACACGACCACAACACATGTAGTCAGCCGGATCCGGGCCGTATCCAGATCAGATGGAGGACCTGCGCCTAGACACGACCACAACGCATGATGTGGTCAGCCGGATCCGGGCCGTATCCAGTCAGATGGAGGACCTGCGCCTAGACACGACCACAACGCATGATGTAGTCAGCCGGATCCGGGCCGTATCCAGATCAGATGGAGGACCTGCACCTAGACACGATCACAACGCATGATGTGGTCAGCCGGATCCGGGCCGTATCCAGATCAGATGGAGGACCTGCGCCTAGACACGATCACAACGCATGATGTGGTCAGCCGGATCCGGGCCGTATCCAGATCAGATGGAGGACCTGCGCCTAGACACGACCACAACGCATGATGTGGTCAGCCGGATCCGGGCCGTATCCAGATCAGATGGAGGACCTGCGTCTAGACACGACCACAACGCATGATGTTGTCAGCCGGATCCGGGACGTATCCAGATCAGATGGAGGACCTGCGCCTAGACACGACCACAACGCATGATGTGGTCAGCCGGATCCGGGCCGTATCCAGATCAGATGGAGGACCTGCGCCTAGACACGACCACAACGCATGATGTGGTCAGCCGGATCCGGGCCGTATCCAGATCAGATGGAGGACCTGCGTCTAGACACGACCACAACGCATGATGTTGTCAGCCGGATCCGGGCCGTATCCAGATCAGATGGAGGACCTGCGCCTAGACACGACCACAACGCATGATGTGGTCAGCCGGATCCGGGCCGTATCCAGATCAGATGGAGGACCTGCGCCTAGACACGACCACAACGCATGATGTGGTCAGCCGGATCCGGGACGTATCCAGATCAGATGGAGGACCTGCGCCTAGACACGACCACAACGCATGATGTAGTCAGCCGGATCCGGGCCGTATCCAGATCAGATGGAGGACCTGCGCCTAGACACGACCACAACACATGATGTGGTCAGCCGGATCCGGGCCGTATCCAGATCAGATGGAGGACCTGCGCCTAGACACGATCACAACGCATGATGTGGTCAGCCGGATCCGGGCCGTATCCAGATCAGATGGAGGACCTGCGCCTAGACACGACCACAACGCATGATGTAGTCAGCCGGATCCGGGCCGTATCCAGATCAGATGGAGGACCTGCGCCTAGACACGACCACAACGCATGATGTGGTCAGCCGGATCCGGGACGTATCCAGATCAGATGGAGGACCTGCGCCTAGACACGATCACAACGCATGATGTGGTCAGCCAGATCCGGGCCGTATCCAGATCAGATGGAGGACCTGCGCCTAGACACAACCACAACGCATGATGTTGTCAGCCGGATCCGGGACGTATCCAGATCAGATGGAGGACCTGCGCCTAGACACAACCACAACGCATGATGTTGTCAGCCGGATCCGGGACGTATCCAGATCAGATGGAGGACCTGCGCCTAGACACAACCACAACGCATGATGTGGTCAGCCGGATCCGGGACGTATCCAGATCAGATGGAGGACCTGCGCCTAGACACAACCACAACGCATGATGTTGTCAGCCGGATCCGGGCCATATCCAGATCAGATGGTGGACCTGCGCCTAGACACGACCACAACACATGATGTAGTCAGCCGGATCCGGGCCATATCCAGATCAGATGGAGGACCTGCGCCTAGACACGACCACAACGCATGATGTAGTCAGCCGGATCTGGGCCGTATCCAGATCAGATGGAGGACCTGCGCCTAGACACGACCACAACGCATCCCTAAAGTGTCAGCAAAGGTTGTGTCAACTAGACTCTCCCTTGTAAAGGCCTCATCGACACAACAGCCATCGGCACTGATCCTCAACAAACTCGTCTCCATACCGGCCTGATGACTCTGACCTTCAACCAGATGGAACTGGATAATATTCTGAATGTTCCAATCCAATCTGACCTATAATGCTGCCTAAATCATAATAATACACGGTTTGTTTGTTGGCCAGAGAACTGGCCCCCGACTGAGCCTGGTTTCTCCCAAGGTTTACTTCTCCATTCTGTCACTGATGGAGTTTGGGTTCTTGCCACTGTGGCCTTTTTCGCCTTTGTCGCCATTGGCTTTTGGCTTACTTAGTGGGGGACATTTAATTTAATATTTAACAATATTAATGATCTGCCTGCATTGACACCATGATATGAGAACTGAAGTGAGCTGGACGATGACTTCACAGTTTTCTCCAGAGCGGCTGTATATATATACACACTGAACAAAATTATAAACGCAACACTTTTGTTTTTGCCCCCATTTTTCATGAGATGAATTCAAAGATACAAATATTGTTCACAAATCTGTCTAAATCTGTGTTAGTGAGCACTTCTCCTTTGCCGAGATAATCCATCCACCTCACAGGTGTGGCATATCAAGATGCTGACTAGACAGCAGGATTATTGCACAGGTGTGCCTTAGGCTGGCCACAATAAAAGGCCACTCTAAAATGTGCAGTTTAACTGTATGGGGTATTTACTGTATATTACTGTATACACATTCGATGATGTCTGGCACTTTGGAGAGGTGTTCTCTTCACGGATGAATCCCGGTTTTCACTGTACAGGGCAGATGGCAGAGAGCGTGTATGGCGTTGTGTGGGTGAGCGGTTTGCTGATGTCAACGTTGTGGATCGAGTGGCCCATGGTGGCGGTGGGGTTATGGTATGGGCAGGCGTATGTTATGGACAACGAACACAGATGCATTTTATTGATGGCATTTTGAATGCAATGAGATACCGTGACGAGATCCTGAGGCCCATTGTTGTGCCATTCACCCACGGCCATCACCTCATGTTGCAGCATGATAATGCACGGCCCCATGTTGCAAGGATCTGTACACAATTCCTGGAACAGGGCTCGAGACTAACTTTTTTCACTAGGAGCACAGTGGCTCCCAAATTTTAGAGGCATGTGTTAGTGTGAATATTTGGTTAGCATGTTGATTTACGGTGTGTGCTTCTAAACTTTCTGGTTAATTTAGAAGCACACACCGTAAATCAACATGCTAACCAAATATTCACACATTTCTACTAATTTCCACTGTATTACTAATAAATACTTTAATAATAGATGCAGAAAATACAATGTGCTGTTTCAAATTCAGTGTCACATTTTATATTGTATTTTTTTCAAGATGCAACAACAAGGTAAACCGACAGCACCATCGCTGTCATGACAGTACAAATATAAAAAAAAATATACATTCAGAATAAAAAAAGTGCTTAGTAATCTTTCGGTCATTTCACAGTTCCAAACAATACTTAACACGATTTATTAACATGTCACAGCATACTCTATGCTTGAGGCTAAGATTGGGTTCAACTAGCGTATTGTGTTTAAACTGCGAAGTGCCTGCACTGTTGGCAAACTTTGTGTTCCCGCAGTTCTGGGGTAGTTTATTGGGGCCAGCCTAAGGCACACCTGTGCAATAATCCTGCTGTCTAGTCAGCATCTTGATATGCCACACTTGTGAGGTGGATGGATTATCTCGGCAAAGGAGAAGTGCTCACTAACACAGATTTAGACAGATTTGTGAACAATATTTGAGAGAAACCGGCCTTTTGTGTACATAGAAAAAGTCTTAGATCTTTGAGTTCAGCTCATGAAACAATAGGGGCAAAAACAAAAGTGTTGTATTTATAATTTTGTTCAGTGTATATATAAATGAACTAAATTAATAACTTTTTTTTTACAACAAAAATGAAGATACTATTTTTTTCTGGAAACAAACATTGTTTTTGTTTGCAAAACGTTGCATTATTTTCCTGTAAATCTCTATAAAAAGCGCTATATAAATAAAGGTGACTTGACTCGATTACCCATCCCATCTCTTCACTACCCATCCTTCATGATTCCCTTGCATGTCGAGGACACCAGATCCCCTTTTTGTTAACACTTTATTTCCCCCATTTTATGACATTTTATGTTTATTTTACTTTAATAAATGCCTCTCCGAGGCCTGACACCACTCCCACTGTGTCTGTTGTTTGCTCCTCCTGCCACTAAATGAATAAATAAATAAATACATATATATATATATATATATATATATATATATATATATATATATATATACACACACACACACATATATACACACAAATAAATAAATAAGTCTGGCGAGTAAAAAAGCAAATGTACTAGCTAATGGCTAATGGTGAGTGTAGAGGGGTGCCAGCTCAATTCAGATCAAGTTTTTTTCTCATCCAACACCGTCAGTACAGTCAGATCAATAATATTGTTGAATATTAAGCTTCCCCAACTAATGAAGCCAGAGGCGACAGTGTCGAGGAACCCAAACCTTATGAGAAACCAGGCTCAGTCGCTCAGTTCTCCTCTGGCCAACGAACGAACACAGTGCCATCATGATTCAGGCGGCAGCACAAGTCAAACCTGAATATGAACTGAATATCATTCAGAATATTTATAATATAATATATCCATTTCATTTATATATGAGAATGTAACTGAGCTATGGAAGGTTTTTTTTTTTAAATATTGACTTGTAGTCTGTTACATACTTCAGCTTTTTGGGGGTTGTAAAGAGGTTTTACTTCAGCGCATTCAAAAGTAAAGTAGAAATTTTAAAAAAGGAGAAACTTTATTTTTATTTTTGAAGAGAAAACTTTAAGAAACTCTTGAACATGTTTAATATAGAGCATTTCAATGAACAAAATATGGATTAATAAAGCAGCTCGCATCAAGATGTGTTTTTGTCCCGTCCTCTGCAGAACGATGAACTGCCGTCTCAACTGTTTTTACAGCAGAGCGAGAGTGAAACAGGGAAATAAAGGGAGGGTGAGGCTTTGTGCCGTGTGTTTGTGTGGAGGGCCGTCGACAGGGAAAATCCTCTTTGTATAAAGAGATGAGGAGCAAAGACACACACACACAACCACTGTTACAACAGAAACCATGTAAACGCCAGATGAGCTAGAGCCTGTCAACGCTTCTGTCCTGCTCAAATACTCAAATATGTGGAAAGTTTCGCAGAACAGACGATTCAAGACAACGTATTGAATAAGTGAAGGAAGAAGCAGAGTCAGGAAGAAGCAGAGTAAACGGCCTCTAAATGTTATAGAGAAATAACATCACAGTAAATACCATCACAACCACAATCATCATACACAATCTGTCTGTCTGTCTGCCTGTCTCACTCACCCAGAGGTAAAAGGTCAGGGCTCTGCTGGAGAACAGGCGGCTGCTCAGAGGGATGAAGACGGTGGTGTAAGCGACCCATATAGCAGAGTCGAGGCCCCGGGGCCCGAGCCGACCGACCACCATCAGGAGGAGGGACAGAGACTAACCCTAACCCAGCAGACGAACCAGAGGAACCAGAGGGGGGAGAGAGGGGAGGGGAGAGAGAGAGAGAGAGAGGGAGGGAGAGAGGGAGGGAGAGACGGAGAGAGGGGAGGGGAGAGAGAGAGAGAGAGAGAGAGAGAGAGAGAGAGAGAGAGAGAGAGAGAGAGAGAGAGAGAGAGGGAGGGGGAGAGAGAGGGAGGGAGGGAGAGAGAGAGAGAAAGAGAGGGAGAGAAGAGAGAGAGAGAAAGGGAGGGAGAGAGACAGTGAGAGAAAGAGAGGGTGTGTGTGTGTGTGTGTAACGCAGGGAGGAGCGACAGCAGAGAAAGAGAGGAGGAGCTTCAGACACTGAACACATCAGTCACTCACATCTGTTGAGTCGACGCTTTCACTGACTTTATAACAGCATACAGAAGTTTGTCATGATGCAGCAGCAGAACAGAAACATTAATGATAACATAAAAAAATCATCATCATGAAGCTCAAAATACTATAAAGAACTGTAAGAGTTCATAAGAAACAACATTAAAAGCAGCCGGATGACATCTACAACAAACCACTCGGTTGAGTATCTCCTACATATAGAAACTTTCAACATCCATGAAAACTTCCCAACGCCACATTTCCATCCACTGCGCTCACACAGACACTACGATTAAGGGTGGGGAAATTAAGTCAAGTCAAGTTTATTTATATAGCGCTTTTCACAATACAGATTGTATCAAAGCTGCTTCACAGTATTAAATTAAAATAATACATCAATGTTTGTTTCTAGTGGAAAACATCCACGTTTGGTAATGCTGATCAATAGTATTGTTGATTGATTAATTAAATTAAATATCCCCAACTGAGCAAGCCAAAGGCAACAGTGTCAAGGAACCGAAAAACTCCATCAGGACCTAATGGAGAAAAAAAATACCTTGGGAGAACCCGGGCTCAGTCGGGGGCCAGTTCTCCTCTGGCGTTTATGAACTAGAGACCGGATTTAACTGTAAGATTAAAAGTATTATATAAATGCCTGGCTGAAGAGATGCGTCTTTAATCTAGTTTTAAACTGGGAGAGCGAGTCTGAGCAACGAACAGTATCAGGAAGACTATTCCAGAGTTTTGGAGCTAAATGTGAAAATGCTCTCCCTCCTTTGGTGGATCTGGATATCCTAGGTATGACCAAAAGCCTCGAATTTAGTGATCTTAAAGAGCGCGATGGATTATAGGGCGATAGAAGATCCGTTAAATAAACTGGAGCTAAGCCGTTTAGGGCTTTATAAGTCAGTAGCAATACCTTGTCATTAATACGGGACTTTATAGGTAACCAATGTAGTGATGATAAAATTGGTGTTATATGATCATATTTTCTTGATCTAGTAAGAACTCTAGCGGCTGCATTTTGGACTAACTGTAGCTTTTTTATAGAGGATGCAGGACAACCAGCTAATAAAGCATTACAGTAATCTAGTCTCGAGGTCATGAATGCATGAACTAACTTTTCTGCATCAGAAACTGATAGCATGTTACGTAGCTTAGCAATGTTTCTAAGGTGGAAAAAGGCTGTTCTTGTAACATATGAAATATGATTTTCAAAAGACAGGTTGCAGTCTAGTAATAACACCCAGGTCTTTTACTGTAGAGGATAAAGTAACAGGACATCCTACTATGTTAAAGTTGTATTGTGAGAGGTTTTGTGGGCGGTTTTTTGAACCGATGATTAGTACCTCTGTCTTGTCTGGATTTAATAAAAGAAAATTGCGCGTCATCCAATCTTTTATATCTTTAACACACTCTGTCAATTTGGATAATTTAGCGTTTTCATCTGGCCATGATGAAATATAGATTTGAGTGTCATCAGCATAACAATGGAAACTAATTCCATGTTTCCTTATAATATTTCCAAGTGGCAGCATATATATTGAGAATAACAGAGGGCCTAACACAGATCCCTGCGGCACTCCATAGTTTACTGGAGTTATGATCGATTTTTCTCCATTTAAATAGACAAAATGGTAGCGGTCAGATAGGTATGATCTAAACCAGCTTAATGCTTGTCCTTGAACACCAGTATAATTTTGTAGTCGATCTAAGAGTATTGTGTGATCTATAGTATCGAACGCAGCACTAAGATCAAGTAAAACTAGTATTGAGATACAGCCTTGGTCAGAAGCTAAGAGTAAATCATTTGTGATTTTAACGAGCGCAGTTTCAGTGCTATGATGCCGTCTGAATCCAGACTGAAACTTTTCATAGTTTCAGTCATAGCTTCCGCCCACATTTTCTTGCAAGAAAGAGCCCAGTTGGGCGGATACAACTTTTTCTATTATTTTAGACATAAAAGGAAGATTTGAAACGGGTCTATAATTTGCTAGGTTATTATGATCTAATTGTGGTTTCTTAATGAGTGGTTTTATAACTGCCAATTTAAATGTTATTGGAACATGACCTAAAGATAAAGATGAGTTAATAATATTGAGGAGAGGCTCTTCCACTACAGGTAACACTTCTTTCAGTAGTTTAGTAGTAGTGGGTATAGGATCTAATAAACATGTTGTTGTTTTAGAGGAAGTGATAAGTTTATTTAACTCTTTTTGTTCTATAGTTGTAAAGCACTGTAATTGTTCTTGCGGGGTGATAATTGAGGCTGAATTATAAGGTGCGATTGAGGACTGAACGTTTACAATTGTGGTTCTGATGTTTTCTATTTTCTCAGTGAAGAACTTCATGAAATCATTGCTACTAAACTGTAACGGAATATTTTGTTCAGGTGACATCTGTTTATTTGTTAGTCTAGCCACGGTGTTAAATAAAAACCTAGGATTGTTTTGGTTGTTTTCTATTAGTTTGCGGAGGTGCTCAGCCCTGGCCGATTTTAGGGCCTTTTTATAACGTGACATACTGTCTTTCCATGCGATTCTAAAGACCTCTAAGTTAGTTTTTTTCCATTTACGCTCTAAATTACGGGTTTCTCTCTTTAGAACATGTGTAGTATTGTTGTACCATGGTGCTTTACTTTTCTCTCTGACCTTTTTTAATCTAATGGGTGCAACAATATCCAATTTTCCAGAAAGAATGGTGCTCATAGTGCTAGTTAGTTCCTCTAGTTCATCTGTTTGTTTGGGTTCACTGAGCAGCTGAGACAGATCAAATAAGCTATTTGAAAAATTATCTATGGTGGATGGAAGGATTGTTCTGCCTGATCGATAACGCGGCACAGCATGACATATTACAGGAGTACGTAATATGCAAGTTACCATGTAATGGTCAGTGACATCATCACTTTGTGGAATGATGTCTATATCGGTTGGATCGGTTCCATGTGATATAATTAAATCGAGTGTATGATTAAAACGATGAGTTGGTCCGGTAACGTTTTGCTTGACCCCAAAGGAGTTTAATAAATCTGTAAACGCAGTCCCTAACGCATCATTTGGATTATCTACGTGTATGTTAAAATCTCCAACAATTAATGCTTTATCGACATTGACTAATAGGTCTGAGAGAAAATCTGCAAACTCTTTTAGGAAACCAGCGTAAGTCCCAGGCGGTCTATATACAGTAGCCAAGGCTAGAGATAATAGGGATGTTTTTCTAACATCTAAGTACTTCAAACGAAATAAACTTATAACCCGTTTTCTGAGTAACATTGAGAATATCTCTATAGATTGTTGCAACACCGCCGCCACGACCAATCAGACGAGGCTCATGCTTATAGGAGTATCCTGATGGAGTAGACTCATTTAGACCGAAATAATCATTTGGTTTAAGCCAGGTTTCAGTAAGGCAAAGTACATCGAAGCTATTATCTGTGACTATTTCATTTACAATAACTGCCTTAGGTGTGAGTGATCTAATGTTTAGAAGACCTAGCTTTAGAAATAGTTTTTGTTTACTAATAGCAACATTTTCTGTTTTAATAACAATTAGATTTTTCCTAGATCCTGCAGTAGATTTATTATTTGATCTCACTAAACGAGGAATAGACGGTTTCTATGCAATGTTCTACACTAGTATTTATATCAGTTAAATTGGTGCAGCAGAGACTGTGATTTGGACTTTTGGTTACTAGTCAAAAGGTATTTAACATTTTGGAGATGTTATCTGACAGAAGATCCGCTCCGAATCTGCTTGGGTGTAAGCCATCAGCATGGAAAAGCCTAGGACGCTCCCAAAACAGATTCCAATTATTTACAAAGAGCAGTTTCTGCTCATTGCACCATGACATTAACCATTCATTTAGCGCGAATAATCTACTAAACTTTTCATGTCCTAGTCGGTACGTGGGAAGCGGTCCTGACACAATGATCGTTGTTTCGGGCGATGTGCTGCGTACCGTATCAATCAGATTCCTGAAGTCTTTCTTCAGAACCTCCGTCTGGCGCAGCCTGATGTCGTTCACTCCCGCGTGCAGGATCACAGTTCTGACACGCTCGTCACCGTTCAGAATCTCGGGAACGCGAGCAGCGATTTCAGAAATAAGAGCACCAGGAAAGCAGTGACTGTGCACCTTACTTTTACCTGACGTAGCGTGTACGTGCCGAACGATGGAATCACCGATGATGACAGCATCGCGTTCTGTTTCGCGAAGAGGGGAGAAGCGGTTTTGTGTGGATATCTCGAAAACCGGGAGGGTCGGAGAGAGTCTTGGTCTAGACCTGACTCGCGTCTTCCGCTGCGGAAATATCCAGGCTTCGTGATGGCATGTTGGAGCCGGAGTGAACGAGACCATGGCTGATCGTGACCTCGGTGCTCGGGACCGATGTTGAGAAACGCACGGAGTAGACGAGGTCGGAGTCAGCGGGTTAGTAACGTTAATCACTGATTTGTGTGCATCGGCGCGTGATGTTTCAAGAGCTAACCGCCGGTCTATCAGCTCGGCTTGTCTCACTAAAAGGTCGTGGATCTGTTTCTCAACAGCTTCCAGCTCAGACTGCAGTGCGTGCAGCTCAAATGTGTCTTCACCTGCACCAAAAGGTAGACTACTTACATCTGATATATTCACCATTTTAACAGATGGACAGTAAGTTAGCAGCGACGCTACCAGTGATGCTATCAATATTAATACTAATTATGACTGAAGTCTTGGATATAATCCGTCTTTTTAGTGGTACGGGTGTAGAGTAGACGCACGATAGGCGAAAAAAAGTTTGTTTGTAAGTGAGTGTTGAGAAGACGCGTTCAGCCGTGATCCAAGGGAGTAACCTTTAAGAGTATCCGGCATTGGATCACTAATAGGCTTGAGACGCGTCTGCTCAACAGTCCGCGTTGTAACTATGAGGTGAGGAAAAGTAGAAAATGTTCGTTGTAAGTGAGTTTAAAGAGAAAAATCAAGAATTATAAATCAAATCGATGGAACTCCAAAGACAACAACGCGTTCAGACGCGACGCATGTGCATTCGTCAATCAAACAGGAAGTCAGAGTCACACACAAGTGTGTGATGATTCCAACCTGTGTTCCCCTGTCTTCTGTGTTCCTGGACTTTTATTGAAATTATTCACATATCATGAATCAATCAACTGATTTCCAAAATAATAGGCAGAAGTTAAAGGACAAGTTCGGTATTTTACACTTAAAGCCCTGTTTACAGATCGTTTCTGATGAAATAGAACGGTTAATATTAAAATTTAGACACATGCTGCTGTCCCGAGAATTTTAGGTTTCTTTCGCTTCTCCCCCCCACCTCCACCTACAGAATGGCAGCCTATGTGCACTGGAACAATCCTTCCTAAAAACGCATTAAACTTTCGTTTACAAAGACGTGAAACTCACCGAGTGGTCAGGGGTGTTCACTGATATGCTCACACAGAAATCGCTGCAAAAGATGCTTTCCAACAGGTTTTATCGTAGTTTTTGTCCAAGTTTTTTTTTTTTTTTGTGTTTGACAAAAACTACGATAAAACCTGTTGGAAAGCATCTTTTGCAGCGATTTCTGTGCGGTCCTAGTACTGAGCCTTGTGGTACGCCATACTGAACTTGTGATCGTTGAGACATCTCTTCATTTACTGCTACAAACTGATAACGGTCAGATAAGTGTGATTTAAACCATGCTAGTGCAATTCCACTAATGCCAATATAATTTTCGAGTCTATTTAAAAGAATGTTGTGGTCAATGGTGTCAAATGCAGCACTAAGATCGAGTAACACTAATAGAGAGACACAACCACGATCGGATGATAAGAGCAAATCATTTGTGACTCTAATGAGAGCTGTCTCGGTACTATGGTACGGTCTAAATCCTGACTGGAAATCCTTGCAGATATCATTTCTTTCTAGAAAGGAACACAGTTGTGAAGACACTGCTTTTTCTAGTATCTTTGACAGATAAGGTAGATTCGAGATCAGCCTGTAATTGACTAATTCTGTAGGATCAAGTTGCGTTTTTTTAACAAGCGGTTTAATCATAGCCAGCTTAAAAGTTTTTGGTACGTATCCTAGAGACAAAGATGAATTAATGATATTGAGAAGAGGATCTATGACCTCTGGAACCATCTCTTTCAGTAGCTTAGTCGGTATAGGGTCTAACATACATGTTGTCGATTTAGATGATTTAATGAGTTTAACGAATTCTTTCTCTTCTATAGCAATGAATGAATCAAATTTTTCCTTAGGGACACTACAATCAGTGGCGTAACTTTGTTTTAAAAAGTGGGTGGGACAGGTGGGGTGGGGGTTGCTAATAAAATGCTAAATCAGATGTACAATAACATTACGACGTCCAGCAATCGATTTAAATAGTAGGATACATGGGGTTTAATTTGTCGTTTAATGAGATGAAGTATAATGTATATAGTATAATGTAATACTATATGTATGTAGTTTAAACAACGTGTACTTTAATGGTCCAGTGGTAGAACTTTCGCCTTCCGCGTCAGAACTTGTGGGTTCTAATTCGCACTCGCATAGTTTTTTTTTCTGTGCCGATTATGTTCATCAGTGGTTGTATATCAAGCCGGGTCACGATTGTGTGCATTATGTTTTGTGATTTCACCAGAACGAATAGAGAGTATCCGCAACGGATTGAAGTGTGCGTCCGAGTGAAGACAGTGCGGTGTGTGCGCGAGCCACACGAGAAAACACAGTATCCACGCCACTGATCGCAGCGGCAACGAGCACTTTGATCACTTGATTTAAAAAACACATTTCAGCGCTAGATAGTCTCTTATTTAAAAAACGAACGAAATGAATGCTCTGCCAGTTAACTGGAGATGTTTTATTTATTTTTAGAATTGGTACATTCATGCCGCGAGATGTTTTAAAAAGTGGTGGGGACAATATCGACCCTGGCAAAAAGTGGTGGGGACATGTCCCACCCGCAAATTATGCCTATGACTACAATGCACTGCCTGATGCGATACTGTAGTAGACGGTTGCATAGTTATAATTTTGTTCCTGATATTATCAATCTTATAAGTGAAGAAGTTCATAAAGTCATTACTGCTGTGCTGCTTGGAAACTTCTGGGCTTGAAGCTTTATTTTTCGTTAGTTTAGCCACTGTTTCAAATAAATAGCTAGGGTTTTGTTTATTTTCTTCTAATAGGGTTGTAAAATAAGCAGATCTAGCAGCTTTTAAAGCCTCTCTGTAATCGAGCTCTCCTTCCATGAAATGCGAAATACCTCTAGTTTTGTTTTGTTCCAGCAATGCTCCATCTCTCTGGCTGCTCTCAGGGCCCGAGTGTGCTCGTTGTACCACGGTGTTGGACTATTTTCTTTAATCTTCTTTAAACGCAACGGAGCAACTGTGTCTAAAGTGCTGGAAAAAAGAGAGTTAAAAGTTTCTGTCGCAATATCGAGTTCTTCTAAGCTATCTGGGATGCTGAGATGATGAAACTGATCAGGAAGATTATTAATAGAGCAATCTTTAGTGGCAGAAGTGATAGGTCTAACATATTTATAACACAGAGTCGGCTTTGCAGCCTTGGCTAAATGAAGTTTACACAAGACTAGATAATGATCTGAGATGTCATCGCTCTGCTGCAGAATTTCAATGGCATCAACATCTATTCCGTGTGATAATTAGTGGTCGACCGATATATCGCCAAGGCCGATATACCGGCCGATATTTGCCATTTTTTTAAATATCGGCATCGGCCGATAAGTTTTTCTGACTGGCCGATGTGTTGGACTTTTATTTTGACGGCACTCAGGACTTTTATTTTGACGGGCGGCGCTGAGAACACCAGCGCCTGAGAAGAGAACGGTCTGATCACACAGCGCTCACTCACATACTCCGTCTTCATTAGTTTACGATCTCTGTCAGTCATATCTAATACTTTTTTAGACAGAACTGGTAAACAAAGAAAGTAAATGGTAAGCGAAAAAGTAAAGTGTTTGCTTTTATATTATTTGTAACAGAAAAGGCAAACAATCAGGCTAAAATACTTTCTCATTTACCGTCAACATTCAGCAAATGCGCATCTACATCATTTAAACAAATATCTGAATATCTAATAAACATTTAATTTCACAAACCTTGCAGATTTAATCGAATCCAGCTGTGATATCTTGTGTGCATTTGTGGCGTGATAAACGTGTGACTGCGAGTGACGAAGTGAGTGAATGCGAACAGAAGATCAGCTTCACAGGAGACGCGATCGAAAAATTTTAAATCCTTCATTTTAAAATATGCTGTGCTATATTCAGTTGCCCACTGTGTCATATTCATATCGTTTTCACTGTGTGCTGTATGTAATATTAGTGTTACCTTGTCTTTATTTGAAAAAATATGATTACTAGTGCACACAATATTACCAGATTACAGAGTGCAATGTTACAGTGTTTACTTCCTTTTTGTTCACATATTCATCTATTTTTAAACAATTACTTTATTTGTGAAAAATACTGTAATAGGATTGCAGATTCAAGAAGTTGCCATCTAAAGTATAAGCATGTTTATTTTAAAGATTTGTTTTCTAATTTATTTAAAATTGATAAAATATTGATTAAAATAAATATAAAGTATATAATAAAAATATCGGCTTATATCGGCCATCCTGCTCTCTAAGATATCGGCATCGGCCATCAAAAAAAACAATATCGGTCGACCACTAGTGATAATATTAGATCTAGAGTATGATTACGACGATGAGTAGGTCCTGACACGTGTTGTCTAACTCCAATAGAGTTCAGAATGTCTTTAAATGGCAATCCCAATGCATATTTTTCGTTATCTACATATTAAAATCACCAACAATTATGACTTTATCTGCAGCCAGTACTAACTCTGATAGAAAGTCAGCAAATTCTGTGATAAAGTCTGTATGGTGCCCTGGTGGCCTGTATACAGTAGCCAGCACAAATCTCAAAGGTGATTTATTATTTACACTTGATAGTGTTATGTTAAGCAACAACACTTCAAAATAATTATATTTGAAACTAGACTTCTTAGTAATTCTAAAATTATTATTATTAATATTCTATATTATTTTGCGGACACCACTTAGACAGCCAGCCATTGAGTGAACACAATCTACTAACTATCTCATCACTCCTGCGAACAGGAATAATAATCTTAGAGAATTTACGATTAGCATTAGCCAGCACTTTTAAATTAGCTTTGATGTCAGGCGCTCTGGCTCCCGGCAAACATGTGACTATGGTGGCTGGTGTCTCTATTTTCACGTTCCGTGTGATCGTATCACCAATAACTAGGGCACAATCAACAGGATTCTCAGTGGGTGTTTCACAGAGAGGGGAGAATCTATTTGAAGTTGTAATCGGAACGGAAGAGCGGTGTTTTGTCCCGCGACTACAGCGTCTCACGGTCACCCAGTTGCCCTGCTGCACGGGCTCTACTTCAGCCGGAACCGAACAATGTACAGAGTTCACTTAGCTAGTCGCATCCAAAGCAGTATCTAAAGCCCTTGCACTCTTACTATCGTAGACATCTAACTATGACATCAGATGTCTAGAGAACTTACATTTATATAAGGATTGAAGGAGCAAGCAGCTATAAGGCTGTCTGTGTGAACTAGGGGATTGAGATATGAGTAATATGATTTTTTGGTTTCTGCAAAACAGTAAGGGGACCGAGGAAATAATGATAATACTTGTTGTATCTGCAGACTAACTATTTGATAGATGAGAAGAAATATAGTAGAGAATAAATAATGTAATGTAATGAAAATAAAATTTCTGATAAAATTTATGGAACCATCTATGAATGCCTGTGCTTTACAAAAAAGCAAGTAAAGGAAATTATGGGTCGGGGATAATTTCCCTGAACAAGAAGTGTGACTAAAGTTAAACAGAAACTTTGTGAAAACCTCTTAGAACATGTTGAGTGTTTCCGTGCAGCTTTGAATGTGCTGCCAATGATAATGATGAAGATTATGATTTGGCTATTGTGATTGTTGTCTGCTGCTGTAGTTGAGGCTGATACCAAGCACCATGACAGAGTGTTTTAATTATGGTCAGCGTGGCCATTTAGCCCATAATTTTAAATGACCACTCAGAAAAGTGTGAAAGGGACAGAAATGGCTGGTGTAAATGTGGGTTTGAAAGTAGATCAGTGTTTAATACAACGATATTTAAGTTTTCGTTTGAGAATGAACAAGAGATAAAGATAAGGTCAAAAGATTGAAGTCTTAAGGAAATCCTTTTGAATTAAAGATCTATAATAATAATAATTTTTGAAAAAGTGATTGGATAAATACAGGTTGATGTAAACTTACAGACAATGATGACTCCAACAATTTAGTTGTAAAAATATATAAAAAATTATGTTTATGTGAAAACGCATGTCATTTCATAGCATTCAATACAAAATGAATGTCTCATATATTGAAATCAAGTTTTTATGTGATAAAAGATTTACTTTATTTTAATTCACCACGTGACAGCAGCAAGCAGGCTCCTGATTGGTTAACGCGGCGCGAACTGATGCCAAAGTTCAGATTTTTCAACTCGGGCGGCAGACGCGAATTCGCGTCAAAACGTGTGAATGCACAAAAAGCACTACATAAAATCATTCGCGCCGCAGGAATTTTTTACGCGCGTAACGCGTCTTTGCATTGACTTGACATTGAAATCACTCGCGCCTGACGCTCTATTCGCGTTTGGTGTGAACGCACCTTTAGTCACACTCATAGACATAGGCCATTATACTACAGGGGTAGAAATGTATGATCTGTTCAACTGAGGATTAGGGTGGTCCTTATCAAGTCCAATTTCTTTTCTTTTTTTTGCAAAATGTTAGTGTCCTAACCTCTTAAACTGTTCCTTTTAACTTCAAAATTAGAAATATGCAAAAATGTTGACAAAACAAGTAATAAAAACTCAGTGAGTGTTTTAGCGCAATTTTCTCACCTCATGGGATCACAACACTAAGAGATAGTAAATCTTTTCCTGGATTTTTTTTGTGCGTTCCTGAGATTAGACCTTCCTTAACATAATGCCGAAAACCCGAAGTCTCTAGGTGGTCTGGTTGAGGAGTAGATAGAAGTGCAAGATTGGTGCACACAGACGCACAGAACAGAAATCATGAGTTAACAATCGCAATTTGTCCGGTGGAAAATTGCGCTAAAAAGTGATATCTAGAGGTAGCTCAATCATGTGGAAGATTGCCTATGTTAAGCTGTGCGGCAGTATTGTGATATGCAAGTAATATTAAAAGTTGCTGCAAATGAACTACATTTTATTGAAATCAGAGCAACACTGACATGACAACAATGACAACAATCTCAAAAAAAGCACAAAGTTTTCAACAATCCCTCATTTCTGATGCTCAGCAGCCAGTGTCTGGATAGATCCGCCGGTGGTCTTCCAGCACATGAAGGAGAAACTGCAGCTGTTCTTCAGAGTGTGTGAGATTAGGGTTAGGGTTAGGCCACTGTATTCTTGAATCAGAGCCACTCCTCTCTCGGCGTGATCATTGACTACTTTCATTGCATGGTTGCCTGTGCCTCCTGATAATCTGCTTGATTCGGCCAAAGTTCCGGCTCAATTTCAAGGAGCGTAATGTAATTTTTTAAACCAAAAAATGTGCTCTAAACCCAAACAATAACCAAGGTGATCATCAATAGAAATATGTATTGATTCCACCAGGAAAGGTAAATCTGCTAAACCGGGTCATGAATGGATTCATTTGGATTTAGTTTCTACAGTAAGTAAACTGAGATATGTATCTAAAATACATATTTAGGAATATATGGTGCATTAGATGCTTTTATGGAGATTTTTTTGTAATTTTACTAGCCAGGTACAATACCAAATCAAATGATCTGTTTTTACGAAAATCATCAAAATCTCAGAAAGTTTAAAGCTATTGAGCTACCAGTAATTATTATGTTACTGCCATAAAAATTGGCATGCTGTATTTTCTTATATAAAGGAACAATTTGAAGGGTTAAGAGCATGACAATTGGATACTTTAAAAATAAGGACCACCCTAGTGAGGAAGTGGGTGATTTGACCAGACGTGGCCAGCATCATGAGGAGATGACTTAGGCAATTATTTTAGGAAGGCGACGCTATGACGCCTGTGGTAAATAAAGCGAAATGTTCACAAACATTATAAAAAGAGATATTCATTACCATCCCGTAATCCACTCCGTTAGTGATGGTGTGTCGGCGCTGGTGATCTCTGGTGTGCCGGCGCGAGCTCCTGAAGCCCGTCATCGATTCACTGTGTGAGCGCAGCAGAACTGACCCCAGAACACACAAACACACACACATCAGGACAATTCAGTCTTCATATGATATACTTCATTAACTATAGAATTAAAACATTAGAATAAAAGCAGCTCAGTTCAGTTAAGCTTGTTAACCTCATAAGTCTCAGCTGTGCATCACAGTTTCATTATGAATCAAAGATGAAAGGTCTTCCAGTTCAGTGAGAGTCAGGAATGCTGGGAGTTACACTGAATCTGACTCGACCCGTAACCCAGAACCCTTTACTGACTGGGTTTGTTGATTCACGCAAGAAAAACAAGTTTTGCCGACTGTTGCAAAGTGTCGACTAGATCAGAAATGAATTACGCAAGTGTTATTATTTAGTCACATTTGTAGTTGTATTTGCAGTGTGTTAGGGTTGGTCTGGTTAGCATGGCACTGCTAGCCTCCTGAAGCACACATTACATCACAGTAAATGGTGTCGTGTCTGGATCTTTTCCTGGAGATTCTGAGAAGTGTAAAATAGACTTAATTTTGTTTTCAGTCTGCTGTATTTGATTGGGTATTAGAGCTCTTTTCAGCTTTACTCAAACTACACACGATTACACAGATCCTGAATTGTCCTGGTGAGCTGCAGATTTTCTTTACAAGAGGAAAAGTTGGTTAGGAACAAGGTTCAGATTCTAAGAGGACTGACATGACAAACGTTCTCTGGTACATTAAGACGATTCCTAAAACTCTATTGTGAATTGTGTTTCCCAGGAGTAGATGGAGCTTCCCTGTCCTCCATATCTATGAACCAGATTCAGTCTTGAGCTCATCATCCTCATCATCATCCTCATCATCATCATCCTCCTCATCATCATCCTCATCATCATCCTCATCATCATCCTCCTCCTCATCATCATCCTCCTCATCCTCATCATCATCCTCCTCATCATCATCATCATCATCCTCCTCATCATCATCCTCCTCATCATCATCATCCTCCTCATCATCCTCATCATCATCATCCTCCTCATCATCATCATCCTCCTCATCATCATCATCCTCCTCATCATCCTCATCCTCCTCATCATCATCATCCTCATCATCCTCCTCATCATCCTCCTCCTCCTCATCATCCTCCTCCTCATCATCCTCCTCCTCATCATCATCCTCCTCATCCTCATCATCATCATCATCCTCCTCATCATCATCCTCCTCATCATCATCATCCTCCTCATCATCCTCATCCTCCTCATCATCATCATCCTCATCATCCTCCTCATCATCCTCCTCCTCATCATCCTCCTCATCATCATCCTCCTCATCATCATCATCATCCTCATCATCCTCCTCATCATCATCCTCCTCCTCATCATCATCCTCCTCATCATCCTCCTCCTCCTCATCATCCTCATCATCCTCCTCCTCATCATCCTCCTCATCATCATCCTCCTCCTCCTCCTCCTCCTCATCATCCTCCTCCTCATCATCCTCCTCCTCATCATCATCATCCTCATCATCATCCTCATCCTCTTCCTCATCATCCTCCTCATCATCATCATCATCATCCTCCTCATCATCCTCCTCCTCCTCCTCATCATCCTCATATATTCCAGTTCCTCTAGTTTCTTCAGGGTTTTCTGTCATTTAAATGAGAGCTTTTTGTCACAAAATAATCTAGTGTGCAGCAGATTTGTATGCATTAAGTGCAGACTGCAGATATAAATTACTTTTGTCACAAAAATGAATACCTAATATGAAACACTGAGAAATACAAGGTAACAAAAGATATTGTTGAGATGAGCGTGTTGCACTGATGGTGTGTGTGACTGATCTGTGTTTGAACAGTTCCTGCTGTTAGTAAAGGGTTTGTCACTAAACATGCCAAACATTCCTGTCATTGTGAAGGATTGAAAAGGACTGACAGCTCACACACACCTTACACACACCATCTACCCATCTTTACCCGGTCTGTACTGTGATCATCACCTGTTCGCTGAATACACTCTCTGACACAGTGAAAGTGAGCTGATGTCAATCATCTCTCACCTGTGTTTAGTCCATCAGGAGACTCCGAAGCGGGTTCCGTGGATCGGCCGTGATGTTCGGTGTGGACCGGATCGGATCTGACCGAGTACCGGGAAGAATAGCTGTGTTTGTCGGGTCTGTTCCGAGTGTGGACTGTGTTTATTGCGTTACTCGTTCCGAGCGGCCGAACTCTGCACTCCAGCGGCCGCCCGGTTCCGGTTCTGGATCTCTCCGGTGGGTTCTGCTGTTGACGGGGGTTATTAGCCTGAGTTGTGCTGCTGTGTTCGGGGTTGAACATCGAGTATCGGAGTCCCGCGACGAAGCGCTCGAAGCTCAGGCACCCGTTCCGCGACGCGACCCGCCTCAGACCCTCCAGAACCCCCGCGGGGACATCGCGCTCCTCCGCGCCGCGCCACCGGCTCTCGATCTCCGACAGCTGGACGAAACCCCGTCCTCCGTCGTCGAGGATGTCGAATAGAGTCCTCAGGCTGTGAAGGAACGCTCTCGGGAGCCCGTGTGTGCTGAACTCCGGGTCCCTCGGCTGCGTGCTCGCGGGTTTATACACGGGACAATCTTTTCTGACGCCACTTTGAAGAGTGTTGGTTAGTCCGTTCCCTTGGCGGTTCGGATCTGTTTGTAATAAGGCCATTAAGTTAGTTTATTGACAGAACAGCGACTCCGCTAATATCTTCTCTTTCCTATCGGCAGTTTGTGTTTTATTTTCTCATACGTCTCTCTCTCTCTCTCTCTCTCTCTCTCCTGCACACACCAGTCTCTGAGGCTCCGCCCTGCGCGCTGGCGACACGCTCATTGGCTAAAGGGAGAGTTGCTTCAACGTTATTGGCTGAAACAACAGCAACAATAGTTTGAGTTTTGCTGGAGAAGTGTTTGAATATCAGTAAAAGCCAGTCAAATTTCCCGCATATTTTTGAAAAAGCACAGAGAAAACTAAACTTGAGAACATTTCTTTATAATCCAATACCAAACGCCATCGTCACTATATCACTGATATTTGTTTTCTCATCCATTCCGTTTTCATTAAAAAAACACATACAATGGAATGCAGATGGGCTTTCTTCTTCAATGGGTTAAACACTAATTTATAGAATAAACAGATATTTTCTGTTTTTCATTTTCTTTATACAAAACTCTTATTTTATTGAAGCTTGTTCTTCTTATTACCTGCTTGGATGCCACATGTCTCAGTGCAGGATCATGATGTACACACTTTCTGTGAGTGTGTGTTGTGTCAGCGCTTTGAGGAGGGCAAGTTCAATTCGGTCCAGTATAAAACACTTTAAAGTGTATTTAATTGTGATGGCAAAACCTACACAATTTTCCCCTTTTCTGTTCTATGACGGGGCTGTTGGTGAGAGACAGGGGTTATGATGCCAGAGGTATAACCTCCTATCCCGACCTCAGTAAAGGGTCAGGATCCAGATGACCTTTGACCTCTTAAAGGCACGTTTCAGCCGGCTTCAGCGTCACCAGAGCGGCGTCACAGATGCGATTCTTCACAGTACTGGCACTGTCAGCAAGCAGCGAGAACCACCACTAAACCAGCTTCTCCTACTATATCACCCTGAGACACTAAAAGCACACTGAGACTGCAGATCTCAAACTGGGTTATTGGTTTAGTGGCAAGGGAGGGAGAGAGAGAGCAAGAGAAAGTTGCATTAATAAATATTCATAGTGTTCATACTAAAGTGTTACTTGGTTAAATAAGTTCACACACTGAGATCTGTTTGATCTCGGGTTTAATGTGTTTTATTAGTTTAGTCCTCAGCTTTAGTGTGCACTATAGTTCTAGGCCCTGACCATCTGTTTCCACCACAAACACAATCATTACAAGTTTTCTAGAGGTTAATCACATCACAAAAAGTGGCATGACTTCCTACAAACACAGGACTGACTGTAATATATGTCAGGGTTTTAAATCAACACCTTGTTCACATTTCTTCTGAAGCCCATGAGGTCGAGGCCTACAATAAGAGATCAGTGTTAGTCTCTCTTTTATGCCACACATCCAAATATGTGCCATAATAAAAAGCCCAGAGCATCACCTCAGCAACGGTCTCAGTGTCTTCATCACTCACCCTCATTAATAAAAGTAGTCCAATGTAAAGCATAACGGTTGTAAAAAAATATATATATATATATATGTATAATAAAAGGTTGTGGTTAATACTCACCACTTTGAATTTTATTTTTATACAACCCCAAATCAGAAAAAGTTGGGACACTGTACAAATTGTGAGTAAAAAAGGATTGGAATAATTTACAAATCTCATAAACTTATATTTTATTCACAATAGAATATAGATAACATATCAAATGTTGAAAGTGAGACATTTTGAAATGTCATGCCAAATATTGGCTCATTTTGGATTTCATGAGAGCTACACATTCCAAAAAAGTTGGGGCAGGTAGCAATAAGAGGCCGGAAATGTTAAATGTACATATAAGGAACAGCTGGAGGACCAATTAGCAACTTATTAGGTCAATTGGCAACATGATTGGGTATAAAAAGAGCCTCTCAGAGTGGCAGTGTCTCTCAGAAGTCAAGATGGGCAGAGGATCACCAATTCCCCCAATGCTGCGGCGAAAAATAGTGGAGCAATATCAGAAAGGAGTTTCTCAGAGAAAAATTGCAAAGAGTTTGAAGTTATCATCATCTACAGTGCATAATATCAGAGAATCTGGAACAATCTCTGTGCGTAAGGGTCAAGGCCGGAAAACCATACTGGATGCCCGTGATCTTCGGCCCTTAGACGGCACTGCGTCACATACAGGAATGCTACTGTAATGGAAATCACAACATGGGCTCAGGAATACTTCCAGAAAACATTGTCGGTGAACACAATCCACCGTGCCATTTGTCGTTGCCAGCTAAAACTCTATAGGTCAAAAAAGAAGCCATATCTAAACAGGATCTAGAAGCGCAGGCGTTTTCTCTGGGCCAAGGCTCATTAAAAATGGACTGTGGCAAAGTGGAAAACTGTTCTGTGGTCAGACGAATCAAAATTTGAAGTTCTTTTTGGAAAACTGGGACGCCATGTCATCCAGACTAAAGAGGACAAGGACAACCCAAGTTCTTATCAGCGCTCAGTTCAGAAGCCTGCATCTCTGATGGTATGGGGTTGCATGAGTGCGTGTGGCATGGGCAGCTTACACATCTGGACACACCATCAATGCTGAAAGGTATATCCAAGTTCTAGAACAACATATGCTCCCATCCAGACGTCGTCTCTTTCAGGGAAGACAATGCCAGACCATATACTGCATCAATTACAATATCATGTCTGCGTAGAAGGATCCGGGTACTGAAATGGCCAGCCTGCAGTCCAGATCTTTCACCCATAGGAAACATTTGGTGCATCATAAAGAGGAAGATGCGGCAAAGAAGACCTAAGACAGTTGAGCAACTAGAAGCCTGTATTAGACAAGAATGGGACAACATTCCTATTCCTAAACTTGAGCAACTTGTCTCCTCAGTCCCCAGACGTTTGCAGACTGTTATAAACAGAAGAGGGGATGCCACACAGTGGGAAACATGGCCTTGTCCCAACTTTTTTGAGATGTGTTGATGCCATGAAATTTAAAATCAACTTATTTTTCCCTTAAAATTATACATTTTCTCAGTTTAAACATGTCCCAACTTTTTCTGATTTGTATTTTGTCTTGATCTGCTGCCAATATTAATCTTTCTTTGGATGTAATATACATTAACATTATATATATATATATATATATATAATCTCACATGCTGTAAAACTTTGAGAGTGATTTACTTCTCTCTTCAGCCGAAGATTGAAAAATATGAAGATTTTGAGCACATTTACAGCAAAAAAAAAGAGGAAAGCTCAAAGAAAACATCTTGTTATATGAGTGCAAGTGAGAGTTGAAAAGTTGGATTATAGGTATAGTAATTATATAAATCATACATATTATTTGGAAATAATCATTGCTAAAAACCAGACGATTTTGTTTTAAATTCTTTAACTATGAAGTGACCAAACTGGCTGGTGATAAACTGGTGCTGCTGTTCCACGAGTGGCCGCTAGAGGCCGCCAGAGGCGCTTAAAACACACGGGTCTCAGTGATGATCACGAGCTCAAACTATTATCAATATAACATCCAAACGACATGCAACAACTAATTAGAAAGCTTTATTTTATTGCTGAAGCTTTGAGTAAACATTCAAGAATAGTTGAAAGTCACATTAAATGCACAATGCTGTACATAGAGAAGATATTATACAATATTCATAAATTAAATTGCATTTCATCTAAGATTTGCTTATATCGTAACTTCTTGATATTTAACAAACCAGGTCATACAGAAAGACAGTATTAATTTATAATGAACAATTCAAACAGTCACAGACAGAAGACACTCCGCCAAAGCAATAAAGACTCATCATATCAAACATCTACGGAAGCCCTCAACCACAAAAAAAAAAAAAAAAAGTGAAAAAAAATATATATATACTAAAATTACAAGAATAAAGTCAAAATATTTCAAGATTAAAGTCGAAATATTCAGAGAATAAAGTCGAAATATTTCAAGATTAAAATCGAAATATTTAGAGAATAAAGTCGAAATATTGAAAGAATAATCTTCCGTATACATTCTTTATTTAATCTACTTTATTCACATAATTTTAGAATTTTTTTTATGTTGCGGATCAGGGCTTCCGTAAACATCAGTACAGTATGTGTGCAATATCTCGTCCTTCAGCACAAACATGTTAATGGAGTAGAAGTGACATGATCCAACAGCGTTATTAGAGCTGAACATCATCATCAAAGGATCTACTCATTAAATGTCAAAATTATTTTCTTAATCACAGGAACATCATTTCTACCAAACACTGTAGCAAACATAATGATCAGGGCTCGTTCTTAGAGTCGAAGGAATGGACCGGCCCCGTTACTCCGCGGCTCAGTCTCGTTACTCAGTCTCGTTACTCAGGTGCTCGGTCCCGTTACTCCGCGGCTCGGCCCCGTTACTCCGCGGCTCAGTCTCGTTACTCAGGTGCTCGGTCCCGTTACTCCGCGGCTCGGCCCCGTTACTCCGCGGCTCAGTCTCGTTACTCAGGTGCTCGGTCCCGTTACTCCGCGGCTCGGCCCCGTTACTCGGTCTCGTTACTCAGGTGCTCGGTCCCGTTACTCCGCGGCTCAGTCTCGTTACTCGGTCTCGTTACTCAGGTGCTCGGTCCCGTTACTCCGCGGCTCAGTCTCGTTACTCAGGTGCTCGGTCCCGTTACTCCGCGGCTCAGTCTCGTTACTCGGTCTCGTTACTCAGGTGCTCGGTCCCGTTACTCCGCGGCTCAGTCTCGTTACTCGGTCTCGTTACTCAGGTGCTCGGTCCCGTTACTCCGCGGCTCAGTCTCGTTACTCGGTCTCGTTACTCAGGTGCTCAGACCCGTTACTCCGCGGCTCGGTCCCGGTCCCGTTACTCCGCGGCTCAGACCCGTTACTCCGCGGCTCGGTCCCGTTACTCCGCGGCTCGGCCCCGTTACTCGGTCTCGTTACTCAGGTGCTCAGTCCCGTTACTCCGCGGCTCAGTCTCAGGTGCTCGGTCTCGTTACTCCGCGGCTCAGACCCGTTACTCCGCGGCTCAGTCCCGTTACTCCGCGGCTCAGTCTCAGGTGCTCGGTCCCGTTACTCCGCGGCTCAGACCCGTTACTCCGCGGCTCGGTCCCGTTACTCAGGTGCTCGGTCCCGTTACTCAGGTGCTCGGTCCCGTTACTCCGCGGCTCAGACCCGTTACTCCGCGGCTCGGTCCCGTTACTCCGCGGCTCGGCCCCGTTACTCGGTCTCGTTACTCAGGTGCTCAGTCCCGTTACTCCGCGGCTCAGTCTCAGGTGCTCGGTCTCGTTACTCCGCGGCTCGGCCCCGTTACTCAGTCCGGTTACTCCACGGCTCGGTCCCGTTACTCCGCGGCTCAGACCCGTTACTCAGGTGCTCGGTCGCTCTTGGCCGGCGTGTGCAGCTTCTGGTGCTTCTTCAGGGACAAGTGGTCGCTGTGGCTCTTGTTGTTGTAGCTCTTGTTTGGTGTGCACGAGCACATGTCTCTTCAGGTGTCCGGCGCGGCTGAAGCTCCTCCCGCAGTGAGGACAGGTGTGCCGCTTCTCCCTGGTGTGCCGCTTCTCCCTGGTGTGGGTCAGGTGTGCTGGTTTTCTCTGCTGTGGGTCAGCTGGTGTCTCTTCAGGTGTCCGGCGCGGCTGAAGCTCCTCCCGCAGTGAGGACAGGTGTGCCGCTTCTCCCTGATGTGGGTCAGGTGTGCTGGATCTCTCTGCTGTGGGTCAGCTGGTGTCTCTTCAGGTGTCCGGCACGGCTGAAGCTCCTCCCGCAGTGACCGCAGGTGTGCCGTTTCTCCCCGGTGTGTACGAGCTGGTGCAGCTTCAGGCTGCTGGCCACGGTGAAGCTCTTCCCGCAGTCTGCACAGGGGTATGGCCTCTCGCCCGTGTGCATGCGCCGGTGGATGGTCAGGTGTCCGGCCTGGCTAAAGCTCTTGCTGCACAGCTGGCAGCGGTACGGCTTCTCTCCGGTGTGTATCCGGGTGTGAGTCTTCAGGTCTCCAGTCCCACTGAACCTCTTCCCGCAAAGCTCGCAGGCGTACGGCTTCTCCCCGGTGTGTGTGCGCTGGTGGCTGCGCAGGTTCCCGGCGTTGGTGAAGCGTTTCCCGCAGACGGAGCAGGGGAACGGCCTCTCGCCAGTGTGTGTGCGCAGGTGCACCTTCAGCTGGTTGTGTTCGCTGAAGCGTTTTCCGCAGTGAGGACAGGCGTAGGGCCGCTCGCCCGTGTGGACCCGCCGGTGGATGGTCAGCTGACCCTGGTGCCCGTAGCTCTTCCCGCACAGCTCACAGGCGAACGGCCTCTCTCCGGTGTGTGTGCGCTGGTGGTTCTTCAGGAGGTCGGCGCGGTCGAAGCCCTTCCCGCACTGAGCGCAGGTGTGTGTCTTCTCCGAGCTGTGGGATCTCAGGTGGATGTGAAGCGACGCCTCGTGCTTGAAGCTCCGGTTACACTGAGCGCAGCAGAGATCCGGCTTCGGGACCGGCAGAGACTCCGTCACATGGAACGATCCCGAGAATCCCTCGTCAGACAGTCCGTCTGGATTAGACTCTTCATCAGAGATGAGGCTGAGCTCCGGCTCCGATGACTCCAGGCCGTCGGGATACAGGTGTGTATCGGGATATAGGTGCGTGTCGGACACCACCGTCACCTTCACATCGCAGTCGGTGAGCTCCGGCTCTAATGGACGAGTGAATATATGCTGGCGATCACAGTCAGAGTTCTCCTCTGTATTCTCTGTCTTGATCTCTTGATCGGTGTGTTCAGGAGAAGCGTGAGGATTGGAGAGGTCAACAGCACATCCATCCTCCGTCTCCGGGTCGGCCTTCACACACAGAAGTGCTGCTGTCGCACAATCCTTGTTTATCTGCGGTGATTTCATATCTGGAGTTTGTGATTTCGTTCGGCTGCTCAGTGAATCTCCAGCAATCATAGTTTGATCAGTATATTCACTCATATGAGCAGATGAAAACACATCTTCGCTGAAATCCTTTCTTGAAAAGTCTAGCTGAAAAGCACAGTCTTCATCTTCTGCAAAACACACACACAAAAAAACATCTCGTTACTGGCCAAAATAATTAAAAAAAACATGCTAATCTCCAAAGAGTTCAACTCTTGCAGTTTAAGTTTATATAAAACCATGGCTGAAATATTTAACTCTAAATGATAATGTCTCGGTTACGTGTGTAACCTTGGTTCCCTGAATAGGGAACGAGACACTGCGACAGCCGTTGCTATGGGAACACCTTCGGTGTGACAAATGTCTGTAACCCTTATACCATCACGGCAATTTATTGGCCAGTGGCACTTAGCACCGCCCCGAAAATACGACACATACGCTTCATATCAGCGTGCTACACGCCATTTCATCAGATTTCTACGACGAAGGAAGCACTTATCGAAAGGTATGGGAACGGCCGATTTCGCTATGGAAACGATATACCATAACCCCTTCCCATACTTAAGGATAGTGAAAGACCGAGGAAAGAGTAGGAAAGAGTCCGCTTCAAGTAGATAAAACTTGGAAGCCAGGAGCCATCCTCACGTCCAGCCCCAAATGCACAAACAATTAGTCAGATCTCTGCCACTGGACTGTGTGGTAGACATAGATCTTCAACGCCCTTACCAGGCCAAGAGGCTCCCATGGGCAATGCTCAGCAGATATAGCTGCCACATTCATCTAAGAGTGGTAGGGGCTGCCCCCGCAGAAGACGACTCTGCATTAACTACAGTATTGAACCTACAGGGCAATGAACTGGGTTCCAGGCCGCGCTGCTTGACCAAGAGGCAAAAAAGCATACAGGCGCCTCGTAAAGGGGGGCCTCTAAAGTCAAAAATACATTAAGGTGCTCCGTTCAGGGGTAATTCATATTCATATTTCCATCAATTAGGACAGGGGTGCCAAATCAGCAGGTCGGGCCTGAGGACACACTGACCAGACCGGAGAACTATTTATGAGCAGGGCCAAACGGGGCCACAAAAAAAACAGTAGGGCTGGACCCGAATAGCCTATTCGAATATTCGTTCGATTGGTTGGTATTCTATTTAAAAATTTTGGATTTGAATATTCAGGGGATTTTTTAGGTTTTTTTTCTACACACCTGGCATCCCCCTCGAAACGGTTCTCATTCACACTTGAAAATGTTATACTATAAAATCTGCCAAAATACAATACTCTTTTTTTTTTTACAATTATCTTAGCTTAGCCGTTTTTATTAGGATGGACAGTTGAAGGAACCCAACCTTGTTATATAATATATTTGCATCTTTAAAGTGTTTCCTGCAACTGGAGTATTCTCGGTCTAGAGCGCACAACTGCATGAGCTTGTTTTTTGGGTTAAGCTGCGTTACTTTGACATTGTGGAAAATAAAATTTGGAAAAAGAATAATAGAAACAGAATGTATTAGCCTTTTTACTAGTTATTTAGAGCTGTGCCGGTAAACTTGACAACCGCACCACCGCGGCTGAGTAGCACCAGTGGTGGTCCACAAAAACTTTTTTTTTATGTGAATGCTGTTTAACTGTTTTACGTGAATATTATGACACGAGTGAAGCACAAAGCTTTGTTTACAAAATAAACAATAGGTTAGCAATTAAATGTTGCATTGCAGCCATGGAAACATTTGGATTCATGACGAATGAGAGAGTTGTGCGTGAGCCCATAAATTTAAGCTTTATCGGCTTTTGTACTCTGCGATCTGGTCTCCCGATTATCAGCGAATTTAACAATATTCCATTAGTTATTTCACTGGACATAGATCTCTTGTTTCTTTTCCCACATCTTCACTAACGTCTCACCCATTTTTGCAGAGGATTATAAATGTTTCTTCCTTTGGTTAGCTTTTAATTAGCCCTATCATATTCACATTCACATTCTTTACTGTAGTAAAGTAGAAAAAAATGCTGTAGGACAGGTAGCCTAACTTTTTACTTGCACGTCAAATTCTTTTTAACACGGCTTGTGCTTGTTATTATGGTAAGGCGCGTCAAGTTTATTTGTAAAGCGTGTTTCACACACGTGGGTGATTTTAGTTTCGATTTCTCTGGCAGTGCAAAATCAAACATAGCCTAAATGTCTTGACACTGCGGAAGTTAAAATTCACTCTTCAGACCTTTTACAACAAGTAGAAAAAGAGATGGTCTCTTTCCTGCCTGTGTCCCACATCCCTGATCCCTCTCAAAGTGCAGAGCGGTAGGCTTAGGCTATAACATGCGTCTTTGTGTGGAAATATAAAACACATTTTTAAAAATATATTTAACTTTATTATATTAAGTAACCATTATTTACTGGTTATGGTTTATTTATTTCAATGGTTTACAGGCGTTAGTGCATCGTTTCATTGACGTAAGCGCTCAAATAAACACGCATGTCTGTTACGAAATGGATGTCTGAGCCTCGTTTATTATTATTTTTTAATTCCCTCTCAAGCTTCGGATATTCTGTGTTGATTACTACCGAAGCGTCGAGGCTCAAAAAATGGTATTTGGACCAGCCCTAAAGAACAGATGTTTCACTTCGTTCTCCCGTACCCGTAGCAAAAGTGCTGAGAGCTGTCGGATCAGCGAGAAGGCATAATGTCTGTCCTGGGCCACTCCTGAGCCAGAGCATCCACTCCCATAACCCTTTCCACCAAGGCAGTTCGAGTGCTGGTTCAGAGTCAGAGCCTAGTTTCAAATCAGTTCTTTGTCTTTCGACACCCAAAGCACCAGCTATGAACCAGGAAAAGTGGTTCGTAACTAGCACCAGAACATTGCTGGTCTAGAAGTATGAACTGCTTGCGTCAGGGGCGGGGTTACCGTGACCAACAAGAAGAACAGAAACTTGTGAACGCCATTTTATAAATACTAGCTAATCGAGCTAATAACAGCTCTAGCAATAGTAGCAGCAATAGTAATGCGTTGTTGATGGAAGGCTTGTCCGAGATGCATCAGAGCTGCGCGGAACGATCGGAGCTGTGGGAGTGTTTGGAGAGCATACGACTCCTTGTGCTTCTGGATGCTTCTGTGCTTTTATGTCATGCGCCGATCGGTCTGCGAGAAGCCGATGCATCTCGACCAAGCCTGGTGTGTTTGTGTTTGGCTCTGCCACGCTAGCGTTGCTGGGAAACATGAGAGGCTCTCTGGCCTGTGGAAAGGCAAACTGGTTCTTAGAAGACTTGTCAGTGGAACCAACTCCGAACCGGCAATAGCTCTGGCTCTGAACTAGCACCCGGTTCATGCTGGTGGAAAAGGGGTACCAGAGGCGACGGAGGAGACAGGGAGAACCAGAGCGGGCAATTCATAGACGTGCTCAATGCAACAAATCCACTACCGCTTTACTGAACTGCTGCCATATGAAGCTCGCCACTTGATGGTGTGGCATTCTTGGTCTGCGCCCAAAGAAGGACACGCATCGCCAGCCTGCACAAGACAAGACATCTAAGTACAAGACAAAGTCATGTTGACCATCCTGACCAGTATATGACAACCCCTTAAATAGGGCAAGAACCGTTTGAGTGCCAAAAACACCGCCAGCATCTCCAAACAGTTTATGTGCCAGCCATGATGCACCTCTTTCCAACTCCAGAGGTCGGGCAGCCCTGATAGACTGCCTCCCAGCCCACGAGGGATGTGTCGGGATCATTTTCCGACGACAAAACGCCCTTAGCTGGACTCCTTTGAGCCTCTGCGCTCTAATCACATGCAGAGGGTGGTAGTGAGGCGAGACCTCTCAGATCTTGATCCACCACTGAAATGCCCCATCAGTCTGGGGCATAAGTACGTGGACTTTATGTCCAATTCCGAACTGGATAGACAGCATTGAATGACTGAACACGTGCTGGAGACTATGCCTAGAAAGTTGTATGCTGACTTAAAAATATATCTAAATTACGTCATATGCTCTCAGTGACAAATGCGGAACAATTAGTTCATGCTTTCATGACCTCAAGGCTAGATTATTGTAATGCTCTACTGGGTGGTTGCCCTGCACGCTTAATAAACAAACTACAGCTGGTACAAAACACAGCAGCTCGAGTTCTTACCAGAACCAGGAAGTATGACCATATTAGCCCGGTTCTGTCAAAACTGCATTGGCTCCCTATTAAACATCGCATAAATTTTAAAATATTGCTGATTACTTACAAAGCACTAAATGGTTTAGCTCCGCAGTGCTTGAGCGAGCTCTTAACGCATTATAGTCCTTCACGTCTATTGCGATCTCAAAATTCCGGCCAGTTGATAATACCTAGAATATCAAAGTCGACTGCTGGCGGTAGATCCTTCTCCTATTTAGCACCAAAACTCTGGAACAGTCTTCCTACCATTGTCCGGGAAGCAGACACACTCTGTCAGTTCAAAGCCAGATTAAAGACACATCTCTTTGACCTAGCTTTCACATAATACATTATAGACTTCTATAATTCAATGTTAGGCTGCATAGATTAGGTCAGCTGGAACCGGGAACACTTCCCATAAATCCTGATGTACTTGTTACATCATGAGAAGAATGGCATCTACGCTAATTTAGTGTCTTTGTTTATCCCGAGGTTTACCGCAGCCTGCCGGATCCAGGCCGTATCCAGATCTGACGAAGGACCTTCGCCTGGACCCGATGACAACGCAGTGCTGAAGTGCCAACTAGTCTCTTCCTATGGAGGATCCCTTTACCAGTCAACAGATAAAGCGTCGTCGGGAAAACTCAATTTTGGAAAATAACTTTATTAAAGAACCACTATAAAGCCAAAACAATCTTACCTTAAATTATACGTTTGTCTCTGTAAAGCTGCTTTGAAACAATCTACATTGTTAAAAGCGCTATATAAATGAAGATGACTTGACTTGGCAGCAATACTCTTATGAGTTATGAATGGATGGTCCTAAATGATTGAGTATGAATTCTCAATGAGCTACTGCTGAACCCTGTGAATGAGCTAATATCAGCCAATCATCCAGGCAATTAAAAAATGTGGACACCCTGGAGCCGCAAAGGGGCCAGAGTCGTATCCATACACTTTGTGAAAGTTCGAGGAGCCAGAGCCAGTCCGGACGGGAGAATGCCGTACTGGTAAGCTTTGTTCCAAAAGCAAACCTTCTTGCCGATGTGGAAGTACGCCTCCTTAGATCGATGGTCACCAACCAATCTCTGGTTCAGATTGAGAACAAGATGGACTTCAACGTCAGCATCTTGAAATTGCTTATTCCAAGCGCAATATTCAGGTGACAAGTCCAATCGGATGCCAACCAGGATCCCTCTTAGAAGTGACAGCATTTCTTGTTTAACGTTAAGATTTCTCAGAGAGCATCATTGTGGGAAAAATCCTGCCGAAATAGGTGGTCACCATAGAAACTGGATGTTGTAACCATGCAACAGACTGACCCTCCCGCATTAGGCCCAGAGACACCCGAGTGGCGGGAAAAACCTCTTAAACAGGGAACAGTCAGATCACTTGATCAGGCCCGCCAGCGCCAACAGCAGAAGTGGGAGCTTGGATGCCGACACAGACCCTGCACACATGGCCTTAGGGCTATCCTTTCAGACTCCGAAAGCTAAAGTGCGGAGAGCGGTTAAAGAGTTAGAAGCATAAGCGCAAAATCAGATGCATGTGCCTGCATTATGAAGTGCAGAAAATAGAGAGATAGGAGAAGCCGTCTGCGCACTCTGCATCCACTATGGCATTAGTGGAACTACTCTTAATATGTGAACTCACACACTCATTGCTCCAGCTCAAAGCAGCAGCGGAGCGGAATGAAATAGCAACTCGTCGGGCAGACTAATGCTTGGTAGCATGAAGAGCCAAAACTATAGTGCGGGACAAAATGTCCACGGCAGAACTCCTCAGAGTCTGCACCTAAAGCAGTCACACGAAACAAGAGTTGGAAGCGTTAGCACCAAATACAGTACTCGTGCCTGCATAAATGCCTCTCGCGCTGTTTAATAAACACGAGAGAGACTCGATCCAGGGGAGGGAAGAGCAAAGGAGGAATATCCATCAACTCGCCCATTAAAACTCGCCCTAGCTTACATCTACATCGCATGACACCACGCGTCATCTAACCTGCAGCCGAAATAATCGATTTAATACGAGCTTCCAGAGTGGGAATCGGATTTGAATAAACCACCGCATGTATTGACCGCATTGAATAAACGCATGTAATCCGGGGAGAGAGAGAGAGAGAGAGAGAGAGAAAGGGAATTTCCGTTCGCTCACTCCAGGCCTCGGCAGCCGCAGAACCACAGCGGGGGTTGAAGGAACATCATCTTTCCTCAGAGAGAAAACGAGCTCAGAGCGCAACAGTTATACAGAGACAACACTCAGACGGACAGGGCTCCAGACGAGGGTTTCACTCGGAGCGCAAGCAGAAATCTAGGGGCACACCTGAAATCAGCTTGCAATGCAATTATTCAAATTTCCCCCAAAATAACTGTAATACTGACAAATTCTTTAATAATAAATAGACTTAACGTACAGATATTACAATGTGCAGTTTTATTCTAAGTTCACAGGCTCAGACTAGCATCTGAGGGCACCGCAGACACCGAGTCCTGCAGGGCGTATCCGGTGGCACTGGGGCCGACAATAAAGCTCCAAGCTTAACTTAGGGTGTAGATGAAAATAACTTTAACTATTATCATTCATAATGTCTTAATATTAATTAAAAAGCAAAACGAGTGAAAAAATTTAATTTAGGGAGTGAAAATAGCCAATAAGCGTCCTACTGTTTACAATGGTCAATTTTTTTTTTTAAATAAGTGTTTAAATAAGAGTTTTCCTACATCTTAAAATGTTTAGTTTTAGTACAATCTTTGAAGGATGAACAAAAAATGTGTTGGTCATCACATTAAAAATAACATATGATATTATAGTTTTGAAATGCTGTAAAAAGATGTGTAGCACTTGTAAGCGTTTGACTATTTCTGCCACAATACCGTAGTCATGGTTAGAGTTCCTACATTAGCCTAAACCCGTGGAGAATGTTGCCGATCTGTGGACTGAAAGCCTCCTGTAGGTGTGTGTTCGTCAGCGCTGCGTGAGCTGATATCTGTGGGTTATAGCGGAGAACTCTGCGCCGAGTCGGATGTTTCTCGCAGCGATGATGTTATTAATTCTGAGGCGAATTCTATGGATTTCTTCACTGGGCCTCCAGAGTCTGGATCTCCTAGTCACAGCGTCGCGTGATCGAGATCGGCCCGCGACTGGCAAGTTCAGGCGCTGCGCTGTCTATTATTGGTCCGAACTAAAAAGCGGTCCGTGAATCATAAATGAGGAGCGCATTTTCGTTCCGCTTTCATTTTGTTTGCATTCGCTGCTCGGCACCGATGTGGTGGCAGTCTGGAGCATCTTCCCTGTCATCATGAGCCCGTGGACCTGCTGCATGCGTCCACAAACGTACAGAAACTCATCGCGTCCGCCTGAGAGGCGTCATATACTGCTCTAAAGAGTTGGCTTAGAACACGAGAATCTTTTTCCGACGGGCAACAGAAAATCTTCTGAAATGGTGTGTAGCACGCTGATATGAAGCATGCGTGACGTATTTTCGGGGGCGGTGCTAAGCGCCACTGGCCAATAAGTTGGCGTGATGGTATAGGCCTTATGCAGCCCCGCCCCTTTTCAGCGCTGTGCTCGTTGTCTTTTGTTTTCCGGTTTGTATTTTCACTGCGAGTCTGCGATCATACATATTTATGAATAAACGGCTCGTTTTAAAATCTTCCCGGTCTACTGACATTTAAGACATCTGCTTTAAACATTACAATGCTCATGATAACTTTCGTTTACTCTAAAATAAGTAAATCCACTTCACAAGCTAATTACTCCTGGACAGCGATGCCATAGAGATATACAGAGCTACTGCAAAAACGGAAGTTCAAACCCTAATATTATAGAGATGATCGCAGTGCGCACTTGTTTCTCCGGGGCTCGATAGGGCTCCAGACATTCGTCACACCAGAGCTGTTCCCATAGCGACGCTATCAGTGCTGAGAGACCCGTGAAAGGGGACTAATGATTGTTATGTTTTGCAACAATGACAACTTTAGGATGTTTCACTGAATGAATTTGTTTTTAGAAAATAACATTTCACCCTATTGTCGTACGTTATATTATTTACATTTATACATCAGATGCGTTTATGAAAAGATAACCCACGGTTTTTATAAACAGCATAATAATTTGCACTTATAAGCCAAACAACAACGCAGTTTATTTAAAACATTTCCTCGGACATCATTTTCCGAGTGTCACGCACCTGTTTTGATATGATTTGTCCTTTTCTCTTTTGCACAAAGTCGTTTTCTCAGATCATCGTTTTCAGACTCAATTCTCTGAATCTTATGCTGATATTCGCTGACAGTTTGTTCCACTGAATCCAGGATGTCACTGACAGTCACTCGAAAGATTTCATTTAATGAAGATTCAAGAAAAGCTTTTAAATCGCCAAACTTCGCCATTTCAACAAACACACGGAGCTACTGCTGCAGTGACCGGAGAACCGCCGCGAGCGCCACCTAACTCACCGCTGCCCCCTCAGGCCTGGAGGAGAACTACGCCTCAATGGCGCCGCCATATTTGTCCGGGCAACTTGCCGTAACTCTCATAAGTGAAGTGAAGAAAAAGTGCCTTACTATTTTGACAGCTAGTTGGCCACCAAAGTCAAACTATTAATATCTAGCGAGACGTTATAAGCGATAATATAATGTTCACATGATTCTTATGAAGTCTGAGCTTATATTATAATTTATATTATGAACTAATGTAAATGGAAAGTGAGTCATCAGTGCAATGCAGTGATCAGAGGACTGACAGGACAGGGTTAGCGTTAGAGCTAAACCGACTCATCTCTAAGGACTGACAGGACAGGGTTAGCGTTAGAGCTAAACCGACTCATCTCTAAGGACTGACAGGACAGGGTTAGCGTTAGAGCTAAACCGACTCATCTCTAAGGACTGACAGGACAGGGTTAGAGATAGAGCTAAACCGACTCATCTCGACTAACAGCAGGTGTTAGGATTGCTTGTCATCTAATCGTGGCTCATTTAGAAATATATTTCCCCCATTTTAGCCAGTGGAAGCAGGCCAACACAAACCTCAAGGGCGGCTGAAGAAAGCCTGTCAGAGACTGTCCTCTACTGCCTATTAATACTGGACAACTTATACTTTTAAATTACTTTACTATTCACAACTCACTATTTTATTTACTATTTTTTATTTTACTGACTATATTATTTTACAATTTATGCTATATATACAATTTTATTCAGCTATTATATTTAATATCATACTCATAGGCCTACTTAATATCCTACTCAATTGTATTTTAAGGCTTATAATAATAATAATAATAATAACTAGATTAAAAAGTTCATTGAGACAAACTTTAAGTTGGCTTGAGAAAGCTGGACCAGAAAGTTTGAAGAAGTTTGAAGTAGTTTGGAGTTTAAATTAGTTTAAAGTTTAAATTAGTTTAAAGTAGTTTAAAGTTAAAAAGTTGTTGGGGGTTTTCTAGTGAGTTGCTATGGTGTTCTGGGTGGTTGCTAGGCGGTTGCTAGGGTGTTCTGGGTGGTTGCGATTGTGTTGCTAGGCGGTTGCTAAGGTATTTTGGGTGGTTGCTAGGCGGTTGCTAGGGTGTTCTGGGTGGTTGTTAGGGTGTTGCTAGGCGGTTGCTAGGGTGTTCTGGGTGGTTGCTATGCTGTTGCTAGGTGTTTGCTAGGGTATTCTGGTTGGTTGCTAGGGTGTTGCTAGGCAGTTGCTAGGGTGTTCTGGGTGGTTGCTAGGGTGTTGCTAGGCAGTTGCTAAGGTATTTTGGGTGGTTGCTAGGCGGTTGCTAGGGTGTTCTGGGTGGTTGCTATGCTGTTTCTAGGTGGTTGCTAGGGTATTTTGGTTGGTTGCTAGGGTGTTCTGGGTGGTTGCTAGGCGGTTGCTAGGGTATTCTTGGTGGTTGCTAGGGCGTTGCTAGGTGGTTGCTAGGGTATTTTGGGTGGTTGCTAGGGTGTTGTTAGGCGGTTGCTAAGGTATTTTGGGTGGTTGCTAGGCGGTTGCTAGGGTGTTCTGGGTGGTTGCTATGGTGTTGCTAGGCGGTTGCTAGGGTATTCTTGGTGGTTGCTAGGCTGTTGCTAGGGTGTTCTGGGTGGTTGCTATGCTGTTGCTAGGCAGTTGCTAAGGTATTCTGGGTGGTTGCTAGGCGGTTGCTAGGGTATTCTGGGTGGTTGCTATGCTGTTGCTAGGGTGTTCTGGGTGGTTGCTAGGCGGTTGCTAGGGTGTTTTTCGGTGGTTGCTAGGTGGTTGCTATGGTGTTCTGGGTGGTTGCTATGGTGTTGCTAGGCATTTGCTAAGGTATTCTGGGTGGTTGCTAGGCGGTTGCTAGGGTGTTCTGGGTGGTTGCTAGGTGGTTGCTAGGGTGTTCTGGGTGGTTGCTAGGGTGTTGCTAAGCGGTTGCTGGGGTATTTTAGGTGGTTACTAGGGTGTTGCTAGGTGGTTCTGGTTGGTTGCTAGGTGGTTGCTAGGCGGTTGCTAGGGTGTTCTGGGTGGTTGCTAGGGTGTTCTGGGTGGTTGCTAGGCGGTTGCTAGGGTGTTCTGGGTGGTTGCTATGGTGTTGCTAGGCGGTTGCTAAGGTATTCTGGGTGGTTGCTAGGCGGTTGCTAGGGTGTTCTGGGTGGTTGCTATGGTGTTGCTAGGCAGTTGCTAAGGTATTTAGGGTGGTTGCTAGGGTGTTGCTAGGCGGTTGCTAAGGTATTCTGGGTGGTTGCTAGGCGGTTGCTAGGGTGTTCTAGGTGGTTGCTATGGTGTTGCTAGGCAGTTGCTAGGGTATTCTTGGTGGTTGCTAGGCGGTTGCTAGGGTGTTCTGGGTGGTTGCTATGGTGTTGCTAGAAGGTTGCTAAGGTATTCTGGGTGGTTGCTAGGCGGTTGCTAGGGTGTTCTGGGTGCTTGCTATGGTGTTGCTAGGCAGTTGCTAGGGTATTCTTGGTGGTTGCTAGGCGGTTGCTAGGGTGTTCTGGGTGGTTGCTATGGTGTTGTTAGGCGGTTGCTAGGGTATTCTGGGTGGTTGCTAGGCGGTTGCTAGGGTGTTCTGGGTGGTTGCTATGGTGTTGCTAGGCGGTTGCTAGGGTATTCTGGGTGGTTGCTA
The DNA here is from genome assembly GCA_022829025.1 of Squalius cephalus. Classification (NCBI taxonomy): domain Eukaryota; kingdom Metazoa; phylum Chordata; class Actinopteri; order Cypriniformes; family Leuciscidae; genus Squalius; species Squalius cephalus. Next base: position 145,029 of record CM040795.1, read on the forward strand.
GGCGGTTGCTAGGGTGTTCTGGGTGGTTGCTATGGTGTTGCTAGGCGGTTGCTAGGGTATTCTTGGTGGTTGCTAGGCGGTTGCTAGGGTGTTCTGGGTGGTTGCTATGGTGTTGCTAGGCGGTTACTAAGGTATTCTGGGTGGTTGCTAGGCGGTTGCTAGGGTGTTCTGGGTGGTTGCTAGGCGGTTGCTAGGGTGTTCTGGGTGGTTGCTATGGTGTTGCTAGGCAGTTGCTAGGGTATTCTGGGTGGTTGCTAGGGTGTTCTGGGTGGTTGTTATGGTGTTGCTAGGCGGTTGCTAAGGTATTCTGGGCGGTTGCTAGGGTTTTCTGGGTGGTTGCTATGGTGTTACTAGGTGGTTGGTAGTTGTTACAGATGGTTACTATGGAGTTTTTATAGAGTTCTTAGCATGATCTTGGCATGATTTAGCACTTAACTAATTGCTATTAGCATGTAGCTATTCACTGCTAGCATGAGTCAAAAGAGCCAAACCTCATCTCTATACGATGTTCTGATACAGAGATATAGGTCTTGTAAAACGGTTGCTAAGGTACTCAAGTTTGGTTGCTATGGAGTTGCTTGGGAGCTGGGAGCTTTAAACTTAAGAAGTTTAAAATGGTTTGAAGTTTAAAGTAGTTTACGAGTTTTTGAGTTTTGCGTTTATAAGTTTAAATGAGTTTAGAGTAAAATGAGTTTAGAGTGTGTGTGTGTGTGTGTGTGTGTGTGTGTGTGTGTGTGTTCACCTTATATTACGCTTATATTTAATGCAGTTTATACTGTACTGTAGTTGTACTATCCTTTTCTCCACCATATCACATAAATGTTCTGAGGTTGTAACATGTTTCACTGGATTTATAAGGACTATCTTATAATTGGGGGTTTAGGCTGTGATATTGATGTTGCCCACTAGAGGAGCCCACAGGATAGAGAATCGGTTAAGCCACACCCTTTTCTGTGGGTCTCCATGGAAATAAATGCATTTAGTTTCCTGTAGCTCAAACAGTAGAGCATTGGTGCTTGCAACGCCAAGGTCATGGGTTCGATTCCCAGGGAAAGCAAGAACTGATAAGAATGTAAATGTGTACTTGAAATGCAATGTAAGTCGCTTTGGATAAAAGCGTCTGCCAAATGCATAAATGTAAATGTAGTTCGTTTGTATAACTATGAGAATCAGTGAAACTCTTAAAGATAATTAAATGTACAGGGTTATGAAGACACACGGACTGAGAAACTGCTTCTCTCCGAGTGCTGTGACCTCCATTACTCCTGCTACACACACTCACACACACACACACACACACACACTGTAATTATTGTTGTTTGTTTTAAGTTTTGTTTTTGTTGAAGGCTTTCGCTGAGATTCACTAGACAGAATTTCATTGCACTATTATACAATTACAATAAAGTCTAAAGTTTATATTTTTAGACCCCAATAAAACACATTTTTAGATCTTTTTTTTTAATTTATTTATTTATTTTTTTCTGGTAAATTTTACAATGAAATAACCAAAAAAAAGGAGTAGGCTGAAGCCACAGGCTTGTATTTGCCTACCCTATTTAACCACATACCTTAAGAATCAGCATTATAAATTATAGAAAATACATGCATAATACATAATTATACAATACTGCACATACATTATTATTTATTTTTTTACATAATATTAACTAAATTTACATACTAACTGAATAATCATTAAAAAATTTCTTTTTTAATTTTTTTTTAAAGCTAAACAGAGAAGTACATAATTTCAAATCATCTTTTAGTGAATTCCATAATTTCACACCCATAACTGATACACATCTAGATTTTACATTAATTCTTTCTTTTCCACATGCAAACATAAACAAGCCTCTTAAGTTATATCTACCCTCTCTTAACTTAAATAATTTCTGAATACCAGATGGAAGACTTTTATTAAGTGCTCTATACATTATTATTTCTAATATTTTTATACATACAATATCTGTAAATTTTAAAGTATTACTTTGAATAAATAATTTGTTAGTTGGTTCGCAATATCCTACTTTATTAATAATTCTAATAGCTCTTTTTTGTAACTTAATTAATACAGCTATATTTGTTTTATTTGCATTTCCCCATATTTCTGAACAATATGACAAATAAGGCATTACTAAGGAGGAATATATAATTCTCAAACCTATTTTATTTATTAGATCTTTTGTTTTATACAATATTCCTACTGATTTTGCTACCTTACTTCTAATGTATTCAATATGTGGTTTCCAACTAAGTTTATTATCTAAGATCACACCTAAAAATTTTGTTTCATAGACTCTTTCAATTTCAACTCCACTTAAGTGTAACTTAACATTGCTATGAGTCCTATTACCAGAAAATATCATAAATGTAGTTTTATTTTAATTTAAAGATAACTTATTATAGTCAAACCACTTCTTTAACACAATTAATTCTTTTTCTACCAGTTGCAATAATTCATCCATATTTTTTCCAGAGCAAATAATATTTGTGTCATCAGCGAACATTATAAATTTCAACATTGTAGATACTGTAAAGATGTCATTTAAATAAAGAATAAATAATTTTGGTCCCAAGACTGAACCTTGAGGAAGGCCGCATATTACTGTTTCTAAATCAGACTGTGTATTATTAATTTGTACATACTGAAATCTATTACTTAAATAACTCTTTAACCACTGATGTGTGACTCCTCGCAAACCATATAGTTCACATTCTTTCAGCAATAAAGCATGGTCAATAGTGTCAAATGCTTTACACAGATCAATAAACACACCGACTGTATTGAGTTTTTGATCAACCGCAGCTGCAACATGTTCAACAAGCTCCATCACAGCTAAGGATGTAGAGCAGTTGTTCTTAAATCCATATTGGTGCTCACTTAGTACATCATATTTATTTAGAAAGGAGTCCAATCTGTTTATAAACAATTTTTCAAGTATTTTTGAAAACTGAGGTAACAGTGATATAGGTCTATAGTTAGTTAGTGTTTGCTTATCGCCACCTTTATAAACTGGAAACACCTTTGCTATTTTCATTTTATCAGGAAAAGTTCCTGTTAAGAAGGATCTATTACAAATATAGGTGAAAGGTTTAATAATACAATGGATGACTTCTTTAATAAAAGCCATATCAATATTATTGCAATCAGTAGACTTAAGACATCACTATCACATACTCCTCCAAGAAACATTGTGTTAATATTATCAAATGTAGGACTAATATATTCCTTATTAAACTTTGGTAGCTCATTAGCCAAATTTGGACCAATATTAACAAAATACTGGTTAAAGGCATCAACAATAGCCTCTTTGTTTTCTAATGTTATATTATTGTGTTTGAAACACAATGGAAAATCTCTGTCTTTATGATTTTTCATTACGTTATTAATAATCCTCGGTAGCCTTTATATCATGTCTATGTCTTAGCAATAGCTGGTCATAGTAATCCTTTTTCTGTTTTCTTAGTACTGATGTTAGTTTGTTTTTATATTTTTTATACTGTTCCTCTTTTCCCTTGGTTGGACACTTAATGAAATCCATGTAGAGCTTATTCTTCTTTTTACATGACTTTTCTAAACTCTTCGTCATCCAAGGTGACAGCCTATTTTTTTGTTTCTGTTTACATTTTATCAAAGGACAATGATTATCATAAATTTGGGTAAATATTTCCAAAAATGCATTATATGAATCATTAACATCTTCAACATAAACATTTTGCCAATTTTGATTTGATCATTCTATTTTCATAGCTTCCATAGCTCCAGATAATTTTAATCTAACTAAATTTAAATTTAGTTGTTCCATTCTTAAATGTAACTCATCCAACACAGTAAACACGGGTAAATGATCAAGTCCACTTTTAGTTTTCCCATTTGATTTGTTTATAAAAATATCATCAATCAATGAAGCACTATCTTTAGTTATTCGTGTTGGTTTCAGTATTAATGGATAAAAACCCAAACTAAACATAGTATTAAGAAATTCTGATGTTTTAGTATGCTCATTAGATTTTAATAAATCAATATTGAAATCTCCACAAACAAAGGTAAACTTTTCATTATGCTTCTCATCTCTGATCTTCATTTAAAATGAAGAGAAACTGTATTTGTTTTTCACTATATTATACAATTTCTATAAAGGCATTTATTGCTTAGGTATTAAAAATAAAATAAACACTTGTGTGTTAAACTGCAAGCATAAGGTTAGGAGGAAAACTATATAGAAATAAATGAAATACATTTAAATAGCCTGAAGATAATCGCTTTATATAAATGATGCTTTGAGCTGCAAATGATCTTCACATTCATGTGGAATTGCCCTGCATGACGAGATTCAAGAGAAACCGCTAACATGACGCTGTTTAAGACATTTCCACAGCGAAATACATTATGGTAATTTCATGCACATTAAATCATATTACTTTACGGACGTCTCTGAAATTATTAAACCAGAAAAAACAAACCCAAACTTTGCTTGAGTTCTTATCACAATTCATAATTACAAATAATAATTTTCAAGCTCTAACTAGCGAGAATCTTAATAATCGGAGACAGAACCTTTTTGTTCTCCACGCCGATCATAAACCACTGAAATCGGTTGAGAAATCTAAACGTGATTGTGCTTTTTGTGCAAAGAAGCCGCAGATCCCCGATTACTTGAGGAGCGACGCCGGTGGTTTTTAATTCCTAAAACTGTCACAAATTCCGTGCAGACTTGAGCCAGTTAGTGTGTGTGTGTGTGTGTGTGTGTGTGTGTGTGTGTGAGTGTGTGTGTGTGTGTGTGTGTGTGTGAGTGTCTTGACGGATCACCACCTTATCGTGGTGGGGCACTTTGCGTGCCTCCGTGACCCCTAGAGCTATGTCGGCGGGAGTCTTGTACTCCTGGTAGGGCCACCCATGCCGAACTGGTCAAAGGGTAGAGGCCAGACCAAGAGTGATCCCAAACGCCTCAACGATGGAGTCGCCGGAAAATGGTGGGTGTGAGAGAACCACCATAATGGTGGCAAAGTCTGAAGAAGGCAGCCCCACCGCCACGTGGGTAAACCCGGAGGGGTACAGTGGCTAGGGGAGTAAACCCTGATGACAAATCTGCCTTTGGGGACAGGCACAGGCGGAACCCAGCAGACCGGGCTACCGGCAGCCCCCTGCAACTCCTTTCAGACGAAGGTCGTCATGGGTTCTCTCATGCCACCGGAGATCCTTCTGGAAGGAGCCAAGATGGTGGGAGTGTGGAATGCACACCTGCACCTTCACCTTAATCCTTACCTATGTGCAAGCTTCTTGCTTCCCCCTTGCTCCCCCCCACCTTTACCCCCCTAAAAGTCCTGTGGCGATGTGGAATGGTGGCAGGCACAGGCCAAGGATGTGGCTAGGAGTGCCTAGCCAAACCATGCACACAGGCGGCAATGGAGTGATGGTCGTTGCAATTGTGGGATGGAGCAGCACATTGCCTCGGCAGCTTCTATTGCGACTGAGCAGTTCCACGCTGCTCACCCCTGAGATGGGGAAGGACCTGGAAAAGGTGGTTAAAAAAATGTCTGCCCCATACACTCCGGGCGGTATACCGCAACCGCCGGAGCATCCCACCATGCAGTCGAAAAACGAAAGAAAGAAATAGACACCTGAGTATTGCTTCATGGAATGTCCGCACCTTGTTGGACCTGGCTGAGACACCTGACAAGCCTCATCGTAGAACAGCACTTGTGGCCTTAGAGCTAGCAAGGTACAACATCAACGTTGCAGCCCTCAGTGAGACCAGACTTCATGGAGAGGACTCCCTGACGGAGGTTGGTGCAGGGTACACTTTCTTCTGGAAAGGGGTCCCCGAAGGCACTCGCCGGACCCATGGAGTTGGTTTTGCAGTGAAGTCCAAACTGCTGCAGCTTATCCCTGAATCCCCTGTCGGCATCAACGAGAGGCTGATGACCTGGCGCATCCCCCTTGCAAAAGGATGCTTTGCCACCCTCATTAGTGCCTATGCACCAACGCTTGCTGCCGAGTCTAACATCAAAGAGGACTTTTACCTTGCCCTCGACTCTGCCATAAGAAAAACACCAGCCACAGACAAACTCATCCTCATGGGAGATTTTAATGCCAGAGTGGGCATAGAGCACCTGGTATGGGATAAGGTAATTGGCCGGCACGGAGTTGGGAAGATGAACGACAACGGCCTCCGGCTCCTTTCTCTCTGTGCAGAACACCAACTGGTCATCACCAACACCATATTTCAGATGAAGAACAGATTCAAAACCACCTGGCAGCACCCACGCTCAAAATATTGGCACCTCCTCGACTACGTAATAGTCCGTCAAAATGACCGGAAAGATGTCCTCTCCACTCGAGTCATGCGCGGAGCAGAGTGTTGGACTGACCACCGCATGGTCAGATCCAAACTCCTCATGAGTATTAGCCCCCGTGGTCAGAGGACAGCTCCAAAACAAAAAATCAACTGCTCAGCACTCAGTAGCCCCACCTCACGAGACCTCCTTCGACAGCTCCTCGCTGATAACCTCAAAAAGATCCCGGAGGAATCAGCCGATTGGCCAACGCTGCGCCAAGCCATCCACAGTGCAACTTCAGAGGCATTGGGCCAGTCGAGGAAACATCACCAGGACTGGTTTGACAGCAATTCGGCTGAGATACAGACACTCCTCAAAATAAAACATGATGCCCATAAAGCTCTCCTGTCCTGCCCTGGATCTCCTACCTTGAAAGCCACCTTTAATGCAGCGAGATCTGCAACCCAGCGTGCCCTCCGGATCATGGAGGACACTTGGTGGGTGAAGAAGGCAGAAGAGATACAGCGCATGGCAGACTGCAACAACTCGCAGGGCTTCTATGATGCCATCAAAACTCTCTACGGCCCCAGGAAGAGAGCGATTGCTCCAGTTCGTTCAGCTGATGGCTCGACTCTCCTCAAGGACCGCCATGAGATCCTTACCCGCTGGGCAAACCATTTTGAGACTCTCCTCAACCTCAATAACCCTGTTGACATTTCTATCCTGGATAACATCCCCGACTTATCACTAGTCACACACCTCAACAATCCCCCTCAGTTCCTGGAGACACGCCAAGCCATTGCGAGTCTTAAAAACAATAAAAGTGCTGGACCTGATGGCATTCCGGCAGAGGTCTTCAAACATGGAGGGTACCTCCTTACACGCCGCCTTGCACCTCCTCATCTGTCACATCTGGGAATGTGAGACCCTCCCACAAGACTGGAAGGATGCCGATATTGTGGTCACTAGCGGCGCCAGGATTTTGATTGTAGGTGGGCCTCCAGAAAACTGGATGGGCCAGTTAAAATAAGCCAAAAAAAAAAAAAAAAAAAAAAAAACGGGTTCCCCTTCAGCTCCGTTTCAGCGCTTTTCTGCGGCACTGAGGACAGCGACTCGTAGCCTATTTAATGCGTAATTAGCACAGGTAAAAAAGAAAAGAAAAACTTAAAAAGGAATTTTTTGTTTCTTTTAAAAAAAAATTACAATTTCATTTAATGTATTGTTTAATAAAATTATAGGCCTATTATTTTTAGTTTATTAACAACAGCAACAGCTGTAAAGATGAAGTTGTCGATCGTCAACTCCGTGAACGCGCCTATAGAGAGAAATGCACATCATGGATTGCATAATCAGAGAGTAGGCCTAGCCTTTTTCTTTTCGTTTTAAATTGTTAAAAAGACATTTCAAGCTTTAAGATAGATTTCATGTCTGTGAGGCATGCTGAGTTTCGTTAAGTTAGGATGAGATGCGCTCCTGTTCACGAGCAATGCAAGTGACCGCGCGGGCGCGCCTCTTATATTGTCTCCTATTTGCTTCATTAAATACAGGCAATTGGTTGATAAAAAAAAATATTAAAATTAAGATACAATTTATACAAAACGAAATTCACTTTAAAAATGGCTTTCTAACTGAATTAAGTGGTCAAAATCATGTCTGACCCGCTCCATGTCTCTCGACATTGCGTATCCTATCTTACTCGTGCGGTTCACTTTTCATAATCAACTTAGATGAAAAAATAACATTATAATATTTTAACAAATATGAAACTAAATGAGCTTGATGGCTACAACACATATAGTAGGCCTACAGACTCTCTATTTGTACAAATTGCTGCACATTAATTTTATTCTGAATTTTGCACACATAAGTTAAAAGGCATTTGTTTGTGCATGCATAGTAAAACATATCTGCAACATTTATCAAGTCCACTGATAATTATGCGTGCATTTATTAATTATTATCTTAATGAATAATGTAACAAGGACGAAGCATGTAGGCTAAACTGCGTTGTTTGTTTAGAATGGAATGGATCGCAAATAGATCCGAATGAAGAAACGTACAAAACCATAGTAGAAAATGGGTGGGCCCGGACCTAAAATGGGTGGGCCCAGGCCCACCCGGGCCCAATGGTAGCGCCGCGGCTGATTGTGGTCATCTATAAACAAAAAGGGGACAGAGCCGTGTGCGGCAACAGCCGTGGAATCTCCCTCCTCTCCATCGCAGGGAAAGTTCTGGCAAAAATCATGCTCAATAGGCTAGTTAAGTACATCTCAGAAGCTGCACTTCCGGAAACGCAATGTGGCTTCCGGAAGACTAGATCCACCACTGACATGATTTTTGTCTTAAGGCAGTTGCTAGAAAAAAGCAGAGAGCAGCGCACAGACCTCCACATAGCCTTCATTGACCTCAGTAATGCATTTGACACTATCAACCGTGAGATGCTCTGGAAACAACTTTCCAAACTTGGGGTACCACCCAAGTTCCTCACCATTCTACAGCAGCTGCACAATGGGATGCAAGCCAGAGTCACCACAGGAGAACTTCAGTCAGAGTTCTTTAATGTAAATGTTGGGGTGAAGCAGGGCTGTGTCTTGGCTCCAGTCCTTTTCAACCTCCTTCTCTCTGCCGTCACTCACCTTTTTCATTGTGCCTTAGGACACAAGGATGGTGTTCTTCTTGAATACCGCCTTGATGGAAGCCTCTTTAACATCCGGAGGTTGCAGGCCTACACAAAGACCAAATCCTGCTGCATAGCTGAACTACAATATGCTGATGACTGCGCGATTCTAGCACATAGTCCTGAATCCATGCAGCACGCCCTCAACACAATAACCAGTCTCTACCAATCCTTTGGTCTTCAGGTTAACATTAAAAAAACTGAAGTTATTTCCCAAATCTTCTCTCAAACCTCTTCACCCCCCAGCTTCCATATAAACGGCATTCCACTTAAAAATGTAGATCAGTTCACCTACCTTGGTTCAACTATGTCCTCTTGCTGCTCCCTTGATATGGAAATACACACCCGTATCAAAAAAGCCTCTTCATCATTCGGTCGCCTTCGTAGTAGGGTTTTTGAAAACCGAAACCTGAGGGTCAGCACCAAGGTTGCTGTTTATAATGCTGTGTGTGTCATGGACTCCATACAGCCGACACATCCCACTCTTGCAATCCTTCCACATCCGCTGCCTCCAGAAGATCCTCGGCCTCTCCTGGATGGACCGAGTCCAACATGCGGAAATCCTACAGAGCACCAATTCTATCTGCATGGAAGCCGCTGTGGCTAAGAAACACCTACGATGGATAGGGCATACCATCCGTATGCCGGACCACCGCTTGCCTCGCCAAGTCCTCTATGGCCAACTACAAGGCGCCAAACGAGTAGCTGGTGGACAAAAGAAGCGCTATAAGGACTACACCAAGGGACTTTTAAAGCATTCCAACATCAACCCCATGCAGCTTGAAGCTCTGGCACAGGACAGATCAGCCTGGCAGGTTACCTGTGCCCGAGTAGTTTCACAAATCCACAACAAAGACCAACAGCGGAGAGCCGAGAGACGCAGACAAAGACACCAGAGGGCAGCTGGGGCTCCTCTGTCCTTTGGTTTCCCCTGCTCCACCTGCGGACGAGTGTGCGGCTCAAGGATCGGCCTCAACGCCCACGAGAAGTGGCACCAACGGCAATGACGTTGATCCCCTCCCTAACCCCGAAGCAAGCGTCATCATCAGAAACGATGGACAGCTATGATGGTGTGTGTGTGTGAGAGAGAGAGAGAGTGTGTGTGTGTGTGTGTGTGTGTGTGTGTGTGTGTGTGTGTGAGTGTGTGTGTGTGTCTGTGTGTGTGTGAGTGTGTGTGTGTGTGTGTGTGTGTGTGTGTGTGTGTGTGTGTGTGTGTGTGTGTGAGTGTGTGTGTGTGTGTCTGTGTGTGTGTGAGTGCCCTTGTTTATATTACATTGTGGGGACCAAATGTCCCCATAAGAATAGTAAAACCTGAGATCACCTACATTGTGGGGACCAGCCAGCGGTCCCCACTTTTCAAAAGGCTTATAAATCACACAGGATGAGTTGTTTTGAGAAAGTAAAAATGCAGAATGTTTCCTGTGATGGGCAGGTTTAGGGGCAGGGGCAGTGTAAGGGGACAGAATGTACAGTTTGTACAGTATAAAAACCATTACGTCTATGGAGAGTCCCCTTGCAGCTCATAGATTTTATCAGCTTCTTTTTAATACTCTGCGGTTTCGAGAAGATTAAAAGAAAACACTTAAATAATGATCCATGATGCATTAGACTGTCCATTTAAATACTATTACCTGAAAACACATTAATATTGTGCTTTTTTTAGTGCTGGCTACTGTATACAGGCCACCAGGGCACCATACAGACTTTATCACAGAATTTGCTGATTTTCTATCAGAGTTAGTATTGGCTGCAGATAAAGTCATAATTGTTGGTGATTTTAATATACACATCGATAATGAAAAAGATGCATTGGGATTGGCATTTAAAGATATTCTGAACTCTATTGGAGTTAGACAACACGTGTCAGGACCTACTCATTGTCGTAATCATACTCTAGATCTAATATTATCACATGGAATAGATGTTGATGCCGTTGAAATTCTGCAGCAGAGCGATGACATCTCAGATCATTACCTAGTCTCGTGTAAACTTCATTTAGCCAAGGCTGCAAAGCCGACTCCGTGTTTCAAATATGTTAGACCTATCACTTCTGCCACTAAAGATTGCTTTATTAATAATCTTCCTGATCAGTTTCATCATTTTAGCATCCCAGATAGCTTAGAAGAACTAGATAATGCGACAGAAACTCTTAACTCTCTCTTTTCCAGCACTTTAGACACAGTTGCTCCGTTGCGCTTAAAGAAGATTAAAGAAAATAGTCCAACGCCGTGGTACAACGAGCACACTCGGCCCTTAAGAGAGCAGCCAGAGAGATGGAGCGCAACTGGAAGAAAACAAAACTAGAGGTATTTCGGATTTCATGGAAAGAGAGCTCAATTACTTACAGAGAGGCTTTAAAAGCTGCTAGATCTGCTTATTTTACAACCCTATTAGAAGAAAATTACGGTGACCGGGAGGGGACATGTTCGGTTCACTTATAATACGTCATATTAGGCTAAGTCGTGGCCACGAGATCATTTTGTTGAGGTAACGACATCATTATGTTGTGGCCACGCGATGCAAAGTCGTAGCCTCGAGATCATATGTTGAGGGAACGATATATTTTTCTCGTAGCCACGACTTCATATTTTGAGAGAACGACATCTACTTGTCGTGGCCACGAGTGATGTTGAGGGAGCCACAGCCGCCAATACTGTAACCGTACCATAGACTGGGCTACAGCAGTGATGGAGATGACAGAAGAAATAACATTTTACTTTAAATTAGGAATGTCATATAAAGATATAGTGCGGTCTTTGGCATTAAGACATGGGTACGTTATAAGTGAAAGACACATGAAGCGCGACTTTTTTGTCGCACGCATATTTAGGGACCGGCTCAAAATTACTTGCGACATTGGCATAAACATTTCTAACTTCAATAGCATTTGAAGACAATGATTTACAGTCATAAAACCAACTGTACATTGTTCACCCAGGTCTCATGTATGATGCACACCTTTTAGATTTTTTAGATTTATGACAATAAACTGCTAAATCATATGCAAATATTGCTATGTATTTATTTCACTACTGTATGGGATCATATACAAAATATGACAATATTTAAAGTTCAATAGCATTTGAAGACAATGACTTACAGTGATAAAACCAACTGTACATTGTTCATCTAGGTGTCAGGTATGTGACAGTAGTGAAATAAATACATAGCAATATTTGCATATGATTTAGCAGTTTATTGTCATAAATATAAAAAATCTAAAAGGTGTGCATCATACATGAGACCTGGGTGAACAATGTACAGTTGGTTTTATGACTGTAAATCATTGTCTTCAAATGCTATTGAAGTTAGAAACGTTTATGCCAACTCCGCATGTAATTTTGAGACGGTCCCTAAATATGCGAATATCGAACGTCCAACGTCAAACCAACTTCATGCCAGTGCAAAAGTGCGACAAAAAAGCCCATCCAAATTAAATAATGCCAAAGACCGCACTATATCTTTATATGACATTCCTAATTTAAAGTAAAATGTTATTTCTTCTGTCATCTCCATCACTGCTGTAGCCCAGTCTATGCTATACGGTTACAGTATTGGCGGCTGTGACTCCCTCAACTCGTGGCCACGACAAATAGATGTCGTTCTCTCTAATATGAAGTCGTGGCCACGAGAAAAATATATCGTTCCCTCAACATATGATCTCGAGGCTACGACTTTGCATCGCGTGGCCACAACATAATGATGTCGTTACCTCAACAAAATGATCTCGTGGCCACGACTTAATATGACGTTCCCAGGAGTTTATATGTTGTGGCCACGACAAAAACAAGTGAACCGAACATGTCCCCTCCCGGTCACCGTAGAAAATAAACATAATCCTAGGTATTTATTTGAAACAGTGGCTAAACTAACGAAAAAGAAAGCTTCAAGCCCAGAAGATTCCAGGCAGCACAGCAGTAATGACTTTATGAACGACTCTAAGACGAAGTCTCCTGTGACGAGTAGGAATATTAAGGCGACAGTAGCTGAACATGTTAGTAAACCTGTACTCTCACGAGACATGGTTTGCTTTTATTGTAAAAAGCCTGGTCATAAAATATCTGACTGTCTTATTCTCAAGAAGAAAGAGAGATTGTCGAAACCTGTTGCTTTAGTTTCTACTTCACCATTCACTGTTGATACTTGTGATGAGAAAGATTGTCATTTATCTGGTGCTAGTGATAAATCTGTTGATCAGTGTATAACTTCTTCTGTTGATTATACACCTTTTATCACTGAGGGAAATGTGTCATTGCCTGGTTCAAACGAAACGGTGCCAGTACGTCTTCTTCGAGATACGGGAGCCGCGCAGTCGTTTCTTTTAGAAGGAATTTTGCCTTTAACTTCTGCAACCGCTACTGGAACTCATGTGTTAGTGCGAGGTTTTGAGATGGGGTTTGTTGAAGTGCCTTTGCATCGAATCCATCTTTCCTCTGCCATTGTATCTGGTGACGTAGTGGTTGGTGTTCGTTCTGCACTTCCAGTCCATGGGATTACATTTATTCTGGGAAATGATTTAGCTGGTGGGAATGTTTGGGGACAGAGTGGTGTGGCAGCTCCGCCCATAATAGCATCTATACCTAGGAAATCTGATGTTGAAAACTGTAGAGAATTTCCTGATTTGTTTCCAGCTTGTGCAGTTACTCGATCAATGGCTAAACCCCTGTCTGAAAACCAAGTTGAAGTTCCACTGCATGACACTTTCTTTTACACTGTTAATACAGGTAAGCCAGGATCTGATGTGTCTAAATGTCTTGAGCAAAGAGACCTGAAGTCCTGTCCTTCGTTGTCTTCTGATCAGAAAGATTTAACAGTGCTGAAAAGTGAATCTGCTGATACATCTGAGGTTCTGTCCACTCCTGAGAAAACCAATGTTGATCTCTCTGATGTTGATGACTGTTCTCTGACTTCTTTGTTACAGATCTCTTGAGAGGATTTAATTAGAGCTCAACAGAGCGATGACACTCTTAAACCTTTATTTTCTGCAGCCGGGTCTAAGAAGTGTTCTGATCCTCTGTCCTCTTCGTACTTTCTTGACGATGGTCTGCTTTGTCGGACAGTGGTCCTGCATAAAGATGTTTCTCTGGAACCTAAAACTCAGATTGTGCTTCCTTTCACAGTGAGAGACTCTGTGTTGCATTTGGCTCATCAAGGACTTGCTGGTCATACCGGAGTTCGTAAAACATATGATCGTGTTTTGCGACAGTTCTATTGGCCTAAGGTAAAACGAGATGTGGCAAAACATATTCGATCTTGTCATACATGCCAGATCACCGGTAAGCCAAATCAAAAAGTGCCTATTGCTCCGTTGCAGCCTATTTCCGTCGTTTCCACTCCTTTCGAGCATTTGATAGTTGACTGTGTTGGTCCTTTGCCCCGGTCTAAGACTGGTCACCAATATCTTTTAACCGTCATGTGCCAGACTACTCGTTATCCTGCTGCTTATCCGTTAAGGTCCATCACTACTAAATCTGTCTTGAAGGCCCTCACTAATTTCATGTCGACCTTTGGAATTCCCAAAGTTATTCAATCCGATCAGGGTTCGAACTTCATGTCAAAACAGTTCTCAAAAGCCCTGCGTCAACTTCGAGTAAACCACAATATTTCTAGTGCCTATCATCCGCAGAGTCAAGGAGTTCTTGAGAGGTTTCATCAAACCCTGAAGTCCCTTTTGAGGTCATATTGTGTGGAACTCGATGCGGATTGGGAAGAAGGTCTGCCGTGGATGTTATTAGCGATACGTGAGGTAATCCAAGAAAGTCTTGGGTTTAGCCCAAATGAATTAGTGTTCGGACATGTAGTGCGAGGACCTACGGCTGTGTTAGCTGATGAGTGGCGAATGTCTAAACCTTCTGAAAACATTTCAGATTATGTGAGTGGATTCCGGCGTAGACTGTATGAGGCACGAGCTCTCGCTAAAAAGAAGTTGAGTAAGTCTCAAATAAAAATGCAACAACATTTTGACAGAAAAGCTAAGCTGAGAGAGTTTCAGGTGGGTGATCAAGTATTGGCTTTGCTGCCTCTACCTGCCAACCCCTTTCAGGCTAAATTTACAGGCCCCTACAGTGTAGCTAAACGTCTTTCCGATAATAATTATCTGTTGAATACTCCTGACCGGAGGAAAAAAGTACAAGTCTGTCACAATAACCTGTTGAAGTTGTATATAGCTCCTGTTCGTTCTGTTACTGTTAATGTGGTAAACTCTTGTGGATCTTTTCAGAATCGTCTCCTCTCTTTCGCAGCACGAGTGGGGATTCTTTTGAGAATGCTGATGAGGATGAGAGTTTTCTTTCTCGAGAAAAGGTCGACGGGCGACTTAAAAACTCTGAGATTCTTCTTAACCTGTCCTCTCATCTTTCTTATTTGACTGAGAAAGAGAGGAGTGATGTCACTGAGTTGGTGATGTCATTTCCCTCTCTTTTCCTTGACGTTCCCGGTCGCACTTCTGTCATCGAACATGATATCGACGTAGGAACCTCGAGTCCAGTTAAACAGAACGCCTATCGAGTCAATCCTTTTAAAAGAGATTTGCTGAAACAAGAGGTGAACTATCTGCTTGCTCATAATCTGGCTGAATCTAGTTTCAGTTCGTGGAGTTCCCCTTGTGTTTTGGTAAATAAACCTGATGGCTCATATCGATTCTGCACAGATTATCGAAAACTTAACTCTGTGACAAAGCCGGACTGTTTCCCTTTACCTCGAGTTGATGACTGCGTCGATCATGTTGGCTCTGCCCGTTACGTCAGTAAATTCGACCTCTTGAAGGGGTATTGGCAGGTGCCCTTGACTAGTCGCGCGAAGGAATTATCCGCCTTCGTTACGCCTGATGCCTTCCTGCAGTATACGGTGATGCCTTTCGGAGTTCGAAATGCACCCGCGACGTTCCAGCGACTCGTAAACCGTATACTGTATGGAATGTCAGGATGTGAGGCATATCTTGATGACGTCGTGCTGTATAGTTCCTCCTGGTTTGAGCATCTTAACCAGATTAAAGAACTCTTTTCTCGTTTAGCAAAGGCTAATCTTACCGTTAATCTCGCTAAGTCTGAGTTTGCGAAGGCAACCGTTACCTATTTGGGTAAGGTAGTGGGGAATGGTTGTGTAAAGCCCATTGAGACTAAGGTTGAAGCCATTTGTAACTTTCCAGCTCCCACCACTCGTCGTGAATTGCGACGGTTTCTCGGCATGGTGGGATATTATCGGAGTTTTTGCGAGAATTTCGCTAGTGTAATTTCACCTCTCACCGATTTATTGAGTCCGAAAATGCCTTTTTGGTGGTCTGAGACATGTCAGCAGGCTTTTGAAAACTGTAAGGCTTTGCTGGCATGTGCCCCTGTTTTGACAGCTCCGAATTTTGAAAAGTCTTTTAGTCTTGCAATTGATGCGAGTGCTTGCGGTGCGGGCGCTGTTCTCTTGCAGGAGGATTCGAACCAGGTTCCACATCCTGTAAGTTATTTTTCTAAGAAATTTAATCGACATCAACAGGTATATTCCACCATTGAGAAAGAAGCTCTTGCCCTAGTGTTGGCTGTACAGCATTTCGAGGTATATCTAGGGTCAATTGCTGCACCGATTATCATTTATACGGATCATAATCCTTTAGTCTTCTTGAATCGGATGAGGAATCGAAACCAGCGACTTATGCGATGGAGTCTCATTTTACAACCTTTCCATCTTGAGATTAAACATATTCGAGGAAAAGACAACGTTATAGCTGACACACTTTCTAGAGCGTAAAATCGTGATCTCTGCGTTGCCTGTTCTTCTCTTTCTTTGCATCTCTAGGGCCCAGAGGTGTTGAAGAATGAAGAGAAGACGACGTTCCTTTGGATCACCAGAACTTTTATTGTGTTCGTTCTGGGTAGTGTTTAACTGTCTTTTCTTTGTTTTTTTAGATTCGTTACCGAATCTTTTTTGAGGAGGGAGGTGTTACGACCCTGTGTTCCACTTGCTCGCCTGCTGGTGGCGTTGTTCTTCATTGAAAGTGCAGGAGATCGCACACACCTGTTCCCTGTTTACCATCTAATCAAGGAGAGGATAAAACCTTGGCCTCCACCACTCTTCTTCACTTCGTCCAGGGGATTGACGCCCTCTGGAGAAGTCACTTTTTGGCGTGCCTTTATTTATTTACAACCCATACCAACCTTTTCTCTTCCCCATTTGGATTATGATTTTTCCCCTTTGATTTTGAACCCTAGACTTTGTTATATTAATTTATCTGTATTTTGAAGAGTAATAAAAACTTGCAAGTCAATTCAGTGTACTTGTATCCTTTATGTACGGTCGAAACGAGCTGGCCGTAACACTGGCTATGATTAAACCGTTTGTTAAAAAACCGCAACTTGATCCTACAGAATTAGTCAATTACAGGCCGATCTCGAATCTACCTTTTCTGTCAAAGATACTAGAAAAGGCAGTATCCTCACAACTGTGTTCCTTTCTAGAAAGAAATGATATCTGCGAGGATTTCCAGTCAGGATTTAGACCGTACCATAGTACTGAGACTGCTCTCGTTAGAGTCACAAATGATTTGCTCTTATCATCCGATCGTGGTTGTGTCTCTCTATTAGTGTTACTCGATCTTAGTGCTGCATTTGACACCATTGACCACAACGTTCTTTTAAATAGACTCGAACACTATGTTGGCATTAGTGGAATTGCATTAGCATGGTTTAAATCATACTTATCTGACCGTTATCAGTTTGTAGCAGTAAATGAAGAGATGTCTCATCGATCACAAGTTCAGTATGGCGTACCACAAGGCTCAGTACTAGGACCGCTGCTGTTCACTCTGTACATGCTACACACACACACACACACACACACACACACACACACACACACACACACACACACACACACACACACACACACACACTCTCTGTACATGCTACACACACACTCTGTACATGCTACCCTCACACACACACACACACACACACACACACACACACACACACTCTGTACATGCTACCCTCACACACACACACACATACACACACACACACACACACACACACACACACACACACTCTGTACATGCTACACACACACTCTGTACATGCTACCCTCACACACACACACACACACACACACACACACACACACACACACACACACACACACTCTGTACATGCTACACACACACACTCTGTACATGCTACCCTCACACACACACACACACACACACACACACTGTACATGCTACCCTCACACACACACACACACACTGTACATGCTACCCTCACACACACACACACACACACACACACACACACACACTCTGTATGCTACCATTAGGAGATATCATTAGGAAGCATGGCATTAGCTTTCACTGTTATGCTGATGATACTCAGCTCTATATCTCTTCACTCCCTGACAAAACTTACCAATTCACTAAATTAACGGAATGCACAGCTGATATAAAAAATTGGATGACTCGTAATTTCCTACTTCTAAATTCTGAAAAAACAGAGTTTCTAATTATTGGACAAAAAACTTCCTCACGTAATAATCTAGAATACTGTCTAACACTTGATGGCTGCTCTGTCAAGTCTTCGTCGTCGGTTAGGAACCTGGGTTTGTGTGTGTGTGTGTGTGTGTGTGTGTGTGTGGGTGTGCTCTTTGATACCAATCTCTCATTTGAAAGTCACGTGTCCAGTATCTGTAAAACTGCATTTTTCCATCTTAAAAATATATCTAAATTACGTCATATGCTCTCAGTGACAAATGCGGAACAGTTAGTTCATGCGTTCATGAGCTCAAGGCTAGATTACTGTAATGCTCTACTGGGTGGTTGCCCTGCACGCTTACAGTTTTTTCCGATTGCTAAACGACAGTGGGCACTACTGGAGTCACATGTGCAGAACTCTAACTACAGTCTGCACAGCAGCAGTTCATGTGGACCAAACTCTAGTTCGTTTCTCATCGCTTGAACACAGTTTTCAAAACTCTACACACTTATCCCATGACTTTAACCACAACCTGCACAACACTGTGGATTTACAGCACTTTGTTCAAATGCTAACACACTGCTGTCAAAACTGTGAACCACACATTCAAAACAGAATAGATTTCAGCCTTGTGCCTTTCAAACACTGACTGCAGTTTCAGCTGAAAGGCTCCCATACACAAAAGAAATATATTTTTGGAATATATGCAAATATTCGAAATTGACCCAATAAATGTATTTTAGTTAAATATATGTAAATATATTTCACACTTACTGTAACATCATATATTTTTGTTATATTTCAGAATATATTTCAAAATGATAAATATAAGTGACCAACAATGTAAATATATTTCAATGTATATCACATTCACATTTTTTGACACTTTACTGTAAAATATATTTCAATACATTTTTTTTTCTGTATGGGTGGAGGTGGAAAGTGTTTGGTCACCACCCACATGACCAAATGTCTCTTTTGGAAGCCATGCGTGCCGGATGTGAGGACACGACTGCCAGGGATGGATAAGGCACTCCAGAAGGGTCTTCCCCAGGTGCATGGCCAGAGAGAACATTAGATGTGATGTTGATGAACACCTGTGGCCTGATGCTAGAGAGAGGCAGGATTAGCCCCTCAATTATTTATTCGAATTACAGTATGTACTTTTAGTTTCTACCTTTTTTTTTTCTCATTACTGTAATTCCGTAAATTACTACAGACTATTGAAGCAAACTGCTAATTTTCATTTACCTTAAAGAATTATGTTCTAAAAATTTAAATAAATCATGTGAAAGAATGTCACTCTTTTCTTTGAAGAAAATATTACTTTCTGAAATTGTCACTGAAATTGTTCAAACTGTAAAGATGAAAAGTTAGTATTTTCTGTATTGGTGTTTGATGCTAGTGTTTTTACTCTCAGTGTGTTCTGAGTGACAGTGTGTGTTATCTCAGTGAGGGTTGTGTAGTGTTTGGCTGCACTGAGCCTGTTTTGAGCCGTGTGTTAAGAGTTGTGTTGCTTGGAGTGAGTTTTGCAGGTGATGTGAACTGTTGAGCTCAGGTGACTGTTGGTAGTGCAGACTGCAGTTAGAGTTTTGCACATGTAGCTCCAGTTGTGCTCACTGTCGTTTAGCAATCGAAAAAAACTGTAATAAACAAACTACAGCTGGTCCAAAACGCAGCAGCTCGAGTTCTTACCAGAACCAGGAAGTATGACCATATTAGCCCGGTTCTGTCAACACTGCACTGGCTCCCTATTAAACATCGCATACATTTTAAAATATTGCTGATTACTTACAAAGCACTAAATGGTTTAGCTCCGCAGTGCTTGAGCGAGCTCTTAACGCATTATAGTCCTTCACGTCTATTGCGATCTCAAAATTCCGGCCAGTTGATAATACCTAGAATATCAAAGTCGACTGCTGGCGGAAGATCCTTCTCCTATTTAGCACCAAAACTCTGGAACAGTCTTCCTAACATTGTCCGGGAAGCAGACACACTCTGTCAGTTCAAAGCCAGATTAAAGACACATCTCTTTGACCTAGCATTCACATAATACATTATAGACTTCTATAGTTCAATGTTAGGCTGCATAGATTAGGTCAGCCAGAACCGGGAACACTTCCCATAAATCCTGATGTACTCGTTACATCATGAGAAGAATGGCATCTACGCTAATATTAGTCTCTCTGTTTATCCCGAGGTTTACCGCAGTCCGCCGGATCCAGGCCGAATCCAGATCTGACGAAGGACCTGTGCCTGGACACACACACACACACACACACACACACACACACACACACACACACACACACACACACACACACACACACACACTCCAGATCTGACGAAGGACCTGTGCCTGGACACACACACACACACACACACACACACACACACACACACACTCCAGATCTGACGAAGGACCTGTGCCTGGACACACACACACACACACACACACACACACACACACACACACACACACACACTCCAGATCTGACGAAGGACCTGTGCCTGGACACACACTCACACTCCCAAACGTGCATACCCTTAGACTAAACACGTAATACGCCGTCTGCGTTTTCGCGGGTTTGCGTTTTTGAAGTTTGCGCAGAGATAACCTTTTTTCCCCAAAATCTTTCAAGGCTGCACCTGTTTCAATGTTTGCGTTCTCGAGCCACAGGCGCTGTTGTAGAGCGGTGTCGTGTAAGGGCTAGGGTTAGGGGTTTCATTAAAGGTTTTCTGTTAGGTTAAGTTAATGACGGAAGTGAATCAATCAAAACTAACTTTATCTGGACAATAACTTTATTCTAGATCTGCTGTAAAGCCGAAACACTCTCTGTTACTGTAATCTCCTATTATCTCTGTAAAGCTGCTTTGAAACAATCCATAATTTTAAAAGCGCTGTATAAATGAGGGTGACTTGACTTGACTTTTTAGCTAACTGTGTGCTTCTAACTTTAGTGAATATAGTGTTTAAAGTGTTGTTGTTTAAACACAGTCTGACCTTCACAGATGATCAGATATGAAGATTAAACTGTGTTAGAATGACTCAGTTTATGTCACTGGAAGAAACATGATAATCTGGCACTTTCATATGTTCTTGATCTACAGCACAGGAAGTGTGAGGTGATGTGTGGAGCAGCAGGAAGTGATGCGCTGATCTCTCTCTCTATCAGGGTCAGTTCGTGTTTCATCAGTCTGTCAGGGTTAGGGTGCTGATGTGCAAGATGATGATTATAGTCATTCTGAGCTGCAAGAAAACGGTTTACTGTTCTCCGTTTAACAGTGTCTGTCTTAATCTCACTCTTAGCAGACACATAAACACACACTCTCTCTCTCTCTCTCTCTCTCTCTCTCTCTCTCTCTCTCTGTCTTTCTCTGTCTTTCTCTGTCTTTCTCTGTCTCTCTCTCTCTCTCTCTCTCTCTCTCTCATAAATCTCTCTCTCTCCCTCTCCCTCTCTCTCCCTCCCTCTCTCTCTCTCTCTCTCTCTCTCTCTCTCTCTCTGTCTTTCTCTGTCTCTCTCTCTCTCTCTCTCTCTCTCTCTCTCTCTCTCTCTCTGTCTTTCTCTGTCTCTCTCTCTCTCTCTCTCTCTCTCTCTCTCTCTCTCTCTCTGTCTTTCTCTGTCTCTCTCTCTCTCTCTCTCTCTCTCTCTCTCTCTCTCTCTCTCTGTCTTTCTCTGTCTCTCTCTCTCTCTCTCTCTCTCTCTCTGTCTCTCTCTCTCTGTCTTTCTCTGTCTCTCTCTCTCTCTCTCTCTCTCTCTCTCTCTCTCTCTCTCTCTCTGTCTTTCTCTGTCTCTCTCTCTCTCTGTCTCTCTCTCTCTCTCTCTGTCTCTCTCTCTCTCTCTCTCTCTCTCTCTCTCTCTCTCTCTGTCAGTGGAAGTTGTTTGTGGTCAGGAAGTGTAAATGTGTCTCAGTGCTTCTTGAGCAAAACCCTTAGCAGAGCACATCCGCCCTGTGAGTCTTGTAAAAGAGTTCAGAGGGCTTTACTGAAGGACACGGCTGAGGTGAGCTTCATTCTCTACATTTCTCTGAAACCATCATCACATTAGATAATATAAATCACCTAAATGATCGTGTGCTGCTTGTAAGGGCAATGCGAACATGCAAACCAGACATGCGGCTTATGGGGGATTTCATGAATGACATGTAAAAATGAATTCATTGCTCATTTCTGTGGCTGGTTTTGACAGACTATTTAACACTTATATAACACTCACTCTGGTCCAGTCGTTTGGACATAAATAATGAGAAATTCATAATAAGGAAATAAGATGTTCATTGCAATGTGCCGTTTATATTTTCTTTTGTGTAAATGTTGAACTCAAGCAGCTGGTCTGCAGACCTTCCATTAAAATAGCAGAAATGAGAGATTCCGTGTTCTCACACACACGGCTGTAAGTTGTGGTGGGTTTGTGGTGTCAGAGCGGCATGGATATGACGGCTAATGACATTTTTTTATCTCTACGGATGCACCTTAGACTGAAATGAGCGTTTTCATACTCTAAATGTTGGATCACATGTTGTATGGAATGAATGCTCATGATGATATAGATGTCATTTGTTTTCTGAAATCTCTTTCAGTCTCTAGGAGAGTTTTTGGTTGAAAATTTTGTTCTACGTGGGAGGAAACAGTGTTTCTAAACGTTGATCTCAAAATGGACGCCCTGCTCATCACTGAGGACAAAGACTGAACACAAGCCCTTCCTAAACTCCTCATCATGACCATCTAAATGAGAAGACTATGGAGAATATCGTAGACTATCAGGAATCTGAGCCTTACCTGGAGGCCCAGCAGTACATCGAGAGAATGAAGCAGGAGGACGAGGGCATCTCTATGAAGAGCGTGGGTCTGGATGTGTCCGATCACAGGCTCGTGGGTCTGGATGTGTGCGATCTCTCTCCGACCGTGTTCCCGGTCTCTCCTCTCTCTCATGCCACTGTGCAGTGGGACGTTCCTGAAACTCCCGAGACCCCCGCAGAACCCCCGTCTCCTGGATCCCACCCTGAACTGGACTACGCTGACGGACCAGGATTTGACTGGACCTTGAATCTGCCGTCCGCAGACCTCAGTTATATCCCGAATCAGGATGGCGTGTTTGATTTGCCGGCTGAAGCCGAGTCAGAAGAGGACGTCAGACTTGCTTCTTCCCAGGTACTGTATATTTGAGCCGAGCAGCGGAAGGACCCTGTGGTTTCTCTGGTAGACATGTTCTTGTGTCAGTAACCGGGGACCTGCTTTCTTTATATTTGTGTGCACTTTAGAATGTGGTTTAATATATTCGTACCGTAGAGGAACAGCTTTTGAAACGAAAAGATTCATTTTCTAGTTCACCATATAAGGCTGGAATTATTTTTGAATGAGTTTGTTTAGATTTGACCAAAAGATGCTGAATGTTTGGGTGAAGTGAATCGGTTCTGATGTTGTTCGCCCAACAGGCACGTGATGCACAGAAATCAGATTTACAAACACAGATGGCAGCTTCACATGAGGAGTCCTCCACATCTTCTGCAGATATCACAGGTAACGTCTCAGTGCTTAAAGCTGATGTGATTTACAATATAGAAGTGCTTTAAATCATATTGTACAATGGGTGAGGTTGTAATTGTTTGACGGTTGTGAAATGGCCATGTGTTTGTCAGCTGTGAATGTTGAGCTGTTTGCGAACTCAGTCGATTTGGCTTCCTCTTCAAGTGTCTCGTTGCATAACCTTTAAAATGTGGTCACATGCACACCAGTTTCCCATCAGCCTTTACATTCCTAGAGGTTTGGACTGGGTGTTGCTCTGGAAGGCCTTTTTGTGTTTTTAGAAAAAGAAGCCACAAAATACTCTGAGAACACTGAAGTGTTCTTCTGAAATCTGTAATGCAAGTGTTTATCTTTGCTGTTTCCATCAGATTCCAGAGCAGATGTGCCTGAAGAGCATTTTGATCTGTCTGATGGTGCTCAGATCCTTATGGACACAAGAGACTCAGAGATTCGACCAGTTCAAGAGAGCTCACAGTCGCAAGGACACGAGGAACCTGTCATGTTAGTCCTTCCCAGAATGCTGTTCACCCATGGGGAAAGCACAGATTCAGGCAGTGAAGAGCAAACAGGAGAGTGGACTGAGACCGAAGCCAACGGAGAATCAGCAGATGCAAGAACCGGTCCTCAGGATCCGACTGAAGAACCTGAGGTTGCGGAGCAGGAAGAGTCCAGTCCTCCAGCGGTCCGGTCAGATCAGTCACAGAACACCATCACAGATCCACCCGAGCCGCTGTCGGACCTCACCAACGGCTCGGTGGACCTCAAGGAATCAACACTGACACAAGAGCCAGACGAGATGAGCACATCCGTTACAGCGACAGAGATGAGCCAGAGTAATGACATTCATGGCTTAGACCGATCGAATTATGGAGAACAGCTGGTAAACTCAGAGCAAAAGGTTGAGCCTGAAAACGGGCTTCCAGCAGAAGCACAAGAGTCTGAGCCGAGAGAGCCAGGCGAGCGGGAATCCCCGGAGCAGGTCCGGTGTTCAGATGAGCAGAAACCAGAGTCCAGTGACCGGACACATGCAGCGGAAGAGGATATGACATCAGAGCAGCGTTTGACATCAGAGGAGGATATGACATCAGAACAGCGTATGACATCAGCGGAGGATATGACATCAGAGCAGCGTATGACATCAGCGGAAGAGGATATGACATCAGAGCAGCGTATGACATCAGAGGAGGATCCGGATGCCACCCCCGTGGGTTGCTGCATGAACGGCAGTGCTGAGGTGGGGAACCGGGCCGAGGCTCAACGCTTGGCTGAGAGGCTCTACCGGCTGGACGGGTTTCAGCGCACAGATGTGGTCAGGCATCTGGACAAAGAGTAAGTCTTTACCTGGCATTGATGAAGTGTATGAAACTATTTGTGTTTCGACCAAATCTTCTCATTTGCCTGTTCTTTTGATAGCAACGAGTTCAGTCGTGCTGTTGGGGAAGAGTACCTCAAGTTCTTCGACTTTACCAGCCAGACTCTGGAGCAAGCGCTGCGGTAGGCTTCTCATTCCCAGTAAATCTGACCAGTGAGGACATGCATCTCCGTCAAGAGATCGCTCAACTGTTTTTGGGCTCATCCTGATTCTTAGGTCGTTTCTGAAGGTGGTTGTTCTGACGGGTGAGACTCAGGAGCGTGAGAGAGTCCTGCATCGCTTCTCCTCTCGTTTCCAGCAGTGTAATCCTGAGGGATTCTCCTCAGCGGGATCCGTGCTCACGCTCACCTGTGCCGTAATGCTGCTCAACTCAGACCTGCATGGACAGGTGAGTCACGTCTCCTTCATTCATAGCGCTTTTTTACAATACAGATTGTTTCAAAGCAGCTTTACAGTGATAACAGGAAAATAATGCAACAAAGATTAGTTTTGGCTGTACAGCAGCTCTAGAAGAAAGTCATTGTCCAGCTTAAGTAAGTTTTTGGTTGATTTATTTCCATTGTCCGTCCATTAGTTATTAACTTAGGGGCCGCTTACACGACACCATTTTCAACTGAAAACAGAAAACTTTTAATGCGTTCTGGCCATTTGAGAACGCAAACTTAAATAGGTTTCAAAGAGCAAGTTTTTGAAAGCGAGTTTTGAAAGCGATACTGTTATCATCTCCGTGTAAACTTCAAAAACGTGAATCTGTGAAAACAGTGACGGCGTGCACATGTGTATTAGTGTTTAGTCTCTAGGCATACGCGTTTGAGTGTGTATGTGCGCGGGCACATAGTCTTTCTTTACAAAGTGACATCGCTAATTACTTGTCTGGCATGAATAATACAGCGTTTTTAGCCGTTTTCGCTGATCCGTCTGAACGGGAATAATTTTGATAATGTTTTCATCTGTACAGAGGAAAAAACGTTCCCGTTTTCAGTGCATCATTGTCGTGTAAATGCACCCTTAGAGAAAACAGTGATGCCATCGTTCAGCTCAGTTCAGTTCTCATGCAATGTTGTAAATGCAGGCTGATCAATAATATTAAGAGTAATAAGTGTCCCCAGCTAAGCAAGCAGTAGTGTGCAGTGGTGAGTCTCACGTGTTACCCACATAGAAAAAGGGTTAGTTTAGACCCCAAACATTTGGACGAGGAGTGCATTTGTGATGTCACTTGATCTTTGTAAGAGTAATCCTTTACTTGTGTCGTCAGAATGTCGGGAAGTCCATGTCCATGGCTGAATTTGTGTCAAATCTGAACGGCATGAATGGAGGCGAGAATTTCAGCAAGGACTGTCTGAAGGTATGTTTGCCAAATCTTCACGTGTTGCATTATAAGCTTCACTGCTGTGGTGGTCAGTAGTGATTCGGTTTCTTCTGTCTCTTTCAGAGTCTCTACAGCTCCATCAAGAGCGATCCGCTTCAGTGGGCCGTGTGAGTAAACCTGCAGTGCGGATCTGACTTCTGATCTGCTGCCTTATCTGCTTTAAATCCTGATTTGCTGTTTTATGATTTTACTTTTGTGTTACACCTATTTTACAGCTTGTGTTTCATTCTTATAAATAAACATGGTTTTGTATTGTATTGTATTATCTCTGTTCCCAGAGCGGATGAGGTTCTGGCCAAATCCCTGATCCTCGAGCAGGACTTGGACCAGGACGGGCACCTGCGATCGAAGAGTAACCCCTTCCAGGATCTCCCTCACGATAGGAAGGCCACGGTGTTCCAGAAAGGCTTTTTAAAGCGTAAAGCACATGCAGACATTGATGGCAAACGCAGTGAGTCACAGTGTGGATAAATTCAAGTCTCACGTACAGATATGATCAAAGCTACATACAGGTGCTGGTCATAAAATTAGAATATCATCAAAAAGTTGATTTATTTCAAGAATTCAACTTAACAGGTGAAACTAATATATTATATAGACTCATTACATGCAAAGTGAGATATTTCAAGCCTTTATTTGTTATAATTTTGATGATTATCGCTTACAGCTTATGAAACCCACGAAATCAAAATCCCAGAAAATTAGAATATTACATGAAATCACACAGTAATTACACAGTGATACCATGGTCATTGAACCAGGTTTTGGCTCTTCTGGCAGTGTGGGCAGGTGCAAATCCTGCTGGAAAATGAAGGAAGCATGAAGTGCTCTGGAAATGTCCTGGTAGACGGCTGCGTTGACTCTGGATTTAATAAAGCACAGTGGACCAAAGTCCTCTTTTCTGATGAGAGCAAATTTTGCATCTCATTTGGAAACCAAGATCCCAGAGTCTGGAGGAAGAATGGAGAGGCACACAATCCAAGATGCTTGAAGTCCAGTGTGAAGTTTCCACAGTCTGTGTTGGTTTGGGGAGCCATGTCATCGGCTGGTGTTGGTCCACTGTGCTGTCCACTCAACGCAGCCGTCTACCAGGACATTTCCAGAGCACTTCATGCTTCCTTCAGCAGACAAGCTTTATGGAGATGCTGACTTCATTTTCCAGCAGGATTTGCACCTGCCCACACTGCCAAAAGAACCAACACCTGGTTCAATGACCATGGTATCACTGTGTAATTACTGTGTGATTTCATGTAATATTCTAATTTTCTGGGATTTTGATTTTGTGGGTTTCATAAGCTGTAAGCCATAATCATCAAAATTATAACAAATAAAGGCTTGAAATATCTCACTTTGCATGTAATGAGTCTATATAATATATTAGTTTCACCTGTTAAGTTGAATTCTTGAAATAAATCAACTTTTTGATGATATTCTAATTTTATGACCAGCACCTGTATATGCAGTAGTCGGTCTTAAAGGTCTTAAAATAAAAATTATTGTGAGTTTACAGAAATAAAAGTAGAACCCTTTACAGTTTGCATTACTCTTATATGTATGACCAAAAATGACGGAGTATTTGTAAAGTTGCTGCTACTTACATGTTTCAAGTGATAAGCCATATTTGAGGTTTGGGTTGCCGTTTACGATCTGTCCGTCACAGCCTGTGTGATTTCGCCACTTCCTGTGGAGTTTTTGTCTGTGACTAACCAACTAATAACGATTTGGTCGACCAAATCTCTTCTAGTCGACTATTGGAGGCCAGCCCTACTAGTTTTCCCCCTTGATCTCTTTGCTTTGGTAGCTTAACTGATCGATTTTCAACAAATACAAAGAATAATTAACTATATTCTTTTATTCCACAAAACGATCAGTCATCAAAAAAAAAAGAAAAGAAGCATACTAAAAGCATTACTGCTCTGAAGCCAGACAGAAATTATGTTGTTTGATAGTATGAACTTATAGTGGCAGTGGATGTATTTAGAAACACAATTTCACCATGTTCAGCGAGCCGCTGACAGTCAGACAGTCCAACAATTCATCACCACCGCAGGAAACGCTAGACAAAAACTCAAACTAACTAGTAATTTTTTTGTCTAGTCAATGAGTTGACCATCTTAACCACCCTAGAGCACATTTAACACGCTGATCACTAATTGAACTGATTTGCAGCTCCGTGGGGGAAGCGAAGCTGGAAGACGTTCTATGCCATGCTGAAGGGAATGGTGCTGTACCTGCAGAAGGTAATCGCCAGAGACTGATGATGGTAGATATGAGGAATATGTCAATACAAACAGATGACACACGTCATGTTTTGCAGTGCTTTAGTGGCATGTCTGCTTTTTATACAACCTTGCCAAAGCATCAATACTAATAGCAGTTAAAGCTAGAATGTTGATCAGTGTGTGTGTGTGTGTGTGTGTGTGTGTGTCCAGGATGATTACGGGAAGGACTGCCAGAGCTCGGAGGAGGTGGTCAGTGTTCATCATGCTCTGGCTGAGCGAGCCCTGAACTACACCAAACGCCCGCACGTGTTTCGCCTGCAGACGGCCGACTGGAGAGTCTTCCTCTTCGAGGCTGCGTGAGTGTGTGCGTTTGAGGCTGCGTGAGTGTGTGCGTTTGAGGCTGCGTGAGTGTGTGTGCAGATTCTCTTCAGAAGCATTAACAGTCAGATCTGAGTGATGATCGTGTGTCCTTCAGGTCCACGGAGCAGATGAACTCGTGGATCGGCCGGATAAACCTGGTGTCGGCGCTTCACTCCTCTCCACCGTTCCCTGCAGCGGTCGGGTCCCAGAAGAGGTTCTGCCGGCCCATCTTACCCGCAACACAGTCCAACCTCACGCTGGTAACCGTTCTCTTACGTCTGGGTGGTACGGTGGCCCAGTAGTGCACAACACAACAAAATTTAAAAAGCAAACATAAGTTTACAACACAACGAAATTAAGCCACATTAGGGTTAGGTTAGGAGGATGGGGGGGTGAGTGAGGGGGGAGGGAGAGGGTGTGTGAGGGGGGGAGGGGGGGAGGGGGGGAGAGAGGGGGGGGGGGAGTTCGGATAATTTTACTGACTCGGATCTTTGAATCTTGTTCCTCAAAATGAACGAATCTTTTTTCGAGTTATTTCGTTCATTTCAGCAGAATGTATTTAAAATGATACGTTAATAGCCAAATTCCCCAAACACATCAAATGTTTATCGCATTTAGAATAAGAAAAAAATTGCAATGCAAGGAAAAGGCCAAATTATGAGAAACAGAAACGATTGATTCATTTATCTGGGTCTTCAGGCTATGCAGTCTGTTAGTTTACCTCACCTCCTGATCCGAGTCGTTCGTTCATCCCGTGATCCTCATAAACTGAGCTATGCAGTCTGTACCGGATACAGAATTGATAAGTTCACATTTCGAGTCTTCGGGTTCGAGTCGTTCGGTTTTATGTCACATAACTGCATGTTGTTATTAGCTATATATAGGTATCTTTATCAAAGTGATTTTCCCCATCATAGATAAAGTTTAAAGCATTACCAACTCTTTAGTACCACATTCATATGGAAAAGAACTTGAATATGAGACTAAAAGTTAGGCCTAACTGTTAAAAAAAAAAACTGACAATGCGCTTGTTTATGAGAAAGTTTGGGAATTATTAACTCATTTATGTGTCCAGCGCTGTCACATCACGTCATGTGACAAAAGAACGAAAGACTCAGAAGAATCAGACCCGAACAATTGAGAGACAAACTAATCATTTCTCTTTCCGGTACTGACAGCTTAGCCTCTATGGGACTGACGGGAAGAACGAAAGACTCCGAGTCGGACCCGAAGACTCGAGAGACGAACTAATCATTTCTGTTTCCAGTACAGAACCCAGGATGTTGCACATGCGAAGTCAACACAAAATTAACGAATCACTCTCTGAAACAACTCGGTAGTGCCGAGTCATATTAAAGATTAATTTATCGTTCATGACCGACCAATCACTACTCGGGTCACCTAAAGCCCAACGGCACGATATATCTGCGCTGCCCCACGAGGCTATCGGCGCCGACTACAGCTTACACTTACACCAAGGCCCACAATATCTTAAACGTATAGTTCACCCAAAAATGAAAATTCTGTCATCAATTATTCATTCCAAACCCGTACGACTTTTGTTCATCCTCAGAACACAAACGATATTCTTAATGAAATTGAGATTTCTGTCCCTCCATTGAAAATCTGTGATAATGTTCATAATGTTCATAAAGAGATGGTGAAAAAAATCCATATGAATGGAGCAGTTTAGTTCAAGTCTTCTGAAGAGACACAGTGGCTTTATATGATGAAAAGATGAAATATCTTCATTCAAAGAAAATCTTCTGGGTTTGGAATGACATAACAGAAAGTAAATGATGACAGAATGATCATTTTTGGGTGCACTGTCCCTTTAAGGCCTGCTCACTCTAAGAACAATAACTATATTAGCGCGCACACCACCAAGTAGGGTACGATTGTTTGTTTATTTTAAGCGCACTGCAGTTGCGTTCTGTGAATGTTCAGTGAGCATAACTGTAGTGCACACTTAAAGTTGGGTGATTTTGATTGGCTGTCGATGCTGTCGACGCTCGCAGTGATTGGTCCACACACACACACACACACACACACACACACACACACACACACACACACACACACACGTCTCTTTCACACTGATGTTTACTTCTGACCGTAGCTCTTCATCTCTAACCCAGCTTCCTTCTTCATTCATTTCTTTAGTTTCACTAAAGGTTTCACTTTCTTCCCAAGGAGAAGCAGCTCCAGTCGCACGGGTCCATGTTGCTGAGCTTCCAGCGGGATCTGTGTGTTCTCCAGGAGGAGTTCGGGTCCGAGAGCCGGAAGAGCAGAGCCAGAGAACAGGAGGAGCTCCGGCAGAGAGAGGAGTACCTGCAGTACGAGGTGCAGACACTTACACACACACACACACACACACACACACACACACACACACACACACACACACACTCTCTCAAACAGAATCTCACACAGGCTCAAGATGACCATAAAAACAGCTTGAATTGATGAGAAGTTTGGTTATTTTGTGGGTGAACTCTCCGTTATTTTGCTTAAAAACAAGACAAAGCCACTGATTGAGGACATGTTGGCAGTGTAATATCTTATACCTAATATCTTATACCTTACACCTTCCCATCGTCATTAAGCCACAGCCCAAACTTTTAGGAATTTGAACCAAGCAAATGTATTTCTCAAAAATGGTTAACACACATAAATTGCAGGAAATTGTAACACTGATGAATAAACAGGTAAGGCTATTAAATAGAGTCCCAAACTAGTTTTTGTTATGAATGATGAGAAGTTATTACAGGGCGACGCTGAAGAGCCCTCTGGAGACTCGTCACAATCCAATCTGCATTCCTCCTTCCCGGCTGACGAACTCTATACGTCACTGGCCCAACCCACTCAATTATTGTGTTGGGTCCCTGCCAGGACGCCAGGAATTTAGAAGCAGCACACGGATCCAGGACGAGGATCCGATCTCCTGGCTGGAATTCCCGAGCTTGAGTGGGTCGGTTATAGAGGCGTTGCTGTGCACGCTGGGCCGAGGCTAGATGTTCTCGCACTAATGACATGACTCGGTCAATCTTCTGTCTCATATCTCGTACCTGCTCTATCACTGTTTGATGTGGGGAGGGCTGACGTTCCCATGCATCCCGGGCTAAGTCGAGGAGACCTTGCGGTTGCTGCCCAAACAACAACTCAAAGGGGGTAAACCCTGTGGAGGCTTGAGGGACTTCACGGATACCAAAGAGCACGTACGGGATCATGAGATCCCAGTCACGTCCGTCCTCAGCTACCACCCGCCGTAACATCTGCTTTAGAGTCTGGTTGAAACGCTCAACTAGTCCGTCCGTTTGGGGGTGGTAGACTGAAGTACGGAGCTGCTTGACTCGCAGTAACTGGCATAGGTCTTTCATGAGCTTGAACATGAACGGAGTGCCCTTGTCGGTCAGGATCTCGGCCGGAATGCCCACCCGGTTGAACAGAAGAAACAGTTCCTTGGCAATGTTTTTCGATGTAGCCTTACGAAGGGGTACAGCTTCGGGGTACCGGGTTACATAATCCACGATGACGAGTATGTGCTCGTGGCCCCGGGCAGACTTCGGCAGCGGTCCATCCCGATACGCTCAAAGGGCACCTCGATAATTGGCAACGGGATAAGTGGGCTGGGGAGAGGTTGTAGTGGTGATGTTCTTTGACAAGTTGGGCAGCTTTGGCAGAACCGCTTCACCTCAGCGTCCAGGCCAGGCCAATGGAACCGATCTCGGACACGCTGAATTGTGTTCGTCGGCCTATGTGCCCTGCCATCAGGTGTGAGTGGGCTAGCTCCAACACGATTTCAGTCTTGGACTTCAGCACTACCAACAGGTGTTTCTCCTCCCCCCGCCATTGGGCAACACAGTAAAGCAGGCCATTTTTCACTATGAAGTGTGGGTAGGGATGGGGGGCTGGATGTTGGGCTGCTCCCTCCACCTCCCTAACCTGTGACCAACAATTCCGTAGCCTATCATCCTCTCGCTGTTCGCATCCAGACAAGCCCCCTTCAGTGATCTGTTGGAAGAAATCAGTATACAGATTAGGGGGCGAATTTTGTGACTCACCATTTCTCTCACTGTCGGTGGCCTGCAGGACTGGTTGGCTAGCAGTCCGATGGTGGGTCCTTTGTTTTCGGTGACTCCTGTTCCGACTAGCTGGTTGTATGGTGGTTGAAATAATAGCTGCTCGAGAAGGATGGGATGAGGATGAGTGGGCCCAAGACTTACTAACTGACAGCGAAACTTAAGAAAGAACAAAGTCTTTGCTGAAGAGTCAACTGCTTTCAAAATAAAAGTCTCGCATCAAAAAAACATTACGATTAACTTTTTCTTTGACTTTGTCTGTCTCATCTCAGACATTTAGGGTCGCTATTACCTCTTGTTTTGCTAGTTTTTAGCTCTGTTGAAAGCAGTAGCATCATATGTCTGGACACACAGATATTAAAAACAGCATTGTAAGTTCCTTTAATGGTCATTTCAGGGATGTGGAATAAAGCTTTAGTGCTGTATTTACACGTGCCATCTTTTGCTACCTGTGATGTTTTCTGCCAGATCTGGTGTTTGTACAGTTTTATACAGAAGGCCTCAGATGATGTTTAGAGATCCTCAGTTTAATTCCCCTGCAAAACATGCTTTTTCTTACATAGTATTTGTGTCTTGTTTCCAGTCCAAATATAAAAATGCATTTACTAGATGGGTAAATTAGCCTATGTCTTGTTTTCTGGGGATATAAATGAAAATGAAGTGATTTGTTGCTTAAAATTATCTGCCAATGGGGTAAGAAAAATAATCTTAAAGGAGAACTCCGGTCAATTTTAACATTGAGCTCATTTTTTTGTACATTTGGAGTGCTGACAATACAGAGAACAATGACAAAAATCGGTGTTGCCTACACCGAGTTATTCTATTTTTAAAATTTGCACCCTGTTGACTTCAATGGGGCAAGTACTAAACCTGCTTTTAGCCTCTTAACATCCTTGATGTGTCATTACAAGTGCACAGAAAATGTGAGTGATTCCTTCTCAGTGAACACGAGTGAGTCTGACTGCAGTAGATGTGAAAGAAATGTATAAAAATGATGTTATTTAAGCCAGCGCAAATACCTTTGTTTACATCCTGTTTTTCGGTTGAAGTCCAAAGTAGTCGATTGCAGAGTTCACACGCATAGGTTTAATACCTATGATCACGCGCGTGAACTCGGCAATTGACTACTTTGGACTTCAACCGAAAAACAGGATGTAAACAAAGGTATTTGCGCTGGCTTAAATAACATCATTTTTATACATATCTTTCACATCTACTGCAGTCAGACTCACTCGTGTTCACTCAGAAGGAATCACTCACATTTTCTGTGCACTTGTAATGACACATCAAGGATGTTAAGAGGCTAAAAGCAGGTTTAGTACTTGCCCCATTGAAGTCAACAGGGTGCAAATTTTAAAAATAGAATAACTCGGTGTAGGCAACACCGATTTTTGTCGTTGTTCTCTGTATTGACAGCACTCCAAATGTACAAAAAAATGAGCTCAATGTTAAAATTGACCGGAGTTCTCCTTTAATTCAAACTGAAACAACATTTTTTCTCTTACCCCATTGGCAGATCATTTTGTTTGTTATAAGCAATTTTGATTTATTTCCCCCGAGAGCAAGACATAATATAGTATGGCATTTTATTACTTTAGTAAATGCTTTTTGATTTAAGACGTTTTTGATATTTGGACTGGAAACAAGACAAAAAATACTAAGACACTTTGCAGTCTCGTTACAAGGTGTCTCTGTTGTGTGTGTTTCACAGAAGTCTCGTTACGAGGTGTATCTGTTGTGTGTGTGTTTCACAGAAGTCTCGTTACGAGGTGTACCTGTTGTGTGTGTTTTACAGAAGTCTCGTTACGAGGTGTACCTGAGAGTGCTGGAGGCCTGGCAGACGCTGTCGGACTCACCGGTGGGAGACCGGCTGATGGAGCTGGATCAGGGATTGTGGACAGGAGTGATGGACGCGGAGGACGAGGAAGACCCCGGGATGAAGAGATCGCACTCCAGTCCGTCTCTGGAGTTAGAGACGCCTCCTCAGCCCGTCGTCAAGGTCCGACGCAACATCTCAGAGAGACGCACATATCGCAAGATCATCATTCCTCGGAGGAACAAGGAGATTTGAAAACTTTTGGAAACTGTTACCCACAAACTGTCAAGACATGCATGAAGCACTTGAACCCTTTAAAGTTTGACATCATTTAATATATTTTTAAAGTCTGTCTCTTCCAAGGTAAAAATAGCAACAACTGTAGTCTTTTTTAAATACACAGTATTTTTGCACAAAGCTCTTATTATTTGACCCTCTTCACACTGTCCACAAGAGGGAGATGTTGCTCAAGATGTTTAAATGAAGGACAATAACTATCACACTTCAGTAAGAGTTTAATGTGTGGTCAGCAGAACCACTGTAAACAGTGAAGAAGAGATGTTTGAATCATGGTGATAAAGAGATCTCTGATAGTGCCACTGCTGAATGGCTCTTGTGTACCGAGTGTTTGTGAATATCTCATATCCTTCCATTTAAACCAGAACCCGTGATTAAGAGCAGAAGCTGAGGATCTGTGTGATGGATGGTGCCTTTAGGCTCAGGATGTGATAAAGATCTGAAAAGCCGGTATCAGATAAACGCACCTGTTGACACGTAAACAGATTGTGAGGAAAAAACAATCAAAGTGTCAGTGAGTCAGAAAATGAGTGAACACCCCTCAGACAGACCCAGACTTCTGCAAGTGCTGATGTGTGATCCTGAATATGACTAGACTAATGATTTTGTACTTGAGGAGCCGCTGAATAAACTTATGTTCAAGAAATCTACATGAACATACATTACACATAGTGTTAGAGAAATGCTGCAGAAATTAAGCATGAAACCTGTTTTATAGCTTCCACATACTACAGCTGAAGCTCTTGTGTGTGTGTGTGTGTGTGTGTGTGTGAGAGTGTGTGTGTGTGTGTGATGTGAGCAGAAGCTCAGTGCCAGAGCCATGGAGCGTGATATGTGTGTGTGAGTGTGTGTGAGTGTGTGTGTGTGTGTGAGTGTGTGTGTGTGATGCGAGCAGAAGCTCAGTGCCAGAGCCGTGGAGCGTGATGTGTGTGTGTGTGTGTGTGTGTGTGTGTGTGTGTGTGAGAGAGAGTGAGCTCGAGTTGTTCAGTGTTTTTGTTCCTGCACGTCTGTCTGGCTGAAGGGTTTTGTGGTCTCTCGTCAGGCCTGGTTGAGTAATTAAAAAGGCAAGCGGAGGCTTTTCTTCATTAAGGGTCCTAACAGCACTCACCTCCATCTTTCCTTCTCGCTTCGTCTGCCACAAAAATTCCTGACATCATTCCTCTGAAATCCTCTTTGTGTCATTGCTCACGCTCAGCGGATGATGCCTTAACTCTCTCTCTGGTTTCTCCTCGCTCATTCTCCTTCTACCCAGCATTCTTGTGTTTCCAAACGTTCCTCGTTGCTCCTCATCGTTCCTCATCACTCCTCATCGCTCCTCATCGCTCCTCATCACTCCTCATCACTCCTCATCGCTCCTCATCGCTCCTCGTCGCTCCTCATCACTCCTCATCGTTCCTCGTCGCTCCTCGTCTCTCCTCATCGCTCCTCATCGTTCCTCGTCGCTTCTCGTCGCTCCTCGTCTCTCCTCATCGCTCCTCATCGTTCCTCGTCGCTTCTCGTCGCTCCTCATCTCTCCTCATCGCTCCTCATCGTTCCTCGTCGCTCCTCATCGCTCCTCATCGTTCCTCGTCGCTCCTCGTCTCTCCTCATCGTTCCTCGTCGCTCCTCATCGCTCCTCATCGTTCCTCGTCGCTCCTCGTCTCTCCTCATCGTTCCTCATCGCTCCTCATCGTCCCTCGTCGCTCCTCATCGCTCCTCATCGTTCCTCGTCGCTCCTCGTCTCTCCTCATCGTTCCTCGTCGCTCCTCATCGCTCCTCATCTCTCCTCATCGCTCCTCATCGTTCCTCGTCGCTCCTCATCTCTCCTCATCGCTCCTCATCGTTCCTCGTCGCTCCTCATCTCTCCTCATCGCTCCTCATCGTTCCTTGTCGCTGCTCCTCATCACTCCTCATCGTTTCTCGTCGCTTCTCGTCGCTTCTCGTCGCTCCTCATCGTTCCTCGTCTTTCTTCGTCTCTCCTCATCGCTCCTCATCGTTCCTCGTCGCTCCTCGTCTCTCCTCATCACTCCTCATCATTCCTTGTCGCTCCTCATCACTCCTCATCGCTCCTCATCGTTCCTCGTCTTTCCTCGTCTCTCCTCATCGCTCCTCATTGTTCCTCGTCGCTCCTCGTCTCTCCTCATCGCTCCTCATCGTTCCTTGTCGCTCCTCATCACTCCTCATCGTTTCTCGTCGCTTCTCGTCGCTCCTCATCGCTCCTCATCGTTCCTCGTCGCTCCTCGTCTCCTCATCGCTCCTCATCGTTCCTTGTCGCTCCTCATCACTCCTCATCGTTCCTCGTCGCTCCTCGTCTCTCCTCATCGCTCCTCATCGTTGCTTGTCGTTCCTCATCAATCCTCATCGTTCCTCGTCGCTCCTCGTCTCTCCTCATCGCTCCTCATCGTTCCTCGTCTTTCCTCGTCTCTCCTCATCGTTCCTCGTCGCTCCTCGTCTCTCCTCATCGCTCCTCATCGTTCCTCGTCTTTCCTCGTCTCTCCTCATCGCTCCTCATCGTTCCTCGTCGCTCCTCGTCTCTCCTCATCGCTCCTCATCGTTCCTTGTCGCTCCTCATCACTCCTCATCGTTTCTCGCCGCTTCTCGTCGCTCCTCATCGCTCCTCATCACTCCTCATCGCTCCTCATTGTTCCTCGTCGCTCCTCATCACTCCTCATCGTTCCTCGTCGCTCCTTGTCTCTCCTCATCGCTCCTCATCGTTCCTTGTCGCTCCTCATCACTCCTCATCGTTCCTCGTCGCTCCTCGTCTCTCCTCATCGCTCCTCATCGTTCCTTGTCGCTCCTCATCACTCCTCATCGTTTCTCGTCGCTCCTCATCATTCCTCGTCGCTCCTCATCATTCCTCGTCGCTCCTCATCGTTCCTCGTCGCTCCTCATTGCTCCTCGTCACTCCTCGTCGCTCCTCGTCTCTCCTCATCGTTCCTCGTCGCTCCTCGTCTCTCCTCATCGCTCCTCATCGTTCCTTGTCGTTCCTCATCACTCCTCATCGTTCCTCGTCGCTCCTCGTCTCTCCTCATCGTTTCTCGTCGCTTCTCGTCGCTCCTCATCGCTCCTCATCACTCCTCATCGCTCCTCATCGTTCCTCGTCGCTCCTCGTCTCTCCTCATCGCTCCTCATCGTTCCTTGTCGCTCCTCATCACTCCTCATCGCTCCTCATCTCTCCTCATTGTTCCTCGTCGCTCCTCGTCTCTCCTCATCGTTCCTTGTCGCTCCTCATCACTCCTCATCGTTTCTCGTCGCTCCTCGTCGTTCCTCGTCGCTCCTCATCGTTCCTTGTCGCTCCTCATCACTCCTCATCGTTCCTCATCACTCCTCATCGTTCCTCATCGCTCCTCATCGTTCCTTGTCGCTCCTCATCACTCCTCATCGTTCCTCGTCGCTCCTCATCGTTCCTCGTCGTTCCTCGTTCCTCGTCGCTCCTCATCGTTCCTCGTCGCTCCTCATCGTTCCTCATCGTTCCTCGTCGCTCCTCATTGCTCCTCGTCACTCCTCGTCGCTCCTCGTCTCTCCTCATCGTTCCTCGTTGTTCCTCGTCGCTCCTCATCCTCCTCATCGTTCACAGAAAAGGCCTTTCTGTATGCAATAATGCTTTCTTTCCACGAAATGCGAAAAACCTCTAGTTTTGTTTTCTTCCAGCAATGCTGCATTTTTCGGGCTGCTGTCTTATGTGCCAAAGTGTGTGTGTGTATGTGAGAGTGTGTGTGTGTGTATGTGAGAGTGTGTGTGTGTGTGTGTGTGTGTGTGGACTCTTCACCTGCCCAGGATCTTGCAGACACACCTGTACCTGACCCTCAGTTGTCTCGAGATGTCGCAGGGCAAGTTCAAACTAGACGGACATTTAAGAGATACGGTATACAGTCCTAACACTTATTACACAGCATTTCCCCACATAAATAATTATGAGGATAAGAGATATTGATTTGAGATTAAACTTTTAAAATTGTACCTGTTTGTATCTCATAATCCAACAGTGTACAAATCAATAGTCACAAAATGTCAGCATCTGCACTTGTATGAAACAAGAGAGAGCGAGTCCACGATACTGGATGGCATAATTAAATAACTGTACACAAAATATTGATTCGACTGAGTTTTAATATTTTAGGAAATACAATTATTGACTACAGGGGGACTTTAAATTAAATTTGAAATTATGAAATTATATAAACAGATTATTTGGATTGATTATATTTTATAGAGGCATTTAAAGTAAAAATAAAGCATGATATTTTTTGTGCAGATTGGTCGATATTCAAATGAATAACAAAATTGTTATTATTGTCTTGAAAATGTAAATGGAAAAAGTCCTTATAATACTTGCTTAATGCCAAACATTTAAACAATATCACCTGTGATGAAACCAGGACCATCCAGAACAAACTGTACCGGGTTCATTTGTGACGGACCAGCTGGTGAGTTTCAGTGTTTGGCTGCTCAAAGTTTCAAAATGGATCTGTTCATCAGCGATCGTTCTGTTCTGACTGATCCTCAACTGTGGTAAGGTAAACAACATGATTGACAATTTGTCCACATTTGCATAATGAACCTGTTGGCATGGATCTGAATGCTGTTCACCCCACAGAAACCAAACACACTGAGAACAATAAACTCAGTAGAACTGATCACTAATTAATTGTAATTAAAATGTGTGCAGATTTGATGTCATAAATTGACAAAGTTTGCATGCTACTGAAATTAATGACTGAGGCTGGTGGGTTCATTGACCCGATCTGGGTTCAGTGCGTCTGTCAAAGGCACAATGACCCTCTTCACCCACAAATAACCCGCAAATTGAGGAAGAACAGCCTCACGATGTCAAACGACACCGTCTCTCAATCTATTTTGGCAGACTGACGGTTCTAGACGGTACTTTGAGTTTGTTGTTGTCGATGGGTGGAAGACAGCGGAGTGTAAAAGTTTGCTCTCTCTCTGTAACACACACACACATGAAGAGCCCTGTGTGTGTGTGCCTCTGTCTGGCTAATGTGCTGATAATAACACAAGCCCACACACTCCTGTGCCACACACTCCTGTGCTGATAGTAACACAAGCCCACACACTCCTGTGCCACACACTCCTGTGCTGATAGTAACACAAGCCCACACACTCCTGTGCCACACACTCCTGTGCTGATAGTAACACAAGCCCACACACTCCACACACTCCTGTGCCACACACTCCTGTGCTGATAGTAACACAAACCCACACACTCATGCCCACACACTCCTGTGCCACACACTCATGCCCACACACTCATGCCCACACACTCCTGTGCTGATAGTAACACAAGCCCACACACTCCTGTGCCACACACTCCTGTGCTGATAGTAACACAAGCCCACACACTCCACACACTCCTGTGCCACA
The DNA here is from genome assembly GCA_022829025.1 of Squalius cephalus. Classification (NCBI taxonomy): domain Eukaryota; kingdom Metazoa; phylum Chordata; class Actinopteri; order Cypriniformes; family Leuciscidae; genus Squalius; species Squalius cephalus. The sequence continues at coordinate 185,843 of CM040795.1, forward strand.
CACTCCTGTGCTGATAGTAACACAAACCCACACACTCATGCCCACACACTCCTGTGCCACACACTCATGCCCACACACTCATGCCCACACACTCCTGTGCTGATAGTAACACAAGCCCACACACTCATGCCCACACACTCCACACACTCCTGTGCCACACACTCCTGTGCTGATAGTAACACAAACCCACACACTCATGCCCACACACTCCTGTGCCACACACTCATGCCCACACACTCATGCCCACACACTCCTGTGCTGATAGTAACACAAGCCCACACACTCCTGTGCCACACACTCCTGTGCTGATAATAACACAAGCCCACACACTCCTGTGCCACACACTCCTGTGCCACACACTCCTGCCCGCTGTGCCAGACCCATTTTCAGAGCTTTGTCCTCTCTCAGCGGTTCCGGCCGGTGCCCGTATTGTGCTGGCGGACTCATTACTAGCGGAGCGATAGCGAGCGCATCGCTAATAGGCCTCAGTCGAGGGGACGGGGGGCGACGGTGTGAATGAGGCACAAACACAGAGACAGTGAGGAATATTATCAGTGCCTTTATGGCCACACATTCTTGTTTTGTCACTCTCTTTGGGTTTCAGCAGCATCAAGGTTTGATAGTCGTGGTCATTACGCAGCGGGCAGAAGCCCAGTTGGCATCGCGGGCAGACAGTTCTGAGGTTGATGACAGGAGGGGATTTTGTGTCATTTTGGCCTCCATGGCCCCACCCCCCCACCCCCCACACACATACACACACACACACACACACAGACACACACACACACTTGTACATTTTTAGGGCTTAAGCACTGAGGGTGCGTAGACACCTATTGTCTCTGTTGGCGTTCTTCTTCTTCTTCTTCTTCTATATGCTAATAACTTTTGAACCATAAGGTACAGAAACAAAAGTATTATTTTTTACGATTTACGTCATTTTCTGTTTACATCTTTTTTCCACCATTTGAATTGTGCGAAAAACCTACTTTTCGAACTCCTCCTCCTAGGCCGTTGCTCCGATTTTCACGAAAAGTGAACCAGATCATCTTCAGACCATGCCGACAAAAATTTCCGTTCGGCAAACCGTTCCAGAATAACGCGTGAATGAATTCGACAAAGTGCCCATCAAAATGAACACGAGGCTATTATCTCTGCAATGCTTTAGCGTGTTCTGACCAAACTTGGTGTGTGTTACGACAACCATGGCCTGAGGCTACCCGCACAGTAGCCGCGTTTCCATTACCCTTCAAATTGCGCAAATTGAAATTGCGAATTGAAAATACGCTTAATGGAAACACGTCAATTTCGCAAAAACTCCCATTTATCGCAAAGTGTTTACGCTCTCATGAGGTGGTTTTTCAGGCAATTCGAAAAAGGAATATTTCGCAAAACTGCAATGGAAACAGTTTTTGCGCATTTACAGTCACCTGACTTAGAAGACGCAGTGTGTTTGAAGTCCATGTATAGCTACGCAAATAATAATAATTTTATATTATTTTATTATAACATTTAATAGGCTATATTTAGAAGACGCTTTTATGCAAAAAAGGAACAAAGCTGAGCGTGGAGCGCGCACGGAGGCGCGGCCGCGAACACTTGCATTTTCCTATCAACAGTGGAAACAACTTAAAATAGGCTATACTCTATCATTTCTGGTCAGACAGAAAATAATAATACATTATTCTCAACCACTTTTATTTGTGTAAACTCACAATAACAAGAAAACGCTGTGCTTTTGTAAAATAAAAGAAACAATCAGACGCACTTTCATGATCTCCGTAAACTGGAGCGCGAGAACTGAAACAAAATATAGCCTATGTAGGCTAAAGCTTGAAATGTCCACTTTAAAACGAACAAATTCGAATCGAAAGCTAATACCTTCTGATTATGTAGGCTAATCCGTATGAAAGTTGCATTTCTCTCTAAAAGCGCATCTGCTTAACAGCGGAGATGGAGATGTGATTTTAGCCGACACTTAGAAAACAATAGTTTATTAATTATATTAATGGCTCTTCTCATTCAGCACTGCGGGAAAGACATCAATTCCAGTTTCTAATTTGGCCTTAGAAAACCAGTAAAATCGACATGTTTTCCATATTAATTTGTGAATATTTTAAATGTTTAATAAAGGGGCAAAAAGTCATAAACAAAGCACAGCAGTTGTGTGTAGCCAGTTCAAATTAAAATTTTGGTGTTCAACTTTGCGTTTTAAAAAGACAACAGCCGTTCATTTTTCGTTTTTCAATTAGGGGTTAAAAAAGGAAAAACAAATAGACACAAAAGTAGCCTACATGGATCGTTTGGACAGAATACGAGACAGAATTCTTTATTAAATTCATAAAAGAAACAATAATTAGCCTATACTGGATTCTGAATCTCAAAGAAATGCCACAATCGGAGCAGAAATGAGGGCGAAACACCCAGAAACTCCTTATATGTGTCGTTCGGGGGTCTTTCCCTGCCATTAATGCTTGGATAACACGCCACGTCTCCTTCCATTAATAATAATAATAATGTCTAATGCGGTGGCTGTGATATTATAACCAACGTCCGTTGCCGTGATTTTTTGAATGACTTATCGCGAGAGAAATAAAGACGTTTTAGTCGCATAACATCGGTTAATGGAAACGCCGTCATTTCGCAATAGTTTTTTATCGATATTTAGATAATAGCGCAAAACATTTGCGCAAATCTGTAATGGAAACGCGGCTAGTCTCAGCGCAGTGCCACCTAGTGGTCAGGAGATATAAAAAATGGCTCGTTTAGCTTATATCTTCTGAACACTTTGGCCAAAAATCACAAAATTTCTCTTAAGATTTAAGGCAGCATGCGAAGTCAAACGATACCCAGTTTTCCCATATCGGCCATTTTGGGTGTTGGCCATTTTTAATTTTGATGTAAAATGCTATATTATACGAACGCATTGGAGAATAGTTATGAAAGTTTGTATGTGTCTTCGGCATAATGCCCTGACAGTACTCATAAAGTCTCGGGCAGTGGCACCTTGTAGTCAAATGTTATAATGAAATTTCCAAAAATGCTAATAGCTTTTGATTAAATTGGCCTATTATAAGGAAACTGGTCTTAATAGATTCTTTGGGTCAGGCCGAGGACAAAGATACACATTTTGCCATATTTGGCCAAACTTCCTGTCCTCTATTTAGATTTTCTTAAAAAACTTTTTTGGACTGCTCCTAAATCGTTCGTCCGATTTTCCCAAAAATCGAATCGTATCATCTCCAGACCGTGCTGACATTGGATTTCGTGTTGATAGACGAACATGTTTACCAGCAACAAAGTTGAGGCATGATGCCAGAATGGCTCTTGAGGCCGCATCTCTGCGATGCTTCGGCATACTGACACCAAACTTTGCTTGAGTCTTTGTCACCTTTACTCTGACCACCTCACATCAGTTTTGCAACAGCGCCACCTATACTAACCATTCAATCAAATTATTAGTGATTGTATTTGATTTTTCAGGCATAATATGCTTTAAATTGCTCAGTGTTGCAGTTGGCCAGATGCTTCAGTCATGCAGTCGTGACTTTTCGTGCCTTCTTTGTGCTTTGCCCCTTAATGGCTGCGTGCAGCTAGATTTGTTCCTATTATTAGTTTCTGCGTGCTTGAACAGAAGTTTAAATGTTTTCAGTGAGTGTATTGACATGCACAGCAAAACACTTCAGACTATCAAACATCAGCTCATTTGATAAACGTGACATTTGAAATTACAGAGTTTTGAGGTCAACCTGTAAACAGACGTGCACACAGAGATTAGTACACCGGTAAAAGTGTTTGCATGCAGAGCGAAATCAGAGTGATTTGCCAAAATCTGTAGGTGTGTCGATCGGGGTTTTCCTCAAACTGTTCTTTAACATTTTCCTTACAAAAGAACATCAGGTTGTTTATCATAATTGGTGTAAAATTGTACATGTGAATGAGATACAGAGTGATTTCATCAGGAAACAGATTTGAAGGATAGGCTATATTATTTACACCAACAAATGAGTTCAAATAAAACTCAATTTAATAACATGCTTTATTTCTATTTTCTATATTGGGAAATGGTAGTAAATGGGAGTATTGTAACATATTTTGTTTCAAACGCCTGCCATTTGTGTGTTCCATTATTTGTTTGATACAAAGTAGTTTATAAATCTTCATCTTATCACAAGTTACGAGTGCATTGTTACAATTTATTAAGGCCTAATGTACTTGTATTATTTATTGTATGTGCGGATATTCTCCTGCTAGAGGTAGGCTACATGTGGGTCTTTCTGGGTCCAATAGGAGCAGCTACTTTGCAGGAAAAACCCTGGAGGATTATTATATCCATAAGTGAGAGACTGCTGTCACATCAGGAAGGTGGTGCTCATGAAACTAGCTCATTTCTAAATGGTTAAACTGATGTTATTAACATTACCGCAGGCTGCATCTAGTTACACGACATGTCCATTCAGTCATCATTCATTCATTCGTGTTTTTATCGTCTCGGGATTCTGCTCGTGCTCCCGGTTCCGGTTCCGCTTCCGCTCGTTCATCACGCGGGCGCGAGCGCGGGATCCAGGTGGGCCGCGGCCTCGTTAAAGAGCCATTAATTATAATGAGGCCTCAAAGAGGCGAGAAATAATTGCAAATAAAAGTACGTGATGCAGAAAATAAAAAAGGAAATTAAACAGATGCGCATGTTTTCAGGATCATTGCTTTTGTCCCTTTCATGTGTTCTGTTAAACCGCTGACTGGCCAAAAATATGCAACATAATAAATCATGGTTTTCAACGGGAAAACAGTAGAAACCATAATCATCACCTCCAACTTCCCTGGTCTAGCAGCGGCCAGTAGCCTTCATAATTACTATAAGTTTGATTTATTGAAGAACAATCATTCAAGCTGTTTGCTATTATATCTGACAATACGGAATATATTAGACTATTAATTTACAACTACGTGTATTATTATTCTACAAGACAGATAAATGAGGGAAACACAAGAGTGGACTTTGACATGCTTTATTTAATTCAAAATAATTCTGTAGAAATTATTAATTTACATTTGAATAATATAATTAACAGTACAATAACACGTAATCTCTGAAACTCAAAACTCGTTTAATCACAGAAATATAAGCATGATAAGATGGAAAAATAGAAGCGAGAATATAAACGTTTTAAAACTAATGAATCCCCACACAGTTCAGCCCTAATAATCATGTGTAGAATATAGAAAACGAATCTATTTTTAATAGGGGTTTGCCTTCTCTTCATTATTTTACATATTTCCCCAAACCGTTAAACATCTTTAATTGTTTCTGAATATGCTGTTTCTGAATGTGATGTTTTTGATCATCCGTAAGATTGTTGGACGATGGCGAAATACAGAAAATCTTTGTGTTAAATGTAAGGTGTTATTTCTATTTCGTTTAAGAAATGTTTAATGTTTGAATATGATAAAGCCCATCCAACCCTGGCTAATTCGTACGAATTCATACGATTTTTGCTATATCGTACATATTTTAAAGGTTGCCAAATTCGTATAAATGACCTACCCCTAACCCTACCCATCTCTGGGGTTAAGACAAATCGGACGAATTCGTACGAATTAGCCACCTTTTAATCACTCCTAGGAATGGGTCGTGAGATAGCCTTGGCCATCAGATATCAGTTCCTTCAGCTCCAGTCCAAACGCGATCAAATGTCACGAGCTCAAACAGATTCGCTCGTGTAATTTTCTCAAGCGGTGAAACGCTACAAAGTCGCGATGTTTCTCATGTTTTTCATTAGAATTAATAATATTTGAATTTGCGTGAATTGTGTATGCTATAGTCAGTTTGGTAGTATTCCTGAATCATGTGCACTTAAGATGTTAAGTGTTTCTGGCCATGAATATATGAAAACATTATGAAATGTCTTTGGCTACAGAGAAATAAACATACAGGCAACAAATGTTCACTGGTGGAATAAGATGTAAACGTGTGGCTGTAAATGGCCTTTAATCAGGCCGTGTACAAAGGACATAAATAGTTTTACAGGCAATAAAAGGTATCGTCCATCATCAATATGTTTTCTTCATACTCCACTGTATACTCCAGTGTAAGAAGAGCAGCTCGAGGTTTTCTTCATAATCCACCGTAAGAAGAGAAACTGGAGTCCGTTCTTCTAGAGATGATCGTAGGCGGAGGGAGGAGCTCGCGAGGAGGAACTGTAGTAATATGGGGATCCTGCAGGGGGCGACAGGCAAACATCAATATATCACAGCGTATAAGCGTATATAAGCATATAGTGCATGAGAGTGAAGGTAGGATAGAGATATCTGCTTGTTTTGTGTTGCTGAAAGCTCAGCTGTGCGAAGGTCTGCTCTATAATTCTAGCTCGAGGGCTAATGGCCGTCTTATGACTGTGCCATTATTTATTTCCACAGAAAACTCAATAGCCTGAAGGCAGAGGGTGAAACTACTTGAGAGTGTCATGTGACTGAAACTTTATGCAATAGTTGAAGGGCAAGGCAGTCTTGGGTGTTTACAGGTCGTTAGTGCATTTCTTTCTTTACTAACCATGTAGCCAGAAGCGTAACATGTTAATATGTGGGATGTTCGTGTTTATGGGATGGAGAAGTGGAAGTGAGACACACTGCTGAACTCACCTAAGATGGTGGAGTTGGTGAATCTCCAGGCGTCGCTGTAGGACGTGTAGGACGGGTGTGTGTAGGTCTGGCCCGAGTACTCCGGTCCTACAGGGAACACACACACATTAAACACACCAAACTACACAACAGCTTCGACAGCCATGCCAACAGACCCTCGGCTATAAACACACTCATGCTGTAAGTGTGTCTGTTTCTGGAGCTCCAGCACATCATTCACTGGCGGTTAGAGACTGTAAACCATTAATCCCACAGCTGATCACTGGTGCATACAGTCTCTGCTCTCTCTCTCCATCCCTCACTCACTCCTTCAGTCCTTCAGGCCTCCCTCGGCCATTCTTTCTTTTAACATTCCAATATCTAATTGGTAATTATGGGAGCCGGATTGAATCCCCCCTTCAGTGAGTAATTGTGTATGAACGCTTCCTCTCAGCGAGACCACCAGAAAAATAATAAATCAGACCCTCTCATTTCGCGCTTGGCAGGGCAGACTTCATTTGAAAAAAGAAAAGTGCATCTCAGTCTCTGCAGAGCTTGTGCTCCTCCTGCCGTTTGTTCCTTAATGGATACTCTCTCTCTCTCTCTCTCGCTCTCTCTCTCTCTCTCTCTCTCTCTCTCTCTCTCTCTGTATATGCTTTCCATATAGATTGTGCACTCATTCATGGTGTGTCTCCACCTCAGACTCTCTTTCTCTCCATCTCTCTGGTCTCTCTCGGACTAATAATCCTGATCCCTCAGCGGGCCCCTGTGGTGTGTGTGTGGTGTGTGTGTGGTGTGTGTGTGTGTGTGTGTGTGTGGTCGGGCATCAGTGCAGAACTCCTGCCCCGGTCCCTCCACATCTACTGATTAACCCACCCGTTCTCCTGTTAATCTCTAACTTGGCCCCCGGCGTTCTCACGCGCTCCACACATTCATGTTTCAGAGAAACGGCATTTATGAGTCCACTGTTTTAATCACAAAACTAGATCGTTACATTTCCTCAAGAAAATGTGAGTGGCTCTTGCCTGTGTGAAACTGTTGCTAAGCATTTACATGTGTTCATTTAGCAGATGTTTTTATCCAAATGAGGAACATCACAAGCCATTTGTCATAAGAGCCAGATTCAGAGCAAGTTTAAAGTCGAAGCTAGATTAGTGTTCAAGCTAGAGCAGAGGTGAAATGCAGAGAATCCTTTATGGTTGTGTATTAGTAGTGCCGTTGACTCTTAGTGCAACCTGGTGTAAAACCTGCGCCAAATCCAACGTGTGTGCGGATAATTCTGATGAAGCGGACCCTACAAATGAGCGGGAGTTACACTAAGAAAAAAAATGTATATATATATATATATATATATATATATATATATATTATATATCGTTATATAATGGTTCCCTCTATGGTTGAAGTTTGGTGGTTCAAATATGTCCACTGTAAAAAGGATAGGGAGATTCGACTAGAAACATGTTCAGTGATGGTTATGACCCTCGCTTTAATCAACAACTCCCCCTAATTAGATGTTTAACGTTAGAACTATATCATTAAGCACATGTGTTGTTTATTGCAGTGGTTTGGAGATGCATCCATCCAGAAGAGCGCATGACCTTCGAAATGACAAATGCGGAACAGTTAGTTCATGCGTTCATGAGCTCAAGGCTAGATTATTGTAATGCTCTACTGGGTGGTTGCCCTGCATGCTTAATAAACAAACTACAGCTGGTCCAAAACGCAGCAGCTCGAGTTCTTACCAGAACCAGGAAGTATGACCATATTAGCCCGGTTCTGTCAACACTGCACTGGCTCCCTATTAAACATCGCATACATTTTAAAATATTGCTGATCACGTACAAAGCACTAAATGGTTTAGCTCCGCAGTGCTTGAGCGAGCTCTTAACGCATTATAGTCCTTCACGTCTATTGCGATCTCAAAACTCCGGCCAGTTGATAATACCTAGAATATCTAAATCGACTGCTGGCGGTTGATCCTTCTCCTATTTAGCACCAAAACTCTGGAACAGTCTTCCTACCATTGTCCGGGAAGCAGACACACTCTGTCAGTTCAAAGCCAGACTAAAGACACATCTCTTTGACCTAGCATTCACATAATACATTATAGACTTCTATAGTTCAATGTTAGGCTGCATAGATTAGGTCAGCCGGAACCGGGAACACTTCCCATAAATCCTGATGTACTTGTTACATCATGAGAAGAATGGCATCTACGCTAATATTAGTCTCTCTGTTTATCCCGAGGTTTACCGCAGTCCGCCGGATCCAGGCCGTATCCAGATCTGACGAAGGACCTGCGCCTGGACACACACACACACACACACACGCGGTTTGCGTGTTCAAGGTTTGCGTTCTCGAGCCACCAGGCACTGATGTCGTGGGAATGAGCGGCCGGAGCGAGTTCTGTGAGAGCGGTGTGTGTTAGCGGTCCCTAAGTTAATAACAAATGATCTTTTCAACGGAAGTGAATCAATCAAAACTAACTTTAGCTGGACAATAACTTTATTCTAGATCTGCTATAAAGCCTAAACACTCTCTGCTACTGTAATTTCCTATTATCACTGTAAAGCTGCTTTGAAACATCTATATTGTTATAAATGAAGGTGACTTGGCACATCAGCACAGAAAACAACCACCGTCTTATTTGAATAATTATATCTAAATGTTGTTTAGAAAGAAATCTGTCTGAATAGTGACACTTGCCTTAAAGTAATAGATCATTTCAAAATGTCATCATTTACTCACCCTCAAGTTGTTTCAACCCTGTATGAATTTCTTTCTTCTGCTGAACAGAAGATATTTTGAAGAATGTCTGTAACCAAACAGTTGATGGACCCCATTGACTCCAATAGTATTTTCTTTCCTACAATGGAAGTCAATGGGGTCCATCAACTGTTTGGTTACAGACATTCTTCAAAATATCTTCTGTTCAGCAGAAGAAAGAAATTCATACAGGGTTGAAACAACTTGAGGGTGAGTAAATGATGACAGAATTTTCATTTTGAAGTGAACTATTCTTTAACAAGCACCATGAGAGTTGATGAAGCTCCTTTACCTGCAACCATCCCGGTGATGGAGGACGAGGAGAAGCCGGTCTGAGCCGATGGGATGTGAGGAGGATAACCGGGAAGCATGGAGCTCGACACTTCTCTCCCTGAAACAGGCAAACACACACACACACACACACACACACACACACACACACACACACACACACACACAGCTCAGTCTCAGAGAACCACACACTCACTGCTCAGTCTTAGAGAACCACACACACACTGCTCAGTCTTAGAGAACCACACACACACACACACACACACACACTGCTCAGTCTTAGAGAACCACAAACTCACTGCTCAGTCTTAGAGAACAACACACTCACTGCTCAGTCTTAGAGAACCACACACTCACGCGCACACACACACACACACACACACACACACACACACACACACACACACACACACACTGTTCAGTCTTAGAGAACCACACACTTAGAGAACCACACACTCACTGCTCAGTCTTAGAGAACCACACACACACACACACACACACACACACACACACACACTGCTCAGTCTTAGAGAAACACACACTTAGAGAACCACACACTCTCTGCTCAGTCTTAGAGAACTACACACACAGTGCTCAGTCTTAGAGAACCACACACTCACGCGCACACACACACACACACACACACACACACTGTTCAGTCTTAGAGAACCACACACTCACTGCTCAGTCTTAGAGAACCACACACACACACACACACACACACACACACACACACTGCTCAGTCTTAGAGAACCATACACAAACTGCTCAGTCTTAGAGAACCACACACTCACTGCTCAGTCTTAGAGAAACACACACTTAGAGAACCACACACTCACTGCTCAGTCTTAGAGAAACACACACTTAGAGAACCATACACACACTGCTCAGTCTTAGAGAACAACACACTCACTGCTCAGTCTTAGAGAAACACACACTTAGAGAACCACACACTCACTGCTCAGTCTTAGAGAAACACACACTTAGAGAACCACACACTCACTGCTCAGTCTAAGAGAACCACACACACACAGCTCAGTCTTAGAGAAACACACACTTAGAGAACCACACACTCACTGCTCAGTCTTAGAGAAACACACACTTAGAGAACCACACACTCACTGCTCAGTCTAAGAGAACCACACACACACAGCTCAGTCTTAGAGAACCACACACTCACAGCTCAGTCTTAGAGAACCACACACTCACTGCTCAGTCTTAGAGAACAACACACTCACTGCTCAGTCTTAGAGAACCACACACTCACAGCTCAGTCTTAGAGAACCACACACACACACACACACACACACTGCTCAGTCTTATGGCGCTTTTCCATTACCAGTACCAGCTCAACTCGACACGACTCGACTCGGCTCGCTTTTCGCTCCGTTTTCCATTGCAGATAGTACCTCCACAATAGTACCTGGTCGTCATAGCGACGCCATAGGAAACTGCCGTGACGTAATCTTCTACGCGTCACTACGCTGATTCTCTGACCAATCAGCAGTCTGCCGTGTTTTCACGTCACATTTTAGTATCGACTCAGCTCGCCTCAGCTCGCTCAGAACCTCGCCGGAGGTGATACGGAAAAAAGTACCTGGAAGCAGGTACAAGTACAACTTTTACACAGTGGAAAACCAAACAAAGGCGAGTCGAGTCGAGTCGAGGTGAGCTGGTACTGTGTAGTGGAAAAGCTCCATTAGAGAACCACACACTCACAGCTCAGTCTTAGAGAACCACACACACACACACACACACACACACACACACACACTGCTCAGTCTTAGAGAACCACACACTCTCTGCTCAGTCTTAGAGAACCACAAACTCACTGCTCAGTCTTAGAGAACCACACACTCACTGCTCAGTCTTAGAGAACCACACACTCACAGCTCAGTCTTAGAGAACAACACACTCACAGCTCAGTCTTAGAGAACCACACCCGGTCTGCTCAGTCATAGAGAACCACACACTTAGAGAACCACGCACTCTCTGCTCAGTCATAGAGAACCACACACACACTGCTCAGTCTTAGAGAACCACACACTCACAGCTCAGTCTTAGAGAACCACACACACACACTGCTCAGTCTTAGAGAACCACACTCTCACAGCTCAGTCTTAGAGAACCACACACACACTGCTCAGTCTTAGAGAACCACACTCTCACAGCTCAGTCTTAGAGAACCACACACACACTGCTCAGTCTTAGAGAACCACACTCTCACAGCTCAGTCTTAGAGAACCACACACACACTGCTCAGTCTTAGAGAACCACACTCTCACAGCTCAGTCTTAGAGAACCACACACACACTGCTCAGTCTTAGAGAACCACACTCTTACAGCTCAGTCTTAGGCTACGTCTACATTAATCCAGATACATTTGAAAGCGGTGTTTTCGTTTATAAACGCTCTCCGTCCACACTAGCGTTTTCAGGCGTTTTTGGACATTTCAGTGTGGATGAGAAACTTTTGAAAAACGCCTGACAACGCTAAATTCACCTTACTGCGCATGTGTAAAACCCTACAAAAGATCACTGAAATGATTCAGAGGGAAAAATAAATAACTAAGTTATCGTGCAATTCTTCTGACAAGATCATTTTATTTAGTAAAATATCTCACCATTCACTGACGTGGTCCAGGTCGCACGCAGTCACCATATGTTTGGTCTAAAACGCTAAAACTGCTCTCATGTATTGCTGCAGGACAGCAAATATGAGTAAATTCTGTCATCTTTGCAGGACTGTGATATGAAGAGTGTGCAATGTAGAATATTTTTAGCAACAGTGTGAAAGTGAATAGCACATAACAGGCACAATACTGGTATTAACATGAATATCTATTGGTACAATATGCGTCACATGACTAAATTTACGTCATCGTTTTTAAATACCACCGGTTTCACAGTCCACACTACAACGCGAAAACGGCATTTTCAAATGTATCCACTTTGGAGTGCGTTTTCAAAAAAGCTTCGTTTTCATTAATAAAAACGCAGTCTCAGTGTGGACGGAAGGCCAAAACGAAGAGAAATTTTTTTCAAACGAAACCGTATTAGTGTTGACATGGCCTTAGAGAACCACACACTCTCTGCTCAGTCATAGAGAACCACACACTCTCTGCTCAGTCTTAAAGAACCACACACCCACTGCTCAGTCTTAGAGAACCACACACTCTCTGCTCAGTCATAGAGAACCACACACTCTCTGCTCATTCTTAGAGAACCACACACTCACAGCTCAGTCTTAGAGAACCACACACCCACTGGTCAGTCTTAGAGAACCACACACTCACAGCTCAGTCTTAGAGAACCACACACTCACAGCTCAGTCTAAGAGAACCACACACTCTCTGCTCATTCTTAGAGAACCACACACTCACAGCTCAGTCTTAGAGAACCACACACCCACTGCTCAGTCTTAGAGAACCACACACTCACAGCTCAGTCTTAGAGAACCACACACTCACAGCTCAGTCTTAGAGAACCACACACTCACTGGTCAGTCTTAGAGAACCACACACTCACAGCTCAGTCTTAGAGAACCACACACTCACAGCTCAGTCTAAGAGAACCACACACTCTCTGCTCATTCTTAGAGAACCACACACTCACAGCTCAGTCTTAGAGAACCACACACTCACAGCTCAGTCTTAGAGAACCACACACTCTCTGCTCAGTCTTAGAGAACCACACACTCACAGCTCAGTCTTAGAGAACCACACACTCACAGCTCAGTCTTAGAGAACCACACACCCACTGCTCAGTCTTAGAGAACCACACACTCTCTGCTCAGTCTTAGAGAACCACACACTCACAGCTCAGTCTTAGAGAACCACACACTCACAGCTCAGTCTTAGAGAACCACACACTCACAGCTCAGTCTTAGAGAACCACCCACTCACTGCTCAGTCTTAGAGAACCACACACTCTCTGCTCAGTCTTAGAGAACCACACACTATCTGCTCAGTCTTAGAGAACCACACACTCACAGCTCAGTCTTAGAGAACCACACACTCACAGCTCAGTCTTAAGAGAACCACACACTCACAGCTCAGTCTTAGAGAACCACACACTCACAGCTCAGTCTTAGAGAACCACACACCCACTGCTCAGTCTTAGAGAACCACACACTCTCTGCTCAGTCTTAGAGAACCACACACTCACAGCTCAGTCTTAGAGAACCACACACTCACAGCTCAGTCTTAGAGAACCACACACTCACTGCTCAGTCTTAGAGAACCACACACTCTCTGCTCAGTCTTAGAGAACCACACACTCTCTGCTCAGTCTTAGAGAACCACTCACTCACTGCTTAGGCTTAGAGAACCACACACTTAGAGAACCACACACTCTCTGCTCAGTCTTAGAGAAACACACACACACTGCTCAGTCTTAGAGAACCACACACTCACAGCTCAGTCTTAGAGAACCACACACTTAGAGAACCACACACTTAGAGAACCACACACATACAACGGGGAACTGAGGATGATGATGGGATGGGCTTTACCTGTGATGAGGTGTGGGCTGTTGAACTGCCCCTGCACTGGGGCATGATGGGAAAATGAGCTGAAGCCATGAGATAAATGAGTGGCGTTGCTGCAACTGTTAGCGATGGACACTGACGCCGGAGCCGAGATGGCCGTGAGCTCCAGGAACGCGGAGTTAGCGATGATGTTAGGGGAGGAGCTTGAGCTGTTCACCTCGGGGGACACTTCCTGTTTCAGACAGAGTGGGCGGGGCTGTAGGGCTTCTGGGCGGAGCAACGGGTTGACAGACAGGTGGGAAAATTCATGTATGAATGTTAATTGATGTACAATGAAATGGCTATATATGGACATATGCTAAACGATGACACAAATTACAAAAACAACAATTAAATATGAATTATGAGTTTGGGGAGTGTGTAGTATGCAGGACTGAGCAATTTGCTAAATGAACTGTGTAATGTGTTGCTCTGGAAGTGTCTTTCCATACAGTAAACGTGCCCTTCTTTCTCTTGTAAATATGGAACAAATGACAAAGAGTAATTACAGTGCAGCGTTTGCATATGGATGATGGTTATTACCTGCGACCACTGTGTATCCCTGATGTGCTGCCAGGTTCCGACTGATAACTGAGCCACTTTTCCCCTCGTCCAAGCTGCCGTTGATGAGCGAGAGAGGATAGAGAGACTGCAGGAGAGAGAGAGAGAGAGAGTTCAGCTCTGAATGACATGCCTGTTTGCCCTTATGGAAACAAAATATATTTCCCTATTTATGAATGATCAATATATTAAATAGTTTAACAGTATATTTGAAAATATACGGAATTAATATATTACAATATATTGAATAATACATAAGGAATTGCCGGTTTTCATATACTGAAAAATATGTGACAATATATTTACTAATATGTCATAATGTATGTTATTTTATATTCATTACTACACTTCATAATATACAGATGTATATGTGATCAGATATGGTACTTTATGTGTAATATATTCACTCATGCAGCATAAATACACATAGAAATATTTATATAATGTAAGAAATTTCTTATATTTTTTAATAATTTACATTATAAATGTTTCATATTTTCAAGCTAGTTAACATAAGCCCAAGCACACCTGCATGTACTACAGTATTTAGCCAATAGACAATCCCTGTACTGAGGAGTGCACAGACATTACTTTTAAAATATAGTAATTATAGTCTTAATGGTTTTCGGCCAATCATCAGCCTCACCACAGGCTGGACTCTTCAGCTCAATGGTAATCCCAAAAACAAAAAGTAATAGAACATTAAACACTAACAGATCTCCCCCTATATTAATATTAAGCAAAACACATTAAATAACACTTAGTTTTAACATTTGCTCTCTTTTAACAGTCAGAAGCAAAACATGCTGGGAACTATAAATCTGTTGTAACTTATTCCGTGAATGTGTGTGTGTGTATATATATGTGTGTGTGTGTGTGTGTGTGTGTGAACATACAGTACATTCACATTTATATGTGACCATGTATGTGCAATATCTGTGCACAATAAAGGATAATACTTTGTGAATATTACATGTAATGCTAATTTTGTCTTCATTTATACATTTTTGATATGTATCAGTATATAGCCATACATGGCCAATGCATATACTGCAGTATATTAAAAAATATAAGCACTATTTCCCATATATATAAAATGTATTATGTGATATATCGCATTATATTTTGCAGTATATTCCCATAGTTGTGCTGTAAGGGTGTTTTCCCGTCTCTCGGTGTTGCACCTGCTCAGTTTTCCCAGTGGTGTGGCTGAAGGAGTCGGAGCTGTACTGGTTCCGCTGGAAGCCACAGTCCTGCTGGGTCGGGAAGTGTTCGGTCCGAAGATGTTTCCGGGATCCGGTCCCGCTTCCCTGCGAGTCTACACTGTGCCGACAGCTCTCCTGATCACCTGTCAATCAAATACAAGTTTGTGTGTCTGATCGGACACTTCACACACACACACACACACACACACTTCTGCAGATCCTGAAAACCACTGATTCACCACAGCTTTCACTCGTGACGGTCAAAGACTTTCTTACTCACTCTGTTTTTACTAGAACAGTTTTGAATCCATTTGTTCCAGCAATGCATTTTCCATAATCCAACCCTGCCTGGAATTTTAATGTTTAAAGATCAAAATTCTCCCTCATATTAACAGTAATATACAGTCAGACCAAAAACTATTCAGACACCAGATATAATTTGTGATATTGTTTCACTAGTGTGATCAGGACACTATAGTTCATTTATGTGAGTGAGGAGAGCAGAGTACAGTAAACTGTGACATATTACACCCAAATATTCTTCATACAGAGACTACCAGTGACATTGATTGGGACACTTTGAGCTGATCATGTTTTGCTGAAGTGTGTTGTCTTTAATTGCTAATGCTCTTTTTACACACAGACTGAACACAATGAAGCATTGCTTGGTGATTGGTTGAGCTAAGCTGGTATTATCTAATTGTGTAGTTCACGAGTTCACACTTACAAATAAGTCAGATAGAATAAAAGCGTATTTGGCGTGCTGTCCGAGGAGAGGCTCCGGCTCGGTATTCGGCCCGAACCCAGAGTACTCCCCCCGTATTCCTGGCTGTGAAAGAATGAGCCGAGAGTGAGGAGACGGGGTGGTGGAGGGATGCTGGAAAACTGTCAAGGAATGTTAGGGTGAGTTGGCAGAGTGAATATATATACTGTATATGCTTCTTCTCATGCTGATAGGGTAGACATAGTAATTGTTTGATGACATGTAGATTGGATTGATTATTTGAACGTGCTCCTCCCGAACTTTGTTTATAAAACATCATTTACAGTTTTTCTCGATTGTTTACACACATTTTCTGGTACTTGAGACACAATGACCACAACATGTAACTCATTCACCAACCCCCTGAGCCAATTCTGCTAAACTACAAGCACAATTCCTGCTTTACACTCAAATTGCAGATCTAAAACACACTTTTTTCAAAACACTACACACAATTCTCTGCTTTTGGCACAATTTTCATGCAGAAAATCTCTTGTTTTCACAAGGAACACACTGCCATTCAGATATGCACACCGACTCTTCACATGGGCAAACACCCGTCACACAGTTTTACAATTAGCAATCAGAGCTTTAGCATAAAAGGGCAAAAGGTGAGCTCTTCAACAGGTGAGCTCTTCAACAGGTGAGCTCTTCAATGGAGCAATGGATGCCAACATCGGATTTTTTTTTTTTTACTGTAACTATACAGTCAATTCTTCTGTTGTTTTGTATGTAGAGCACTGTATGTACAACTGTGTGTTGGTTGGGATGTACACTGTGTACATTGTTTTTGTGGGAAAAATAAAATATATTTGTTACCGTGTTTTTGTGTGTTCTGAGTATAAAAACAATATTCTCAAATATTTTACAACACACTTATGTATGTACTGTCTGTAGTAAGTGTAACACTGAACCAAAAAAGGCCTAAGTCATTATGATGAATGGAGAAGAAGTGTTTTCCATTCATCATAGTGTTTTACATTGAGCACATCAGTGTTCAACTGGTTCTTATAAATGTCTATTCATGTGATCGTTTGTGTGTGTCATTTGAAAACAAAATACCATTTTGAGAAGAAATAACATTGTTTTGAATGTAAAGTTTCATTTTGCAGGAGAATTGAGGGGTTTTGCCCATTGTGAGTGTGTGTGTGTGTGTGTTTTTGGATTTGTGTGTAGAGTTCTGAGAATATGAGGCATGCTTTCAGAAAATGTGTGTAAACAATCGAGAAAAACTGTAAATTTAACAGCTGACAGATATTCAACATAATTCATGTGTGAGACAGTCTAACAGAAGGACGGACAAAACCAGTCAAATATCAACTCATATTTTATCACCATTTTCTAAACTATAGCGAATAAACTGTGATAATCTGAGTAAGTGTTGGTCTGACTGTAAGGACTGTCAGTAAATCAGTGTCTGGTCTGGAAATCATGTCATCGTCTGAAACTGCATTACATCCATCCATCCATATCCCAGACCGGGTTAGAGATGTTGGATATCTCAGATGACCAGTCCATCACAGGTCTCACACACACACACACACACACACACACACACACACACACACTGAGGCGGTTTCTGCTTGTCTGACAGTGATCATTACAGTTAAAGTAATAAAGCAGGACTCAGTCTCACACACACACACACACACACACACACACACACACACACTGGGGCGGTCTCTCTGACCGGTCAGTAATAATAATAACTCACTGTCGTCGCGGCTCCTCTTGCCCTCGGCGCTGGTCTGAGGGATTCCCAGTAAGCCACTGATGGAGTAGGTGGATCCCAGTGAGTCCGACTGGGGAGATTCGGGAGGCGTCACGGCTGAACTGGGAACTGAGCAGAATCACACAGCATTATTACTGGACCGCAGTGAACTGGGAAACAGCATTAGTGGGAACCGTCAGTGTGTGTTCTCACTCAGTGTGTGTCCAGGACTCAGGCCTTTACTGTCCAGAGGAAGATTGAAAGGCTGTTGAACTTTTGTGCGAATGATCCTGTGAGAGAAGAAACAGCGGGTTAGAAGAGTTCATCAAATCTCTGTTATGTATGCGTTGACCTGTTGTCCATGAGGTCAGAGGTCATGTACCTGTTGATGGTGAGGTCAGAGGTCAGAGGTCATGTACCTGTTGATGGAGCTGACGCTGGGCACGGTGTCCCCGTCACACACTCCCTCGGCCAGCAGCCGGTCCCGGATCTCCCACGCGAACATGGTGGGGTTCTGGCGC
Organism: Squalius cephalus; assembly: GCA_022829025.1. Classification (NCBI taxonomy): domain Eukaryota; kingdom Metazoa; phylum Chordata; class Actinopteri; order Cypriniformes; family Leuciscidae; genus Squalius; species Squalius cephalus. Next base: position 204,806 of record CM040795.1, read on the forward strand.
TTGTACTCCGCGATCTTCTCCACCACTTTAGGGGTCGCGACCTTCGGCTTCGAGCCTCCGATGACCCCTGGTTTAATGCTGCCCGTCTCATAGTACCTGAACGAGAAATGACATCACAACAAAACTCATGCACCTTCTGGGACATTTACAGTTTTTTTCAATCGCTAACAAGCGCTTACCCATACTTCAGATACTTTTTCTAAACTCTTAACACAGACTCACACCTACAAAACACAATTGGCCAAATGGTTAATTGTCTTCTCAAAAACACATTTTGTTAAATATATACTAACTCTTCATTTCAAAACAGAACATATGTTTCTCTGCGCACACACTAACTTTACCAAAACACTGGAAATCTGTCTCAAAATGAAATAATTCTGTCAAAGAATAACACTTGTTTTCACTTCACAAGGTACATGCACTCAATCAAAGTACACCAGGTTTCAAAATACTGGCTATTGTTGACATTACAAAAACTGCATAGACTTTTATGTTTCAGTTTTACAGGTATTTGCATGCAAAACGTGCAATTCACCGTTTTACACTAAATTTCTTGGTTGGGAACTGTATGTCCACATGTACAGTACAGTCACATTCATAAGCATTCCAGTAAAAAGCAAATCAGTTTTTATTCCTTTACTGTCCTTTACTACAGGAGGTACAGTAGAAACACGGTTTGATAGAACAGAAAAAGTTTTACAGTATTGCTTACAGTGAACAAAATATCCATTAAACTCACAAGAGCATTGTGAACAAAAAAACAACAGCAAAAAAAAAGGGAGGGGGACAAAAAAAACATAAAATTACTGTATCTAATCTCTGCGATCTTCAGGGTTAGGCCACATGTTTTCATCAAGATCACATCTGATATCATCCAAGGCGATGCACCTGGGATAAAACTGCTTGGTGTCGGATCCACTCTTGGAGCCAGCATCCATGGCTTCAAGGAGGGACATCTGCTCATGTGGCTGATGGTCATAAACCTTCCACCTCCACATTACATTTTGTCCAGGTCGACGCCTTTTGGCCAGATTGAATCCTGCCTCATCTAGGTATATGAATTCATGAGGGGCCTGGTTGGCCTCCAATTCCATAACTCTCAAAACAAAGATTATGTAAATCATGTCATTACTGTATACTATACTCTACTGTGTAGGTTACCTACTTGCAAAGTGCAAAGCTTATAGAACTGGACATTGAATTGAATATACAGTACACTATACCTGGACATATTGTCGTTGTAGCTCCTTGACTCTCTCACTGATATATTGGTTTTGAACTGATATCATTGCAGAAGCAGAGTTTTTTATAAACTTTCATATTGTAAAATATTAGTACAATTTGAAATAACTGATTTCTGTTTAAAAATATGTATGTCATGTAACAAATTGTGTAAAATGTAATTTATTCCTGTGATGAAAAGCTGAATTTTCAGCATCATTACTCCAGGAAGATGCATATGGACTCGAAAAGCTTGTTTCTTCATGACATTGTTCAAAAGCAACACATTTTGCTAGCAATCAAAATCACATTTTGCTAAAATCATGAAATTTACAAAAATGGTAAAAGTTTCATGTAAATGGTAAATACAGTAAATATATGCAGTCCATACAGTATCTAAGGTTTGGAATATTGTTTTTGCTATTGTGGGATGTTGTGTGTTAACATTTGTAAATACTACAAAAACAATCCATCATTTTGTTGGGAGGTATAGATTGTCTGTTAAGAAAATTTAAGCATTATGGAAATGTGTTCACTGACTGCATATTGTGTGAAAACGACAAGAAATGTGTGAATGGTATGGCCACAAAAGACCGATGCTGTGCTAATTGTGTTTAGAGTTTTGAAAATGTGAACACTGGCTGGACAAACGCTTGTTAGCGACTGAAAAAAACTGTAATATCCAACAGTATTATTGCTCTCCTGCACTGACTCCATTACATGAGAGCTGAGCTGAGCTGGACGATGACATCACCGTTCTCTCCAGAGCCCTATATATATATAAATGAACTAAATTACAGTAATAACTTTTTTTACAACAAAAATGAAACATCACTGATCTTCCTTAAGCTGGACTGTGACACTATTTTCTTCCAGAAACAAACTTTGTTGCATTAATCTCCTGTTACCTCAGTAAAGCTGCTGTGAAACACTCGCGCTGTGTAAGTAAAGGTTGACCTGCTGAGCTCCACTTTCACTCGTCTACTCACTTACTCTTTATTTATTTCTGCTAGTTTTTATCTACTCTGTCTGTGTATATCATGCACTGTGTTGTATTGTGTGTAACGTTAAATCAGGAGTACTTGATAAATCATGTTTACTTCAGAACAAACCAGCACCAATTTCCTGCAAGTGCAACTTGGCCAATAAACGTAATCTAATTCATTCCAAGAGAGAACGTCAGATATGCTGAAAACATTAGGCCTTCCAGAAATAAAAACAAAAACCATTTATTTATTTATTTATTACAGAAAAATATTACATTTGCTGCAGATTCAGTCACATTCAGTACGTCTGACAGTGGAGCACAAGAAACAATCAGTGAATGTTTAGAAAATGCATCCTGTGGTAGTGTGTTCGATGTGTGTTCGGTGTGTGTGGTGTGTGTTCGGTGTGTGTGGTGTGTGTTCGATGTGTGTTCGGTGTGTGTGGTGTGTGTGGTGTGTGTTCGATGTGTGTTCGGTGTGTGTTCGGTGTGTGTTCGGTGTGTGTGGTGTGTGTGGTGTGTTCGGTGTGTGTTCGGTGTGTGTGGTGTGTGTGGTGTGTGTGGTGTGTGTGGTGTGTTCGGTGTGTGTTCGGTGTGTGTGGTGTGTGTGGTGTGTGTGGTGTGTGTTCGATGTGTGTTCGATGTGTGTTCGGTGTGTGTTCGGTGTGTGTGGTGTGTGTGGTGTGTGTGGTGTGTTCGGTGTGTGTTCGGTGTGTGTGGTGTGTGTGGTGTGTGTTCGATGTGTGTTCGGTGTGTGTTCGGTGTGTGTTCGGTGTGTGTGGTGTGTGTGGTGTGTGTGGTGTGTGTTCGATGTGTGTTCGATGTGTGTTCGGTGTGTGTTCGGTGTGTGTGGTGTGTTCGGTGTGTGTTCGGTGTGTGTGGTGTGTGTGGTGTGTGTGGTGTGTGTTCGATGTGTGTTCGGTGTGTGTTCGGTGTGTGTTCGGTGTGTGTGGTGTGTGTGGTGTGTGTTCGATGTGTGTTCGGTGTGTGTTCGGTGTGTGTTCGGTGTGTGTGGTGTGTGTGGTGTGTGTGGTGTGTTCGGTGTGTGTACGTTCTTTTAAATGTAATGCTCTTCTGGGTGGTTGCCCTGCACGCTTAATAAACAAACTACAGCTGGTCCAAAACGCAGCAGCTCGAGTTCTTACCAGAACCAGGAAGTGTGTGTGTGTGTGTGTGTGTGTGTGTGGACTCTTCACCTGCCCAGGATCTTGCTGACACACCCGTGACTGACCCTCAGTTGTCTCGAGATGTCGCAGGGTCTCACACCCTGATGTGCCATATCCACGATCCTCTGCCGGATCACCTCGGGGAGCGGCCGGCCGTTCACAAACATTCCTCCGAGCTGATTCAGACCCCCATGACCTGGAGAACACACACACACACACACACACACACACACACACACACACACACACACACACACACATCAACATCAATGCCACATACACTGAACACACATGAACATGAACACACACACTGAACACGCATGAACATGATCATCACACACACTGAACACACATGAACATGAACACACACACACACACTGAACACACATGAACATGAACACACACACACTGAACACACATGAACATGATCATCACACACACTGAACACGCATGAACACACACACTGAACACGCATGAACATGATCATCACACACACTGAACACGCATGAACATGATCATCACACACACTGAACACGCATGAAAATGAACACACACACACACTGAACACACATGAACATGATCATCACACACACTGAACACGCATGAACATGAACACACACACACACTGAACACGCATGAACATGATCATCACACACACTGAACACGCATGAACATGAACACACACACACTGAACACACATGAACATGAACACACACACACTGAACACACATGAACATGATCATCACACACACTGAACACGCATGAACATGAACACACACACACACTGAACACGCATGAACATGATCATCACACACTGAACACACATGAACATGAACACACACACACTGAACACGCATGAACATGATCATCACACACACTGAACACGCATGAACATGATCATCACACACACACTGAGCACGCATGAACATGAACACACACACACTGAACACACATGAACATGAACACACACACACTGAACACGCATGAACATGAACACACACACACTGAACACACATGAACATGAACACACACACACTGAACACGCATGAACATGATCATCACACACACTGAACACGCATGAACATGAACACACACACACTGAACACGCATGAACATGAACACACACACACTGAACACACATGAACATGAACACACACACACTGAACACACATGAACATGATCATCACACACACTGAACACGCATGAACATGAACACACACACACTGAACACACATGAACATGAACACACACACACTGAACACACATGAACATGATCATCACACACACTGAACACGCATGAACATGAACAAACACACACTGAGCACGCATGAACATGAACACACACACACTGAGCACGCATGAACATGAACACACACACACTGAACACGCATGAACATGAACACATTGAACACACATGAACACACACACACACACTGAACACGCATGAACATGAACACATTGAACACACATGAACACACACTGAACACGCATGAACATGATCATCACACACACTGAACATGCATGAAAATGAACACACACACACTGAACACGCATGAACATGAACACATTGAACACACATGAACACACACACACACTGAACATGCATGAACATGAACACATTGAACACACATGAACACACACACACACACTGAACACGCATGAACATGAACACACACACACTGAGCACGCATGAACATGAACACACACACACTGAACACGCATGAACATGAACACATTGAACACACATGAACACACACACACACACACTGAACACACATGAACATGATCATCACACACACTGAACACGCATGAACATGAACACACACACACACTGAACACACATGAACATGATCATCACACACACTGAACACGCATGAACATGAACACACACACACACTGAACACGCATGAACATGATCATCACACACACTGAACACGCATGAACATGAACACACACACACACTGAACACGCATGAACATGAACACACACACACTCACTGAACACACACACACACACACTGAACACGCATGAACATGAACACACACACACACACTGACTGCTGGCTCTGTGAGGATCAGATTACACTTCATTCGTCTCATAACTAATCCACAGGTTTCTCTTGTATTGCCAAATCATATTTACACTCTTCTGAAAGTTAAACATGAACAGTCATAACAACTGTACCCAGAATAAAACCTGTTCGGATTCCTTTTCACTCTGTAAAAATTAATTCATATCACTTATCTATGATCTCTACAGCATTTCCAATATTTTCTCAGCTTCTCTGGATTTCTCTCTCTGTCCCTATAAACTCCCCAATGCCTTTATTTCCACACACTCCTCCCTCTAAACCTCAGATAAACCCACATAGTTTGGTCCAGTATATGGACAGTATATATCATATGGTCCAGTATATGGACAGTATATATCATATGGTCCAGTATATGGACAGTATATATCATATGGTCCAGTATATGGACAGTATATATCATATGGTCCTGTATATGGACAGTATATATCATATGGTCCAGTATATGGACAGTATATCATATGGTCCAGTATATGGACAGTATATATCATATGGTCCAGTATATGGACAGTATATATCATATGGCCCAGTATATGGACAGTATATCATATGGTCCAGTATATGGACAGTATATATCATATGGCCCAGTATATGGACAGTATATATCATATGGTCCAGTATATGGACAGTATATCATATGGTCCAGTATATGGACAGTATATATCATATGGCCCAGTATATGGACAGTATATATCATATGGTCCAGTATATGGACAGTATATATCATATGGCCCAGTATATGGACAGTATATCATATGGTCCAGTATATGGACAGTATATATCATATGGTCCAGTATATGGACAGTATATATCATATGGTCCAGTATATGGTAAGTATATATCATATGGTCCAGTATATGGACAGTATATATCATATGGTCCCGTATATGGACAGTATATCATATGGCCCAGTATATGGACAGTATATATCATATGGTCCAGTATATGGACAGTATATATCATATGGCCCAGTATATGGACAGTATATATCATATGGCCCAGTATATGGACAGTATATCATATGGTCCAGTATATGGACAGTATATCATATGGTCCAGTATATGGACAGTATATATCATATGGTCCAGTATATGGACAGTATATATCATATGGTCCAGTATATGGACAGTATATATCATATGGTCCAGTATATGGACAGTATATATCATATGGTCCAGTATATGGACAGTATATATCATATGGCCCAGTATATGGACAGTATATCATATGGCCCAGTATATGGACAGTATATATCATATGGTCCAGTATATGGACAGTATATATCATATGGTCCTGTATATGGACAGTATATATCATATGGTCCTGTATATGGACAGTATATATCATATGGCCCAGTATATGGACAGTATATATCATATGGTCCCGTATATGGACAGTATATATCATATGGTCCAGTATATGGACAGTATATATCATATGGTCCAGTATATGGACAGTATATATCATATGGCCCAGTATATGGACAGTATATCATATGGTCCAGTATATGGACAGTATATATCATATGGTCCAGTATATGGACAGTATATCATATGGTCCAGTATATGGACAGTATATCATATGGTACAGTATATATACAGTATATATCATATGGTCCAGTATATGGACAGTATATATCATATGGTCCAGTATATGGACAGTATATATCATATGGTCCAGTATATGGACAGTATATATCATATGGTCCAGTATATGGACAGTATATATCATATGGTCCAGTATATGGACAGTATATATCATATGGTCCAGTATATGGACAGTATATATCATATGGCCCCGTATATAGACAGTATATATCATATGGTCCAGTATATGGACAGTATATATCATATGGTCCAGTATATGGACAGTATATATCATATGGTCCAGTATATGGACAGTATCATATGGTCCCGTATATAGACAGTATATATCATATGGTCCAGTATATGGACAGTATATCATATGGTCCCGTATATGGACAGTATATCATATGGTCCCGTATATGGACAGTATATATCATATGGTCCAGTATATGGACAGTATATATCATATGGTCCAGTATATGGTAAGTATATATCATATGGTCCCGTATATGGACAGTATATATCATATGGCCCAGTATATGGACAGTATATATCATATGGTCCCGTATATGGACAGTATATATCATATGGTCCAGTATATGGACAGTATATATCATATGGCCCAGTATATGGACAGTATATATC
>CM040795.1:217500-220000 GCA_022829025.1 Squalius cephalus
TAATGATTGAATTTTATCAATACATTTCATTATAATTATAATTATTATTATTATTATTAATAATAAAACAATAACTGGATGGTTTAATCAATTAATGTATAATTATTATTATTATTATTATTATTGACTGAATTTGATCAACAGGCTACATTTCATTATAATTATTATTATTATTAATAATAACAACAATGACTGGATGGTTTTATAAATTAATTTATCATTATTATTAATGGCTGAATTTTATAAATGCTTTTCATTAATAATAATACTAATAATAGTGATGGGCTGCTGATAATGGCTCTATCAGTAATCGCTGGCAGTGAAACGCGCTTTGCTTTAAATGTCCGGCATGAAATGGCTTTTATTGCGCTGTTTGCGAGCTTCTAAACTAACTCTCAGCGGGTCACTGGATTCCCGAGCATCTTCACACACTCTCTGTTGTTCTCACAGCTTTAAAACAAACACAACAACCCGAATTACTCATTTATGGCACCCGTGGTTTGGCCTTTGCCATATGGCGCGTGTCAGAACAGAAGAGAGAGAGAGTCTTCATTAGCGCAGTTCGACACACACATTAATGAACGAGCTAAAGGCGAATGAGTGTTAATATAAAGCTTTGTGGTTCCGTAAGACTCGAGATTACATGTCTGTGGCCTCAGTGAGAGGACCATTAAACCACATTACAGGCTTGAAAAGAAAAATTCGACAGGTCAAAATCACTCCATATTCTTATCTTGCTATTCCTCTGAAGGCTCTTTCCTTTCATTCATTCGTATTCATGCCTTCGCCGGTGTGTCGTGTAAATACCGCGCGCGCAGAACAAAGTGCTCGTGTTTTCAGATAAATACAGAGCAAAGGGAATCACAGAGTAAATGGAAGCAGAAAATTCCTTTCTTGAGCGTAAAAAGAGTGAATGAAGAGCGAGCGCCCGAGGAGAGGGCAGAAACAGGAGGAAGAGAGAAACTGAGGTGAAGGAGAGTTTAACACGGGATTAAAACCGTCGAGAGAATGATAGTTATCTGTGCTTTAATCATGTCAAATACCGGCTACTAAATTAATGGCGCATAAAACGCGCAAAAGTGGTTAGTTATTTCTTTAATCGAGAAACTAATATAATATATATATTATAAGTAATATAAGTATATACTAATATATATATATATATATATATATATATATATATATATATATATATATATATATATATATATATAATAACTATATATAAGAAATGATTTGAAACTAAGCCAAGAAAAGCACAATTCTCTGAAGTGTTTTCATCTGTGTTGCAGAGGCTGTTCATGTGCGGAAACATATAGTGTATGTGACCGATGCAACCCTTAAAATACCCATCACATTAACAGCTGGTTCATTACGGCACAGTCAGGCTATATGCAATTAAATATTTGACAGGGAGAGAATATTAACATTGTTTATGTTTAATGGACAGATATGCTACGAAACCGTCTACAATTATACTTTATAGTTCACTTGAAATATTAGTAAAGGTCAGTTTATGGTTTACTGCGAGAAAGTTTCTGTGAAATGTTCCTTGATAAACACGATAACGTTGGAAATATCGATAATCAAAGAAGAATGGTGGATGCGCACATAAAGATTATAAAATAACCGAAGTGTTTAAACACTTTGCAGCGCCTGCTCTTATCACAGGTGAAGCCGACAAAAGTGTAGCATCTCGTTTTTAAAGATTGATTAATTTTTTCCCCCGTTTTTGTAAATAGGCCGGTGTGTAAATTAAAACCCATGAAGGTCGAAATGACTCTCTCTCTCTCTCTCTCTCTCTCTCTCTCTCTCTCTCTCTCTCAATTCAATTCAATTCAATTCAATTCAATTCAATTCAAATGTGCTTTATTGGCATAACTGTGTAAAATATAAAATAGCACAATATTGCTAAAGCAACAGACATATACAAACATATAGATAAAAAAAAAACATTTCCATATTATACATACATATACATCACAAAAAAGAAAGTACAGAGAGTAAAGGGAGAAGAGGGTTCGGCCCCTGTCCCCCATGACGGCACGGAGACTCTCTCTCTCTCTCTCTCTCTCTCTCTCTCTCTCTCTCTCTCTCGATCAGCAGCAGCAAACTCCACCATGTCATATAAATAATTATCTCTGTCTTTCTCTACCGGTTTTTTTTAGAGAAATACTCAAAGATGTTACGTACGATGTTCAGCGATGTTTGCCAGATTTAAAACTCTCGAGTCTTTACTCTCACCGGCCAGGAAACTAAAGAAATTCTGTAATTTCCTATGGTTTAAAATATGGGTTTCAAAAGAGCATCAAAAAGCTGTGCAATTTCAAGATAAAGGTCAGAATTTAATAATAAAATGTCGCAATTTTTTTTTAAAGTTATAATAAAAGCGGAAGAAACAACCCAAAAATGATTCCTTTAGTTTTTCGTAAATATGTTATTCTTATAAATCTTCATCAGCTCATGTTAAGGTGAAAGTGCAAATGTTTCATGATCCACA
>CM040795.1:225000-230000 GCA_022829025.1 Squalius cephalus
CGGTGCCTAAGAAATCTATTGGACGTCTCCGATGGACCTGAATTTTCCCTAAAATCGTACAAGAGGAGCTCTAGGACTGACTCACGGGATAACCTCGGGTTCACTGCCCCATCAGTCCAAACCCCAAAAACCCATTTGTTTGGAAGCTCTAGGAATGGAATCAATACAGTCCGCACCCCACAGAACCTCGAGTTTAATTACACATCAAACTCACTACTCCACTACAGACCCAGGCCATCAGCATGGTGTCATCTCTCAAGTTCCCCAATTAAGTAATTAATGTTTGTCTCTCTAGTAATATGGCACATAGTCTTAGAGCTCAAACATGACAATCTGGGCACCAGGTCAGGAAGCAGACAGACTGGCTAAACCGACCGTCTGCTAGTGGCCTCGTGTCACCAAGGTCAGATAAATCCCATCACATAGAGACTCTTTCACCTAGATATCATCATATAGAGACTGTGACTGTTCCCCGAATTAGGACATACAAAAAACTCCCAAACCCATTTAAGGGTAAAAATGTAATCTATGTTCAACAAATAAAAAACATATATAGATAATATAATATATAAGATATAATACAGATGAACAAATGATGAAGCTCAGGTTGCTGAATATTCGATCCCTTACTTCAAAAGCACTTATTGTTAATGATATGTTTACAGACTATAATCTAGATGTGCTGTGTTTGACACTTTAGAATTACATTACTTTAAATGAGTCCACCCCCCAAGATTACTGTTATAAACATGAGCCTCGTCTGAAAGGCAAAGGGGGAGGTGTTGCTGTAATTTATAGCAATATCTTCAGAATTACTGAAACATTTAGTTTCGAATATAATTCTTTTGAAGTGTTGGTGTCTAATGTAACACTATCTTGATCAGGGGTGCCCAATCCTGCTCCTGCCGATCGACTGTCCTGCACAGTTCATCTCCAACCCTAATCAAACACACCTGCCTTTAATTTTCAAGTGATCCTGAAGACCTTAATTGGTTGCTTCAGGTGTGTTTGATTAGGGTTGGAGATGAACTGTGCAGGACAGTCGATCGGCAGGAGCACCCCTGATCTAGACTATCTATCAGAGTTAGTACTGGCTGCAGATAAAGTCCTAATTGTTGGTGATTTTAATATACATGTAGATAACGAAAAAGATGCATTGGGATTGGCATTTAGAGACATTCTAAACTCTTTTGGAGTTAGACAACACGTGTCAGGACCTACTCATTGTCGTAATCATACTCTAGATCTAATATGATTATTGTCCAATATATTTTTCGCGCCCAGATGAAACTTTCCAATTGACAAAATCAACGGAATGCATAGCTGATATAAACATTTGGAAGACTAGCAATTTCCTACTACTTAATTCTGAAAAAGTTTCAAAGTTTCTAATGAGTGGACCAAAAACCTCCACATGTTATTGTGGCGAGGGGGGCGTGGTTCAGCGACGTCTGTGACAGGAGAGAGAGTTGGAAGACAAGCAGCACGTAATTAGGTCAAGTGCACAATAACGTACACCTGGATCTCGTTGCAATAATTGTCGTGGGGAACCGGATAAAAGCCACCTGGAAGTGGGAAGCAAAGAGAGAGAGTGGCTGTGGAATTGTGTGCACGCTGCTGGCTACAGAGAGTCAAAGAAATTGTTGTCAAGAAGCTATTTGAAAGAGATTGTGTTTGGAGAGCGCTGAGAGCGCGACTTTTGTTTTGAGAAATATTGAACACACGTTCCACAGCAAGCCGACCCTGTCTCCTTCCTTCATCCATTTATTTTGAACCTTGCTACAGTAAAAATCTAGAATACTGTCTAACACTTGATGGCTGCTCTGTCAAATCTTCGTCGTCGATTAGGAACCTGGGTGTGCTCTTTGATACCAATCTTTCATTTGAAAGCCACATTTCTAGCATTTGTAAAACTGCATTCTTCCATCTTAAAAATATATCTAAATTACAACATGTGCTCTCAATGCCAAATGCAGAACAGATAGTCCATGCGTTCATGACATCAAGGCTAGATTATTGTAATGCTCTTATGGGTGGTTGCCCTGCAGGCATAATAAACAAACTACAGTTCGTCCAAAACGCAGCAGCTCAAGTTCTTTCTAGAACTAGGAAGTATGATCATATTAGTCCGGTTCTTTCAACACTGCATTGGCTCCCTATTAAACATCTTATACATTTTTAAATATTGCTGATTACTTATCTGCTTATCCGGGGCCGGGTCGCAGGGGCAGCAGTCTAAGCAGAGATGCCCAGACTTCCCTCTTCCCAGACACTTCCTCCAGCTCTTCCGGGGGGACACCGAGGCGTTCCCAGGCCAGCCAGGAGACATAATCCCCCCAGCGTGTCCTAGGTCTTCCCTGGGGTCTCCTCCCGGTGGGACATGCCCGGAACACCTTCCCCGGAAAGCGTCCAGGAGGCATCCGGAACAGATGCCCGAGCCACCTCAGCTGACCCCTCTCGATGTGGAGGAGCAATGGCTCTACTCTGAGCTCCTCCCGAGTGACCGAGCTTCTCACCCTATCTCTAAGGATCGCCCAGCCACCCTGCGGAGGAAGCTCATTTCGGCCGCCTGTATCCGGGATCTTGTCCTTTCGGTCATGAGCTGTGGGTCATGACCAAAATGACAAGATCCCGGATACAGGTGGCCGAAATGAGCTTCAAATTATGAACAGAACCAGTGACAAAGTCCAACATGCACCGGGAACAAGTCTGACTTACTGCCGGCAATGCGAACCAAGCTCCTGCTCCAGTCGTACAGGGACCGGACAGCCCTTAGCAAAGGGCCCCGGACCCCATACTCCCAGAGCACCCTCCACAGGACTCAACGAGGGACACAGTCGAATGCCTTCTCCAAATCCACAAAGCACATGTGGATTGGTTGGGCAAACTCCCACAAACCGTCCAGCACCCTGGAGAGGGTATAGAGCTGGTCCAGTGTTCCATGACCGGGGCGAAAACCGCACTGTTCCTTCTTAATCCGAGGTTCTACTGTCGGCCGTATTCTCCTCTCCAGTACCCTGGCATAGACTTTCCCAGGGAGTTGAGAAGTGTGATCCCCCTGTAGTTGGAACACACCCTCCGGTCCCCCTTCTTAAAAAGAGGGACCACCACCCCGGTCTGCCAGCCCAAAGGCACTGTCCCCGACCGCCACGCGATGCTGCAGAGGCGTGTCAGCCAAGACAGCCCCACAACATCCAGAGACTTGAGGTACTCGGGGCGGATCTCATCCAGCCTTGCCTCCAAGGAGCTTCTTGACTACCTCGGTGACTTCAGCTTGGGTGATGGACGAGTCCACCTCCGAGCCCTCAGCCTCTGCTTCCTCAGTGGAAGACGTGTCGGTGGGATTGAGGAGATCCTCAAAGTATTCCTTCCACCGTCCGACGACATCCCCAGTCGAGGTCAACAGCTGCCCACCGCCACTGTAAACAGCATTGGTAGGGCACTGCTTCCCTCTCCTGAGGCGCCGGACGGTTTGCCAGAATCTCTTCGAGGCCGACCGATAGTCCTTCTCCATGGCCTCACTAAACTCCTCCCAGGCCTGATTTTTTTTGCCTCCACAACCACCCGGGCTGCAGTCCGCTTGGCCCGTCGGTACCCGTCAGCTGCCTCAGGAGTCCCACAAGCCAGCCAGGCCCGATAGGACTCCTTCTTCAGCTTGACGGCATCCCTTACTTCCGGTGTCCACCACCAGGTTCGGGGATTGCCGCCTTGACAGGCACCGGAGACCTTACGGCCACAGCTCCGAGTGGCCGCGTCGACAATGGAGATGGAGAACATGGTACACTCGGACTCAATATCTCCAGTCGAAGGTCCGCCAGAGGCGGGAGTTGAAGATCTCTCTGACAGGGGACTCGGCCAAACGTTCCCAACAGACCCTCACAGTACGTTTGGGTCTGCCGAGTCTGTCCAGCTTCCTCCCCCGCCATCGGATCCAACTCACCACCAGGTGGTGATCAGTTGACAACTCCGCCCCTCTCTTCACCCGAGTGTCCAAGACATACGGCCGGAGGTCGGATGAAACGACCACAAAGTCGATCATCAACCTCCGGTCTAGGGTGTCCTGGTGCCACATGCACTGATGGACACCCTTATGCTTGAACATGGTGTTCATTATGGACAAGCTGTAACTAGCACAGAAGTCCAATAACTGAACACCACTCCGGTTCAGATCCGGGGGGCCGTTCCTGCCATTTACACCTCTCCAGGTGTCACTGTCGCTGCCCACATGGGAGTTGAAGTCCCCCAGTAGAACGACGGAGTCCCCAGTCGGAGCACTAACCCCTCCCAGAGACCCCAGGAGGGCCGGGTACTCTGCACTGCTGTTCGGCCCGTAGGCGCACACGACAGTGAGAGACCTATCCCCGACCCGAAGGCGCAGGGAAGCGACCCTCTCGTTCACCGGGGTGAACTCCAACGCATGGCGGCTGAGCTGGGGGGCTATAAGCAAACCCACACCAGCCCGCCGCCTCTCACCATGGGCAACTCCAGAGTGGTGAAGAGTCCATCCTCTCTCGAGGAGTGTGGTTCCAGAGCCCAAGCCGTACGTGGAGGTGATCCCAACTATCTCTAGTCGGTACCTCTCAACCTCCCGCACAATCTCAGGCTCCTTCCCCGCCAGAGAGGTGACGTTCCACGTCCCTAGAGCTAGCTTCCGTGTCCAGGGATCGGGTTGTCGAGGCCCCTGCCTTCGACTGCTGCCCAATCCACTTTGCACCGGCCCCTTACCGTCCCTCCTGCAGGTGGTGAGCCCATGGGAGGGCGGCCCCACGTCGCTCCTTCGGGCTGAGCCCGGCCACCAGGCGCTCGCATACGAGCCCCAACCCCGGGCTTGGCTCCAGGGTGGGTCCCCGGCTGCGCCATGCCAGGCAACATCACGGTCCTTGTTTTTAATCCTCTCATAAAGGGTTTTAGTCTGACCCGTCACCTAGGACCTGTTTGCCTTGGGAGACCCTACCAGGGGCATATAGCCCTGGACAACATAGCTCCTAGGATCATTCAGG
>CM040795.1:235000-312500 GCA_022829025.1 Squalius cephalus
AATCATACAATCTTACAATCTTACAATCATACAATCTTACAATCATACAATCATACAAGCTTACAATCTTACAATCTTACAATCATACAATCTTACAATCATACAATCTTACAATCTTACAATCATACAATCTTACAATCATACAATCATACAAGCTTACAAGCTTACAATCTTGCAATCATACAATCATACAATCATACAATCATACAAGCTTACAATCTTACAATCATACAATCTTACAATCTTACAATCATACAATCTTACAATCATACAATCATACAAGCTTACAAGCTTACAATCTTGCAATCATAC
Organism: Squalius cephalus; assembly: GCA_022829025.1. Classification (NCBI taxonomy): domain Eukaryota; kingdom Metazoa; phylum Chordata; class Actinopteri; order Cypriniformes; family Leuciscidae; genus Squalius; species Squalius cephalus. The sequence goes on from CM040795.1 coordinate 235,313, forward strand.
AATCTTACAATCATACAATCATACAATCTTACAATCATACAATCATACAATCATACAAGCTTACAATCTTACAATCATACAATCTTACAATCTTACAATCATACAATCTTACAATCTTACAATCATACAAGCTTACAATCTTACAATCTTACAATCATACAATCTTACAATCATACAATCATACAATCTTACAATCATACAATCTTACAATCTTACAATCATACAATCTTACAATCATACAATCATACAAGCTTACAATCTTACAATCTTACAATCATACAATCATACAATCATACAAGCTTACAATCTTACAATCATACAATCTTACAATCTTACAATCATACAATCTTACAATCATACAATCATACAAGCTTACAAGCTTACAATCTTGCAATCATACAATCTTACAATCATACAATCTTACAATCATACAAGCTTACAATCTTACAATCTTACAATCATACAATCATACAATCTTACAATCATACAATCTTACAAGCTTACAATCTTACAATCATACAATCTTACAATCATACAATCTTACAATCATACAATCATACAATCTTACAATCATACAATCTTACAATCATACAATCATACAATCTTACAATCTTGCAATCTTATAATCATACAATCTTACAATCATACAATCTTACAAGCTTACAATCTTACAATCATACAATCTTACAATCATACAATCTTACAATCATACAATCTTACAATCATACAATCATACAATCTTACAATCTTACAATCTTGCAATCTTATAATCATACAATCATACAATCTTACAATCATACAATCTTACAATCTTACAATCTTACAATCATACAATCTTACAATCATACAATCATACAAGCTTACAATCATACAATCATACAATCTTACAAGCTTACAATCTTACAATCTTACAATCATACAATCTTACAATCTTACAATCATACAATCTTACAAGCTTACAATCTTACAATCATAATCTTACAATCATACAATCATACAATCATACAAGCTTACAATCTTGCAATCTTATAATCATACAATCTTTCAATCATACAATCTTACAATCTTACAATCATACAATCTTACAATCATACAATCTTACAAGCTTACAATCTTACAATCATACAATCATACAATCTTACAAGCTTACAATCTTACAATCATACAATCTTACAATCTTACAATCATACAATCTTACAAGCTTACAATCTTACAATCATAATCTTACAATCATACAATCATACAATCATACAAGCTTACAATCTTGCAATCTTATAATCATACAATCTTTCAATCATACAATCTTACAATCATACAATCTTACAATCATACAATCTTACAAGCTTACAATCTTACAATCATACAATCTTACAATCATACAATCTTACAAGCTTACAATCTTACAATCATACAATCATACAATCTTATAATCATACAAGCTTACAATCTTACAATCATACAATCATACAAGCTTACAATCTTACAATCATACAATCATACAATCTTACAAGCTTACAATCTTACAATCATACAATCATACAATCATACAATTTTACAATCATACAATCTTACAATCATACAATCATAAAATCTTACAAGCTTACAATCTTACAATAATACAATCTTACAATCATACAATCATACAATCTTACAATCATACAATCATACAATCTTACAATCATACAATCATACAATCTTACAAGCTTACAATCTTATAATCATACAATCATACAATCTTGCAATCTTATAATCTTATAATCATACAAGCTTACAATCTTACAATCATACAATCTTACAATCATACAATCATACAATCATACAATCTTACAAGCTTACAATCTTATAATCATACAATCATACAATCTTGCAATCTTACAATCTTATAATCATACAAGCTTACAATCTTACAATCATACAATCATGAAATCTTATAATCATACAAGCTTACAATCTTACAATCTTACAATCATACAATCATACAATCTTACAAGCATACAATCATACAATCTTACAAGCTTACAATCTTATAATCATACAATCATACAATCATACAATCTTACAAGCTTACAATCTTACAATCATACAATCATACAATCTTACAATCTTACAAGCTTACAATATTGCCATCATACAATCTTACAATACAATCATACAATAATACAATCATACAATCTTACAATCATACAATCTTGCAATCATACAATCTTACAACAATACAATCATACAATAATACAATCATACAATCTTACAATCTTACAATCATACAATCATACAATCTTACAACAATACAATCTTATAATCATACAATCATACAATCTTACAATCATACAATCATGCAATCTTGCAATCTTACAATCTTATAATCATACAAGCTTACAATCTGACAATCATACAATCATGAAATCTTATAATCATACAAGCTTACAATATTGCAATCATACAATCTTACAACAATACAATCATACAATAATACAATCTTACAATCTTACAATCATACAATCTTACAATCATACAATCATGCAATCATACAATCTTACAAGCTTACAATATTGCAATCATACAATCTTACAACAATACAATCATACAATAATACAATCATACAATCTTACAATCATACAATCTTGCAATCATACAATCTTACAACAATACAATCATACAATAATACAATCATACAATCTTACAATCATACAATCATACAATCTTACAACAATACAATCATACAATCATACAATCTTACAATCATACAATCTTACAATCTTACAACAATACAATCATACAATAATACAATCTTACAAGCTATAATATTGCAATCATACAATCTTACAACAATACAATCATACAATAATACAATCATACAATCTTACAATAATACAATCATACAATCTTGCAATCATACAATCTTACAACAATACAATCATACAATAATACAATCATACAATCTTACAATCATACAATCTTGCAATCTTACAATCATACAATCTTACAACAATACAATCATACAATCTTACAATCTTGCAACAATACAATCTTACAATCTTACAATCATACAAGCTTACAATCTTACAATCTTACAATCATACAATCATACAATCTTACAACAATACAATCATACAATAATACAATCATACAATCTTACAATCTTGCAACAATACAATCATACAATCTTACAACAATACAATCATACAATCTTACAATCTTGCAACAATACAATCTTACAATCTTACAATCTTACAATCATACAAGCTTACAATCTTACAATCATACAATCATACAATCTTACAACAATACAATCTTACAATCTTACAATCATACAATCATACAATCTTACAACAATACAATCTTACAACAATACAATCATACAATCTTACAATCTTGCAACAATACAATCTTACAATCTTACAATCATACAATCTTACAACAATACAATCTTACAATCATACAAGCTTACAATCTTACAATCATACAATCTTACAACAATACAATCTTACAATCTTACAATCATACAATCTTACAACAATACAATCTTACAATCATACAATAATACAATCATACAATCTTACAATCATACAATCTTGCAATCTTACAATCATACAATCTTACAACAATACAATCATACAATCTTACAATCTTGCAACAATACAATCTTACAATCTTACAATCATACAAGCTTACAATCTTACAATCATACAATCATACAATCTTACAATAATACAATCATACAATCTTACAATCTTGCAACAATACAATCTTACAATCTTACAATCATACAAGCTTACAATCTTACAATCATACAATCTTACAACAATACAATCATACAATAATACAATCATACAATCTTACAATCTTGCAACAATACAATCATACAATCTTACAACAATACAATCATACAATCTTACAATCTTGCAACAATACAATCTTACAATCTTACAATCATACAAGCTTACAATCATACAATCATACAATCTTACAGCAATACAATCTTACAATCATACAATCATACAATCTTACAACAATACAATCTTACAACAATACAATCATACAATCTTACAATCTTGCAACAATACAATCTTACAATCTTACAATCATACAAGCTTACAATCTTACAATCATACAATCATACAATCTTGCAACAATACAATCTTACAATCTTACAATCATACAAGCTTACAATCTTACAATCTTACAACAATACAATCATACAATCTTACAACAATACAATCATACAATCTTGCAATCTTACAATCATACAATCTTACAACAATACAATCATACAATAATACAATCTTACAACAATACAATCATACAAGCTTACAATCTTACAATCATACAACAATACAATCCTACAAGCTTACAATCTTATAATCATACAAGCTTACAACAATACAATCATACAAGCTTACAATCTTACAATCATACAAGCTTACAATCTTATAATCATACAAGCTTACAATCATACAATCTTACAATCTTACAATCATACAAGCTTACAATCTTACAATCTTACAACAATACAATCATACAATCTTACAACAATACAATCATACAATCTTGCAATCTTACAATCATACAATCTTACAACAATACAATCATACAATAATACAATCTTACAACAATACAATCTTACAATCATACAAGCTTACAATCTTACAATCATACAACAATACAATCCTACAAGCTTACAATCTTATAATCATACAAGCTTACAACAATACAATCATACAAGCTTACAATCTTACAATCATACAAGCTTACAATCTTATAATCATACAAGCTTACAATCATACAATCTTACAACAATACAATCATACAATAATACAATCTTACAACAATACAATCTTACAATCATACAAGCTTACAATCGTATAATCATACAAGCTTACAATCTTACAACAATACAATCTTACAATCTTACAATCATACAAGCTTACAATCTTACAATCATACAATCTTACAATCTTATAATCATACAATCATACAATCTTACAACAATACAATCTTACAATCATACAAGCTTACAATCGTATAATCATACAATCTTACAATCTTACAACAATACAATCTTACAATCTTACAATCATACAAGCTTACAATCTTACAATCATACAATCTTACAATCTTATAATCATACAATCATACAATCTTACAACAATACAATCATACAATAATACAATCTTACAAGCTTACAATCTTACAATCATACAATCTTACAATCATACAATCTTACAATCATACAATCTTACAATCTTATAATCATACAATCATACAATCTTACAACAATACAATCATACAATAATACAATCTTACAATCATACAATCATACAATCTTACAACAATACAATCTTACAATCATACAAGCTTACAATCTTACAATCTTACAATCATACAAGCTTACAATCTTGCAATCATACAATCTTACAATCATACAATCTTACAATCATACATCTTATAATCATACAATCATACAACAATACAATCATACAATCTTACAACAATACAATCATACAATAATACAATAATACAATCTTACAATCATACAATCATACAATCTTGCAATCTTACAATCATACAATCTTACAACAATACAATCATACAATAATACAATCTTACAATCTTATAATCATACAAGCTTACAATCTTACAATCATACAACAATACAATCATATAATCATACAATCTTACAACAATACAATCTTACAATCATACAAGCTTACAATCATACAATCTTACAATCTTATAATCATACAATAATACAATCTTACAAGCTTACAATCTTACAATCATACAATCTTATAATCATACAATCATACAATAATACAATCTTACAATCATACAATCTTACAATCATATAATCATACAATCATACAATCATACAATCATACAATAATACAATCTTACAAGCTTACAATCTTACAATCATACAATCTTATAATCATACAATCTTACAACAATACAAGCTTACAATCTTACAATCATACAATCTTATAATCATACAATCTTACAACAATACAATCTTACAATCATACAATCTTACAACAATACAATCATACAATAATACAACCATACAAGCTTACAATCATACAATCTTACAACAATACAATCATACAATCTTACAATCATACAATCATACAATCTTACAACAATACAATCATACAATCTTACAATCATACAATCTTATAATCATACAATCATACAATCTTATAATCATACAATCTTGCAATCATACAATCTTATAATCATACAATCATATAATCATACAATCTTGCAATCTTATAATCATACAATCTTACAATACAATCTTACAATCATACAACAATACAATCATACAATAATACAATCATACAATCTTACAATCTTACAATCTTATAATCATACAATCATACAATCATACAATCATACAAGCTTACAATCTTACAATCTTATAATCATACAATCATACAATCATACAATCTTATAATCATACAATCATACAATCTTACAATCTTATAATCATACAATCATACAATCATACAATCTTATAATCATACAATCATACAACAATACAATGATACAATCTTACAATCTTACAATCATACAATCTTACAATCATACAATCATACAATCTTATAATCATACAATCATACAATCTTATAATCATACAATCATACAATCTTATAATCATACAATCATACAATCTTGCAATCATACAATCTTATAATCATACAATCATACAATCTTACAATCTTACAATCTTACAATCATACAAGCTTACAATCATACAATCTTACAATCTTATAATCATACAATAATACAATCTTACAAGCTTACAATCTTACAATCATACAATCTTATAATCATACAATCATACAATCTTACAATCTTACAATCATACAATCTTACAATCATATAATCATACAATCATACAATCATACAATCATACAACAATACAAGCTTACAATCTTACAATCTTACAATCATACAATCTTATAATCATACAATCTTACAACAATACAATCTTACAATCATACAATCTTACAACAATACAATCATACAATAATACAACCATACAAGCTTACAATCATACAATCTTACAACAATACAATCATACAATCTTACAATCATACAATCATACAATCTTACAACAATACAATCATACAATCTTACAATCTTACAACAATACAATCATACAATCATACAATCTTACAACAATACAATCATACAATCTTACAATCATACAATCTTATAATCATACAATCATACAATCTTATAATCATACAATCTTGCAATCATACAATCTTATAATCATACAATCATACAATCTTACAATCATACAATCTTATAATCATACAATCATACAATCTTATAATCATACAATCTTGCAATCATACAATCTTATAATCATACAATCATATAATCATACAATCTTGCAATCTTATAATCATACAATCTTACAATACAATCTTACAATCATACAACAATACAATCATACAATAATACAATCATACAATCTTACAATCTTACAATCTTATAATCATACAATCATACAATCTTATAATCATACAATCATACAATCTTACAATCTTACAATCTTATAATCATACAATCATACAATCATACAATCTTATAATCATACAATCATACAACAATACAATCTTACAATCTTACAATCATACAATCTTACAATCATACAATCATACAATCTTATAATCATACAATCATACAATCTTATAATCATACAATCATACAATCTTATAATCATACAATCATACAATCTTGCAATCATACAATCTTATAATCATACAATCATACAATCTTACAATCTTACAATCTTACAATCATATAATCATACAATCATACAATCTTGCAATCATACAATCTTATAATCATACAATCATACAATCTTACAATCTTACAATCATATAATCATACTGTAGGAGCGTATAGACAGATCTCCCACGCGTGTGAACTGTGTGAAGACTCACCAGAGACTGTGTTTTTATGGAGTTAGTAGGAAAATTATGTTCTTTTTTATCAGTCTGTAGTAGAAAGTGTGATCATATCTGTCTTGTCCTCTTGGAATGGTAATCTTTCTGTAAAATCAAAATCAAAGATACAATATACTGTTCAAACGTCGCTGAGAAAGACTCAGAGTTCAGACTCTGATGAGCGATCGGATTAGAGGAGGCGAGGAGGATTTAAAGCGACCCGTCTGAACATCAGAACTCTCCGTGAGAAACGGAGCAGGTTTAGAGGCTCTTCTGTGCCGAGGACCTTTTGTACTGTTGAACATGAATTCGTGAAGTCTATTTATTTTTATGTGTTTGGTGTGTATGAATATTCTGTGTCAGGTTATGGCAAAATGCTGGCGAAATGGAGTCCATTACAAATTTCCCTATCAGGGACAATAAAGTATATTTCACTTAATTTCATAAAGCATCTTCCGGCGTGATCTCAGTCTCGGCCGGACCCGCCGCGACCCCTGACCCCTGACCCCTGAGGTCAGATCTCCCACGGCTTCACAGCTCTTATCAGATCGTCTCTCAGCGGGACGGTTATGACTCTATAAACGCAGAGAGTTTGACTGAACACACACTTTACAGCTCAGCGTAGTCGAGTGTGTGAAGGAGTGTGAGGTTACGGCTGAGATTGTAGAGTTTACTCTTCTTGATGTGAAATAAACTCTAACATCACGGCAGGGTTTCACACACGACACACACACACACACACACACACACACACACACACACTAGCACATCGAGACTGTGAACATAAAGAAGAGCTCTCTCTTTCTTCAGACACACACACTAGTACAGGAGATTGTACAGTGAGATCAGGGGCCGTGTGTATAAAGCCACTCAGAGTCAAATAGTCTTTAGTCTGTAAAAATTGTAAGAATTACATAATTTTACTCTTATTCCTAAACTTCAGAATAAGTGTGATTCAGAAAGGCTCCTGAGTGTGAAGACGAGGTCTCCGCTCCGGCGTTATTGAGGAGAGCGGGAGACGTCTCCTAACCCAGAGAGAGGAGCCTCGCACTGTTCAACGACAGCATGATGTACTGGAGACGAAGAACGACGAGCTGATCAAACCATAAAAGTTTATTTTTGTAACTAACGAAATGTTATAGCAATGAAATGAAAGTAAGAATACATTGTTGGCGACTGTAAGAGTGCGGCGGTGAAGACTCGAGTCCACAGTGAGCCGGGTCTGAAACAGTGACTCTGACCACACACACACACACACACACACACACACACACACACAGCAGTTATACCCAACACACACACACACACACACACACACACACACACAGCAGTTATACCCAACACACACACACACACACACAGCAGTTATACCCAACACACACACACACACACACACACACACAGCAGTTATACCCAACACACACACACACACACACACACACACACACACACAGCAGTTATACCCAACACACACACACACACACACACACACACACACACACACACAGACACACACACACACACACACACACACACACACACAGCACTGAAGAATCAGTCTGAGACTTCACTGAGAGTTGCTTTAGCTTCATTATAACAGTGTCTTAGAGAAGTCTAACTTTATACAAAGAATTTTTTTGACACTTAATTCAAAGTTTAAGACTGTTCCGTTACAGCTGCGCAACATAGGAATAATCACAGCGAGCTCATCGGCACAGACACGAGCATCACATCCTCAAGGTAAGATCTTTAAATAATAAAAGCTTACCCCAAGTCTCCACTTTATAATACAATTATCAGGTTTCACAGACATTTTGTTTATATATATATAATGCTAAATGACCGACAGTGATAACCAGTGATGCAACTTTTGTTTTGTTATAAATCTTGCCGTTTTAAATGTGAAGATATGCTTTTATTTACAGATGTTTGAAATAAATGCAAGACAATTCTTACTCTTTATGACAACATTTTTAAGGTTTCACTTTGGATACTTCTAACGCTCGGGCCTGTGCACAACACCTGTAGGTCTACGTCTGTCTGAAGTGGGGATCTTCTTCCATTCTCTGTTAGTTAAGCCTCGGTCATAAGTGAGTTTTCCCTCATTTGATGTCGAGACGCGAGTGATACTGAAAGTCAAATAAGGAATTAGTTTGAAATCATAGTCTTGAATAGACTTTAATGTCATGAGATACAGATTCATATTTTGAGAAATTACGGGCTAATCTCATCTATAACTGGGCAAAGCTTCTCTTCTAACCCTAGCCAGCGACAGACGCCGTTAATGCTCCAGAGAACATCTTTAGTTCGCTTCACTTCAACACCAACGCAACAGCTAAACACAAGAGTTATCAAACATAAAGCAAACTCACAATTATTATGCACTATTGCCACATGTTGAGAAAAAACTAAAGAAATACACCTAGCCTACTAATGCAAACTTTAAAGTTAGGGTTAGACGTAAGACGGCGTACATACAAACCAACACTTACTCAGACAGCTTCAACATTTCTCACATCATCAGTTTATTCGCTATAGTTTAGAAAATGGTAATGAAATATGAGCAGAACTCAGTGGATATTTGACTGGTTTTGTCCGTCCTTCTGTTAGACTGTCTCACACATGAATTATGTTGAATATCTGTCAGCTGTTAAATTTAACTACACAATTAGATAATACCAGTTTAGCTCAACCAATCACCAAGCAATGCTTCATTTTGTTCAGTCTGTGTGTAAAAAGAGCATTAGCAATTAAAGAAAACACACTTCAGCAAAACATGATCAGCTCAAAGTGTCCCAATCATTTCTGCTCCCATATTTTAATATATTTTACTGGTAGTCTCTGTATGAAGAATATCTGGGTATTATATGTCACAGTTTACTGTATTCTGCTCTCCTCACTCACACTAATGAACTATAGTGTCCTGATCACACTAGTGAAAATATCAAATTACATCTGGTGTCTGAATAATTTTTGGTTTGACTAGTTCAGACGCACTTACACGTAATATATATATTAATAAATGTCGATATACGCAGAGTTTAGAGCAGGTTAATCAAACTCACCTGCATTTTCTAGTAACTCTGAGTCTGAGGAGCTTAATTAGCTTGCTCTGGTACTTTTATTAGGGTCTTTTAAAAGCATGAAACTTACAAGATTTAACAACAACTCCTTTGACGTTTAACAAAAAACGCATTCAAGCGTATAGAGAGCAGTGTTCTCTGCTGAAGCGTTATTTCTCAGGTGTGTGTGTGTGTGTGTGTTCGCGCATGCGCAGACCGCGTCACCTTGAGCTCGCGAGTGTCCGGCTCTCACGCGGAGAGTCAAGGCTGGGCATCACAACACACTCGCATCATGTCGCTATGAGTGGGCTATATAAATGCAAATTGTATTGGAGATCTATTAGAGGTCCTGGAAACAGAGTCGTATGTAAATGATAAGAGCAGAGCTCGAGTGATTACCCTCGCGCTGAATCACGGAGAACAAGGTGAGAACTCTGGGAAGCGAAGAGTGAGCCGGAGCGGTTTGATTTATTGTAAATGCGAGAAAGATGCAAAGGTGCAAAGCATCAGGAAAACACGAGTCTAGCACTGGGGGGCTGTTTGGGAAATGGGGAAAGTCTTCACTGATCACTACTGCGATTATTACACGTGGAAAATAGGCCACTGATTTTGATTGCTGTAATAGATCTATTATCATAAGTCATAATGTGCTGCAGTACAGCGAGTATGAATATGATTATTATCAGCGAGGAAAGGCCTCCATCTAGTGTTCAGCGCGAGGAACTGCAGCTCCACGACAAACACCAGCAGTTATTAGACCGGTTTATTATTAAAAACACCAGTACACTGTCAGACTGAGACTGTCGTCATCAGTGATGAGATCATCACAGTGAAACCTGGACAACAAAATAATATTTATTTCTCTACTAATGAATAATGAACCAACACCAGCTGGAGCTTCACTGGAGAAACGCGGAGAACTGGTCTTTACTGGTGAAGCTCGTGCTGCTATATGATAGACATGTCAGTGGAGAATCATTAATCACATAAAAAGTCCAAATTATTAGGCTACATTAAAAACATCCAACTATGAGATAAAGTCGAACTTTTAAAGTCATAATTTTTACTTTTTTCTAATGTAACGTTAGCAGCAACAGGCTTCCGTAGTTCGAGTCCGTTCAGTCCCAGTGTTCGAATTGAGGGGGGGCTGGGGGGTTCCGGGACCCCCCATAAGCATTAAGGGACCCCCCATAAGGCCCAAAAAAATTACCTGGGGGGTCCCCTGGTTTTTCATTAAAACTAAAAGAAACATAATTTATTAGATAATATATATATTTTTAATAAAAGTATTGCGCTGCCGCTCCCATTAGAAAGTAATTCAAATTAGATTTGCGTCTGAAAAGACGCTCAAGTGCGCCACACGCTGTTTTCTGAAGGAATTTACAGACTGGTGAATTTATAAACAGATAGCCTACATTTTATTTATCGCGCCATTTATACGCCAAAAATAGTTTTTTTTTTTTTTTTTTTTTTTTTTTCGTGTAAATGATACGCACTGCAAACCCCTTGGGTAGGATTAGGGGTGTGGAGTACGTGCGTATTACACGCTTTAAAGTGCGTATCATTTGCACGCACAAACTATTTTTGGCGAATAAATGGTACGAGAAATAAATTTCGTGCTATAGATAAGCACTTTCACAAGAGTCTGGCAGAGTGGATGCTCATTTTCACCTCACGATGACGGTAAGATAATATTTCTTTCTTTTATGATTGTTTTGGTAATTTACTGATCTGAATAGAATGTCGACATTAACGCCTGTCCGGGACACGTGCGTGTGTTTTTAAGGGACAAGTGAAAGAGAATTGTACTTGCCCAACCGGACAAATGCCCTGATTAAAACAATTTTCAATATCAAAAAAATTAAATAATAAATAACGTACTCGGTTACTAACGTAACCTCAGTTCCCTGAGAGTAGGGAAAGAGTATAGAGAGTAAAAATTAGGGAAAGAAATGCCCTTTATAAAGCTAAAAAAAATTATTCTGATAAGAGTGTTTTCCAACAGTGATGTAATGAAACATTGACAATTTAAGTTTGAAGGGAGTAAAGCCTCTGTTTAGGCTGGAAATGTATTTTTGACAAAAGAAGAACTTTTATTTTAAATACATTTGAATTTTAAATCAGCCTACTTCAGTGTGATATTTTATCATCATGCTTAACACTGAGAATTTGAATAATTGAAATGTGATGATCAGATGCAGATATCTAAATCAGAGAATATCATATAGGTTCGGGAGGTTGGCGGGTGGATTATTTATTTTTAACAGCAGATTCGGGGGACTCAAAGTGCACCAGATTAATGAATTTATCTTTAAAATGTACAAAATATTCATACACCTGCTCTTCCTCTTCTTCCTCTTCCTCATTCACCTCCTCTAACACACACATGCTCTTCCTCTTACTCCTTTTCCTCATTCACCTCCTCTTACACACACCTGCTCTTCCTCGTTCAACTCCTCTTACACACACCTGCTCTTCCTCTTCCTCCTCATCCTCGTTCACCTCCTCTTACACACACCTGCTCTTCCTCATCCTCCTCTTCCTCATTTACCTCCTCTTACACACACCTGCTCTTCCTCTTCCTCCTCTTCCTCATTCACCTCCTGTTACACACACCTGCTCTTCCTCTTCCTCCTCTTCCTCATTCACCTCCTCTTACACACACCTGCTCTTCCTCTTCCTCCTCTTCCTCGTTCACCTCCTCTTACACACACCTGCTCTTCCTCATCCTCCTCTTCCTCATTCACCTCCTCTTACACACACCTGCTCTTCCTCTTCCTCCTCTTCCTCATTCACCTCCTCTTACACACACCTGTTCTTCCTCTTCCTCCTCTTCCTCATTCACCTCCTCTTACACACACCTGCTCTTCCTCTTCCTCCTCTTCCTCATTCACCTCCTCTTACACACACCTGCTCTTCCTCTTCCTCCTCTTCCTTGTTCACCTCCTCTTACACACACCTGCTGTTCCTCATCCTCCTTTTCCTCGTTCACCTCCTCTTACACACACCTGCTCTTCCTCTTCCTCCTCTTCCTCATTCACCTCCGCTTACACACACCTACTCTTCCTCTTCCTCCTCTTCCTCGTTCACCTCCTCTTATACACACCTGCTCTTCCTCTTCCTCCTCATTCTCGTTCACCTCCTCTTACACACACCTGCTCTTCCTCTTCCTCCTCATTCTCGTTCACCTCCTCTTACACACACCTGCTCTTCCTCTTACTCCTTTTCCTTGTTCACCTCCTCTTACACACACCTGCTCTTCCTCATCCTCCTCTTCCTCATTCACCTCCTCTTACACACACCTGCTCTTCCTCTTCCTCCTCTTCCTCATTCACCTCCTCTTACACACACCTGCTCTTCCTCATCCTCCTCTTCCTCGTTCACCTCCTCTTACACACACCTGCTCTTCCTCTTCCTCCTCATTCTCGTTCACCTCCTCTTACACACACCTGCTCTTCCTCTTCCTCCTCATCCTCGTTCACCTCCTCTTACACACACCTGCTCTTCCTCTTACTCCTTTTCCTCGTTCACCTCCTCTTACACACACCTGCTCTTCCTCATCCTCCTCTTCCTCATTCACCTCCTCTTACACACACCTGCTCTTCCTCATCCTCCTCTTCCTCATTCACCTCCTCTTACACACACCTGCTCTTCCTCTTCCTCCTCTTCCTCATTCACCTCCTCTTACACACACCTGCTCTTCCTCATCCTCCTCTTCCTCTTCCACCTCCTCTTACACACACCTGCTCTTCCTCATCCTCCTTTTCCTCGTTCACCTCCTCTTACACACACCTGCTGTTCCTCATCCTCCTTTTCCTCGTTCACCTCCTCTTACACACACCTGCTCTTCCTCTTCCTCCTCTTCCTCATTCACCTCCTCTTACACACACCTGCTCTTCCTCTTCCTCCTCTTCCTCGTTCACCTCCTCTTACACACACCTGCTCTTCCTCTTCCTCCTCATTCTCGTTCACCTCCTCTTACACACACCTGCTCTTCCTCTTACTCCTTTTCCTCGTTCACCTCCTCTTACACACACCTGCTCTTCCTCATCCTCCTCTTCCTCATTCACCTCCTCTTACACACACCTGCTCTTCCTCTTCCTCCTCTTCCTCGTTCACCTCCTCTTACACACACCTGCTCTTCCTCTTCCTCCTCTTCCTCATTCACCTCCTCTAACACACACCTGCTCTTCCTCTTCCTCCTCTTCCTCATTCACCTCCTCTTACACACACCTGCTCCTCCTCTTCCTCCTCTTCCTCATTCACCTCCTCTTACACACACCTGCTCTTCCTCCTCTTCCTCGTTCACCTCCTCTTACACACATCTGCTCTTCCTCATCCTCCTCATCCTCGTTCACCTCCTCTAACACACACCTGCTCTTCCTCTTCCTCCTCTTCCTTGTTCACCTCCTCTAACACACACCTGCTCTTCCTCTTCCTCCTCTTCCTCGTTCACCTCCTTTTACACACACCTGCTCTTCCTCACCCTCCTCTTCCTCATTCACCTCCTCTAACACACACCTGCTCTTCCTCTTCCTCCTCATCCTCGTTCACCTCCTCTTACACACACCTGCTCTTCCTCATCCTCCTCTTCCTCTTTCACCTCCTCTTACACACACCTGCTCTTCTTCATCCTCCTCTTCCTCGTTCACCTCCTCTTACACACACCTGCTCTTCCTCATCCTCCTCTTCCTCTTTCACCTCCTCTTACACACACCTGCTCTTCCTCTTCCTCCTCTTCCTCATTCACCTCCTCTTACACACACCTGCTCTTCCTCATCCTCCTCTTCCTCGTTCACCTCCTCTTACACACACCTGCTCTTCCTCATCCTCCTCTTCCTCATTCACGTCCTCTAACACACACCTGCTCTTCCTCCTCTTCCTCGTTCACCTCCTCTTACACACACCTGCTCTTCCTCATCCTCTTCCTCTTTCACCTCCTCTTACACAGACCTGCTCTTCCTCATCCTCCTCTTCCTCGTTCACCTCCTCTTACACACATCTGCTCTTCCTCATCCTCCTCTTCCTCTTTCACCTCCTCTAACACACACCTGCTCTTCCTCCTCTTCCTCGTTCACCTCCTCTTACACACACCTGCTCCTCCTCATCCTTATCTTCCTCTTTCACCTCCTCTTACACACACCTGCTCTTCCTCTACCTCCTCATCCTCATTCACCTCCTCTAACACACACCTGCTCTTCCTCTTCCTCCTCTTCCTCATTCACCTCCTCTTACACACACCTGCTCTTCCTCTTACTCCTCTTCCTCATTCACCTCCTCTTACACACACCTGCTCTTCCTCCTCTTCCTCGTTCACCTCCTCTTACACACACCTGCTCTTCCTCTTCCTCCTCTTCCTCGTTCACCTCCTCTTACACACACATGCTCTTCCTCTCCCTCCTCTTCCTCGTTCACCTCCTCTAACACACACCTGCTCTTCCTCTTCCTCCTCTTCCTCGTTCACCTCCTCTTACACACACCTGCTCTTCCTCACCCTCCTCTTCCTCGTTCACCTCCTCTAACACACACCTGCTCTTCCTCTTCCTCCTCTTCCTCGTTCACCTCCTCTTACACACACCTGCTCTTCCTCACCCTCCTCTTCCACGTTCACCTCCTCTAACACACACCTGCTCTTCCTCACCCTCCTCTTCCTCTTTCACCTCCTCTTACACACACCTGCTCTTCCTCATCCTCCTCTTCCTCGTTCACCTCCTCTTCCACACACCTGCTCTTCCTCTTCCTTCTCTTCCTCATTCACCTCCTCTTACACACACCTGCTCATCCTCCTCTTCCTCGTTCACATCCTCTTACACACACCTGCTCTTCCTCATCCTCCTCTTCCTCATTCACCTCCTCTTACACACACCTGCTCTCATTCACCTCCTCTTACACACACCTGCTCTTCCTCATCCTCCTCTTTCTCATTCACCTCCTCTTACACACACCTGCTCTTCCTCTTCCTCCTCTTCCTCATTCACCTCCTCTTACACACACCTGCTCTTCCTCATCCTCCTCTTCCTCGTTCACCTCCTCTTACACACACCTGCTCTTCCTCTTCCTCCTCATTCTCGTTCACCTCCTCTTACACACACCTGCTCTTCCTCTTCCTCCTCATCCTCGTTCACCTCCTCTTACACACACCTGCTCTTCCTCTTACTCCTTTTCCTCGTTCACCTCCTCTTACACACACCTGCTCTTCCTCATCCTCCTCTTCCTCATTCACCTCCTCTTACACACACCTTCTCTTCCTCTTCCTCCTCTTCCTCATTCACCTCCTCTTACACACACCTGCTCTTCCTCATCCTCCTCTTCCTCTTTCACCTCCTCTTACACACACCTGCTCTTCCTCTTCCTCCTCTTCCTCATTCACCTCCTCTTACACACACCTGCTCTTCCTCTTCCTCCTCTTACACACACCTGCTCTTCCTCCTCTTCCTCGTTCACCTCCTCTTACACACATCTGCTCTTCCTCATCCTCCTCATCCTCGTTCACCTCCTCTAACACACACCTGCTCTTCCTCTTCCTCCTCTTCCTTGTTCACCTCCTCTTACACACACCTGCTCTTCCTCTCCCTCCTCTTCCTCGTTCACCTCCTCTTACACACACCTGCTTTTCCTCTTCCTCCTCTTCCTCATTCACCTCCTCTTACACACACCTGCTCTTCCTCTTCCTCCTCTTCCTCATTCACCTCCTCTTACACACACCTGCACTTCCTCATCCTCCTCTTCCTCTTTCTCCTCTTCCTTGTTCACCTCCTCTTACACACACCTGCTCTTCCTCTCCCTCCTCTTCCTCGTTCACCTCCTCTTACACACACCTGCTTTTCCTCTTCCTCCTCTTCCTCATTCACCTCCTCTTACACACACCTGCACTTCCTCATCCTCCACTTCCTCTTTCACCTCCTCTTACACACACCTGCTCTTCCTCTTCCTCCTCTTCCTCATTCACCTCCTCTAACACACACCTGCTCTTCCTCTTCCTCCTCTTCCTCATTCACCTCCTCTTACACACACCTGCTCTTCCTCTTCCTCCTCTTCCTCATTCACCTCCTCTTACACACACCTGCTCTTCCTCTTCCTCCTCTTCCTCGTTCACCTCCTCTAACACACACCTGCTCTTCCTCTTCCTTCTCTTCCTCGTTCACCTCCTCTTACACACACCTGCTCTTCCTCACCCTCCTCTTCCTCGTTCACCTCCTCTAACACACACCTGTTCTTCCTCTTCCTCCTCTTCCTCGTTCACCTCCTCTAACACACACCTGCTCTTCCTCTTCCTTCTCTTCCTCGTTCACCTCCTCTTACACACACCTGCTCTTCCTCACCCTCCTCTTCCTCGTTCACCTCCTCTAACACACACCTGTTCTTCCTCTTCCTCCTCTTCCTCGTTCACCTCCTCTTACACACACCTGCTCTTCCTCACCCTCCTCTTCCACGTTCACCTCCTCTAACACACACCTGCTCTTCCTCACCCTCTTCTTCCTCTTTCACCTCCTCTTACACACACCTGCTCTTCCTCACCCTCCTCTTCCTCATTCACCTCCTTTACACACACACCTGCTCTTCCTCATCCTCCTCTTCCTCGTTCACCTCCTCTTACACACACCTGCTCTTCCTCGTCCTCCTCTTCCTCGTTCACCTCCTCTAACACACACCTGCTCTTCCTCTTCCTCCTCATCCCCGTTCACCTCCTCTTACACACACCAGCTCTTCACCTCCTCTAACACACACCTGCTCTTCCTCATCCTCCTCTTCCTCATTCACCTCCTCTTACACACACCTGCTCTTCCTCATCCTCCTCATCCTCATTCACCTCCTCTAACACACACCTGCTCTTCCTCATCCTCCTCATCCTCGTTCACCTCCTCTAACACACACCTGCTCTTCCTCCTCTTCCTCATTCACCTCCTCTTACACACACCTGCTCTTCCTCATCCTCTTCCTCGTTCACCTCCTCTTACACACACCTGCTCATCCTCCTCTTCCTCGTTCACCTACTCTAACACACACCTGCTCTTCCTCTTCCTCCTCTTCCTCATTCACCTCCTCTTACACACACCTGCTCTTCCTCCTCTTCCTCATTCACCTCCTTTACACACACCTGCTCTTCCTCACCCTCCTCTTCCTCATTCACCTCCTTTACACACACACCTGCTCTTCCTCATCCTCCTCTTCCTCGTTCACCTCCTCTTACACACACCTGCTCTTCCTCATCCTCCTCTTCCTCGTTCACCTCCTCTAACACACACCTGCTCTTCCTCTTCCTCCTCATCCCCGTTCACCTCCTCTTACACACACCAGCTCTTCACCTCCTCTAACACACACCTGCTCTTCCTCATCCTCCTCTTCCTCATTCACCTCCTCTTACACACACCTGCTCTTCCTCATCCTCCTCATCCTCGTTCACCTCCTCTAACACACACCTGCTCTTCCTCATCCTCCTCTTCCTCATTCACCTCCTCTTACACACACCTGCTCTTCTTCACCCTCCTCTTCCTCATTCACCTCCTTTACACACACCTGCTCTTCCTCACCCTCCTCTTCCTCATTCACCTCCTTTACACACACACCTGCTCTTCCTCATCCTCCTCTTCCTCGTTCACCTCCTCTTACACACACCTGCTCTTCCTCGTCCTCCTCTTCCTCGTTCACCTCCTCTAACACACACCTGCTCTTCCTCTTCCTCCTCATCCCCGTTCACCTCCTCTTACACACACCAGCTCTTCACCTCCTCTAACACACACCTGCTCTTCCTCATCCTCCTCATCCTCATTCACCTCCTCTAACACACACCTGCTCTTCCTCATCCTCCTCATCCTCGTTCACCTCCTCTAACACACAACTGCTCTTCCTCCTCTTCCTCATTCACCTCCTCTTACACACACCTGCTCTTCCTCATCCTCTTCCTCGTTCACCTCCTCTTACACACACCTGCTCATCCTCCTCTTCCTCGTTCACCTACTCTAACACACACCTGCTCTTCCTCTTCCTCCTCTTCCTCATTCACCTCCTCTTACACACACCTGCTCTTCCTCCTCTTCCTCATTCACCTCCTTTACACACACCTGCTCTTCCTCACCCTCCTCTTCCTCATTCACCTCCTTTACACACACACCTGCTCTTCCTCATCCTCCTCTTCCTCGTTCACCTCCTCTTACACACACCTGCTCTTCCTCGTCCTCCTCTTCCTCGTTCACCTCCTCTAACACACACCTGCTCTTCCTCTTCCTCCTCATCCCCGTTCACCTCCTCTTACACACACCAGCTCTTCACCTCCTCTAACACACACCTGCTCTTCCTCATCCTCCTCTTCCTCATTCACCTCCTCTTACACACACCTGCTCTTCCTCATCCTCTTCCTCGTTCACCTCCTCTTACACACACCTGCTCTTCCTCTTCCTCCTCATCCCCGTTCACCTCCTCTTACACACACCAGCTCTTCACCTCCTCTAACACACACCTGCTCTTCCTCATCCTCCTCTTCCTCGTTCACCTCCTCTAACACACACCTGCTCTTCCTCTTCCTCCTCATCCCCGTTCACCTCCTCTTACACACACCAGCTCTTCACCTCCTCTAACACACACCTGCTCTTCCTCATCCTCCTCTTCCTCATTCACCTCCTCTTACACACACCTGCTCTTCCTCATCCTCTTCCTCGTTCACCTCCTCTTACACACACCTGCTCATCCTCCTCTTCCTCGTTCACCTACTCTAACACACATCTGCTCTTCCTCTTCCTCCTCTTCCTCATTCACCTCCTCTTACACACACCTGCTCTTCCTCATCCTCCTCATTCACCTCCTCTTACACACACCTGCTCTTCTTCTTCCTCTTCTTCCTCATTCACCTCCTCTTACACACACCTGCTCTTCCTCATCCTCCTCTTCCTCGTTCACCTCCTCTTCCACACACCTGCTCTTCCTCTTCCTTCTCTTCCTCATTCACCTCCTCTTACACACACCTGCTCTTCATCATCCTCTTCCTCGTTCACATCCTCTTACACACACCTGCTCTTCCTCATCATCCTCTTCCTCATTCACCTCCTCTTACACACACCTGCTCTCATTCACCTCCTCTTACACACACCTGCTCTTCCTCATCCTCCTCTTCCTCATTCACCTCCTCTTACACACACCTGCTCTTCCTCTTCCTCCTCTTCCTCATTCACCTCCTCTTACACACACCTGCTCTTCCTCATCCTCCTCTTCCTCGTTCACCTCCTCTTACACACACCTGCTCTTCCTCTTCCTCCTCATTCTCGTTCACCTCCTCTTACACACACCTGCTCTTCCTCTTCCTCCTCATCCTCGTTCACCTCCTCTTACACACACCTGCTCTTCCTCTTACTCCTTTTCCTCGTTCACCTCCTCTTACACACACCTGCTCTTCCTCATCCTCCTCTTCCTCATTCACCTCCTCTTACACACACCTTCTCTTCCTCTTCCTCCTCTTCCTCATTCACCTCCTCTTACACACACCTGCTCTTCCTCATCCTCCTCTTCCTCTTTCACCTCCTCTTACACACACCTGCTCTTCCTCTTCCTCCTCTTCCTCATTCACCTCCTCTAACACACACCTGCTCTTCCTCTTCCTCCTCTTCCTCATTCACCTCCTCTTACACACACCTGCTCTTCCTCTTCCTCCTCTTACACACACCTGCTCTTCCTCCTCTTCCTCGTTCACCTCCTCTAACACACACCTGCTCTTCCTCTTCCTCCTCTTCCTTGTTCACCTCCTCTTACACACACCTGCTCTTCTTCATCCTCCTCTTCCTCGTTCACCTCCTCTTACACACACCTGCTCTTCCTCATCCTCCTCTTCCTCTTTCACCTCCTCTTACACACACCTGCTCTTCTTCATCCTCCTCTTCCTCGTTCACCTCCTCTTACACACACCTGCTCTTCCTCATCCTCCTCTTCCTCTTTCACCTCCTCTTACACACACCTGCTCTTCCTCTTCCTCCTCTTCCTCATTCACCTCCTCTTACACACACCTGCTCTTCCTCATCCTCCTCTTCCTCGTTCACCTCCTCTAACACACACACCTGCTCTTCCTCTTCCTCCTCATCCTCGTTCACCTCCTCTTACACACACCTGCTCTTCCTCATCCTCCTCTTCCTTGTTCACCTCCTCTTACACACACCTGCTCTTCCTCATCCTCCTCTTCCTCTTTCACCTCCTCTTACACACACCTGCTCTTCCTCATCCTCTTCCTCTTTCACCTCCTCTTACACAGACCTGCTCTTCCTCTACCTCCTCATCCTCGTTCACCTCCTCTTACACACACCTGCTCTTCCTCTTCCTCCTCTTCCTCATTCACCTCCTCTAACACACACCTGCTCTTCCTCTTCCTCTTCTTCCTCGTTCACCTCCTCTTACACACACCTGCTCTTCCTCTCCGTCCACTTCCTCGTTCACCTCCTCTTACACACACCTGCTTTTCCTCATCCTCCTCTTCCTCATTCACCTCCTCTTACACACACCTGCTCTTCCTCTTCCTCCTCTTCCTCATTCACCTCCTCTTACACACACCTGCTCTTCCTCATCCTCCTCTTCCTCTTTCACCTCCTCTTACACACACCTGCTCTTCCTCTTCCTCCTCTTCCTCATTCACCTCCTCTAACACACACCTGCTCTTCCTCTTCCTCCTCTTCCTCATTCACCTCCTCTAACACACACCTGCTCTTCCTCTTCCTCCTCTTCCTCATTCACTTCCTCTTACACACACCGGCTCTTCCTCCTCTTCCTCGTTCACCTCCTCTAACACACACCTGCTCTTCCTCTCCCTCCTCTTCCTCGTTCACCTCCTCTAACACACACCTGCTCTTTCTCACCCTCCTCTTCCTCTTTCACCTCCTCTTACACACACCTGCTCTTCCTCTTCCTCCTCTTCTTCCTCTTCCTCCTCTTCCTCGTTCACCTCCTCTTACACACACCTGCTCTTCCTCACCCTCCTCTTCCTCGTTCACCTCCTCTAACACACACCTGCTCTTCCTCACCCTCCTCTTTCACCTTCTCTTACACACACCTGCTCTTCCTCTTCCTCCTCTTCTTCCTCTTCCTCCTCTTCCTCGTTCACCTCCTCTTACACACACCTGCTCTTCCTCATCCTCCTCTTCCTCTTTCACATCCTCTTACACACACCTACTCTTCCTCTTCCTCCTCATCCTCGTTCACCTCCTCTTACACACACCTGCTCTTCTTCACCCTCCTCTTCCTCATTCACCTCCTTTACACACACCTGCTTTTCCTCACCCTCCTCTTCCTCATTCACCTCCTTTACACACACCTGCTCTTCCTCATCCTCCTCTTCCTCGTTCACCTCCTCTTACACACACCTGCTCTTCTTCACCCTCCTCTTCCTCATTCACCTCCTTTACACACACCTGCTCTTCCTCACCCTCCTCTTCCTCATTCACCTCCTTTACACACACACCTGCTCTTCCTCATCCTCCTCTTCCTCGTTCACCTCCTCTTACACACACCTGCTCTTCCTCGTCCTCCTCTTCCTCGTTCACCTCCTCTAACACACACCTGCTCTTCCTCTTCCTCCTCATCCCCGTTCACCTCCTCTTACACACACCAGCTCTTCACCTCCTCTAACACACACCTGCTCTTCCTCATCCTCCTCTTCCTCATTCACCTCCTCTTACACACACCAGCTCTTCACCTCCTCTAACACACACCTGCTCTTCCTCATCCTCCTCTTCCTCGTTCACCTCCTCTTACACACACCTGCTCTTCCTCGTCCTCCTCTTCCTCGTTCACCTCCTCTAACACACACCTGCTCTTCCTCTTCCTCCTCATCCCCGTTCACCTCCTCTTACACACACCAGCTCTTCACCTCCTCTAACACACACCTGCTCTTCCTCATCCTCCTCTTCCTCATTCACCTCCTCTTACACACACCTGCTCTTCCTCATCCTCCTCATCCTCGTTCACCTCCTCTAACACACACCTGCTCTTCCTCATCCTCCTCTTCCTCATTCACCTCCTCTTACACACACCTGCTCTTCCTCATCCTCTTCCTCGTTCACCTCCTCTTACACACACCTGCTCATCCTCCTCTTCCTCGTTCACCTACTCTAACACACACCTGCTCTTCCTCTTCCTCCTCTTCCTCATTCACCTCCTCTTACACACACCTGCTCTTCCTCATCCTCCTCATTCACCTCCTCTTACACACACCTGCTTTTCTTCTTCCTCTTCTTCCTCATTCACCTCCTCTTACACACACCTGCTCTTCCTCATCCTCCTCTTCCTCGTTCACCTCCTCTTCCACACACCTGCTCTTCCTCTTCCTTCTCTTCCTCATTCACCTCCTCTTACACACACCTGCTCTTCATCATCCTCTTCCTCATTCACCTCCTCTTACACACACCTGCTCTTCCTCATCCTCCTCTTCCTCGTTCACCTCCTCTTACACACACCTGCTCTTCCTCTTCCTCCTCTTCCTCATTCACCTCCTTTTACACACACCTGCTCTTCCTCATCCTCTTCCTCGTTCACCTCCTCTTACACACACCTGCTCTTCCTTATCCTCCTCATCCTCGTTCACCTCCTCTTACACACACATGCTCTTCCTCATCCTCCTCTTCCTCGTTCACCTCCTCTTACACACACCTGCTCTTCCTCATCCTCCTCTTCCTCGTTCATCTCCTCTAACAGACACCTACTCTTCCTCATCCTCTTCTTCCTCATTCACCTCCTCTTACACACACCTGCTCTTTCTCTACCTCCTCTTCCTCGTTCACCTCCTCTTACACACATCTGCTCTTCCTCATCCTCCTCTTCCTCATTCACCTCCTCTTACACACACATGCTCTTCCTCATCCTCCTCTTCCTCGTTCACCTCCTCTTACACACACCTGCTCTTCCTCTTCCTCATTCACCTCCTCTTACACACACCTGCTCTTCCTCTTCCTCCTCTAACACACACCTGCTCTTCCTCATCCTCCTCTTCCTCATTCACCTCCTCTTACACACACCTGCTCTTCCTCATCCTCTTCCTCGTTCACCTCCTCTTACACACACCTGCTCTTCCTCTTCCTCCTCTTCCTCATTCACCTCCTCTTACACACACCTGCTCTTCCTCTTCCTCCTCTTCCTCATTCACCTCCTCTTACACACACCTGCTCTTCCTCTTCCTCCTCTTCCTCGTTCACCTCCTCTTACACACACCTGCTCTTCCTCGTCCTCCTCTTCCTCGTTCACCTCCTCTAACACACACCTGCTCTTCCTCTTCCTCCTCATCCCCGTTCACCTCCTCTTACACACACCAGCTCTTCACCTCCTCTAACACACACCTGCTCTTCCACATCCTCCTCTTCCTCATTCACCTCCTCTTACACACACCTGCTCTTCCTCATCCTCCTCATCCTCGTTCACCTCCTCTAACACACACCTGCTCTTCCTCATCCTCCTCTTCCTCATTCACCTCCTCTTACACACACCTGCTCTTCCTCATCCTCTTCCTCGTTCACCTCCTCTTACACACACCTGCTCATCCTCCTCTTCCTCGTTCACCTACTCTAACACACACCTGCTCTTCCTCTTCCTCCTCTTCCTCATTCACCTCCTCTTACACACACCTGCTCTTCCTCATCCTCCTCATTCACCTCCTCTTACACACACCTGCTCTTCTTCTTCCTCTTCTTCCTCATTCACCTCCTCTTACACACACCTGCTCTTCCTCATCCTCCTCTTCCTCGTTCACCTCCTCTTCCACACACCTGCTCTTCCTCTTCCTTCTCTTCCTCATTCACCTCCTCTTACACACACCTGCTCTTCAGCATCCTCTTCCTCATTCACCTCCTCTTACACACACCTGCTCTCATTCACCTCCTCTTACACACACCTGCTCTTCCTCTTCCTCCTCTTCCTCATTCACCTCCTCTTACACACACCTGCTCTTCCTCATCCTCCTCTTCCTCGTTCACCTCCTCTTACACACACCTGCTCTTCCTCTTCCTCCTCTTCCTCATTCACCTCCTTTTACACACACCTGCTCTTCCTCATCCTCTTCCTCGTTCACCTCCTCTTACACACACCTGCTCTTCCTTATCCTCCTCATCCTCGTTCACCTCCTCTTACACACACATGCTCTTCCTCATCCTCCTCTTCCTCGTTCACCTCCTCTTACACACACCTGCTCTTCCTCATCCTCCTCTTCCTCGTTCATCTCCTCTAACAGACACCTACTCTTCCTCATCCTCCTCTTCCTCATTCACCTCCTCTTACACACACCTGCTCTTTCTCTACCTCCTCTTCCTCGTTCACCTCCTCTTACACACACCTGCTCTTCCTCTTCCTCCTCTTCCTCATTCACCTCCTCTTACACACACCTGTTCTTCCTCTTCCTCCTCTTCCTCATTCACCTCCTCTTACACACACCTGCTCTTCCTCTTCCTCCTCTTCCTCATTCACCTCC
Source organism: Squalius cephalus (assembly GCA_022829025.1). NCBI lineage: Eukaryota > Metazoa > Chordata > Actinopteri > Cypriniformes > Leuciscidae > Squalius > Squalius cephalus. Next base: position 261,763 of record CM040795.1, read on the forward strand.
TCTTACACACACCTGCTCTTCCTCTTCCTCCTCTTCCTTGTTCACCTCCTCTTACACACACCTGCTGTTCCTCATCCTCCTTTTCCTCGTTCACCTCCTCTTACACACACCTGCTCTTCCTCTTCCTCCTCTTCCTCATTCACCTCCGCTTACACACACCTACTCTTCCTCTTCCTCCTCTTCCTCGTTCACCTCCTCTTATACACACCTGCTCTTCCTCTTCCTCCTCATTCTCGTTCACCTCCTCTTACACACACCTGCTCTTCCTCTTCCTCCTCATTCTCGTTCACCTCCTCTTACACACACCTGCTCTTCCTCTTACTCCTTTTCCTTGTTCACCTCCTCTTACACACACCTGCTCTTCCTCATCCTCCTCTTCCTCATTCACCTCCTCTTACACACACCTGCTCTTCCTCTTCCTCCTCTTCCTCATTCACCTCCTCTTACACACACCTGCTCTTCCTCATCCTCCTCTTCCTCGTTCACCTCCTCTTACACACACCTGCTCTTCCTCTTCCTCCTCATTCTCGTTCACCTCCTCTTACACACACCTGCTCTTCCTCTTCCTCCTCATCCTCGTTCACCTCCTCTTACACACACCTGCTCTTCCTCTTACTCCTTTTCCTCGTTCACCTCCTCTTACACACACCTGCTCTTCCTCATCCTCCTCTTCCTCATTCACCTCCTCTTACACACACCTGCTCTTCCTCATCCTCCTCTTCCTCATTCACCTCCTCTTACACACACCTGCTCTTCCTCTTCCTCCTCTTCCTCATTCACCTCCTCTTACACACACCTGCTCTTCCTCATCCTCCTCTTCCTCTTCCACCTCCTCTTACACACACCTGCTCTTCCTCATCCTCCTTTTCCTCGTTCACCTCCTCTTACACACACCTGCTGTTCCTCATCCTCCTTTTCCTCGTTCACCTCCTCTTACACACACCTGCTCTTCCTCTTCCTCCTCTTCCTCATTCACCTCCTCTTACACACACCTGCTCTTCCTCTTCCTCCTCTTCCTCGTTCACCTCCTCTTACACACACCTGCTCTTCCTCTTCCTCCTCATTCTCGTTCACCTCCTCTTACACACACCTGCTCTTCCTCTTACTCCTTTTCCTCGTTCACCTCCTCTTACACACACCTGCTCTTCCTCATCCTCCTCTTCCTCATTCACCTCCTCTTACACACACCTGCTCTTCCTCTTCCTCCTCTTCCTCGTTCACCTCCTCTTACACACACCTGCTCTTCCTCTTCCTCCTCTTCCTCATTCACCTCCTCTAACACACACCTGCTCTTCCTCTTCCTCCTCTTCCTCATTCACCTCCTCTTACACACACCTGCTCCTCCTCTTCCTCCTCTTCCTCATTCACCTCCTCTTACACACACCTGCTCTTCCTCCTCTTCCTCGTTCACCTCCTCTTACACACATCTGCTCTTCCTCATCCTCCTCATCCTCGTTCACCTCCTCTAACACACACCTGCTCTTCCTCTTCCTCCTCTTCCTTGTTCACCTCCTCTAACACACACCTGCTCTTCCTCTTCCTCCTCTTCCTCGTTCACCTCCTTTTACACACACCTGCTCTTCCTCACCCTCCTCTTCCTCATTCACCTCCTCTAACACACACCTGCTCTTCCTCTTCCTCCTCATCCTCGTTCACCTCCTCTTACACACACCTGCTCTTCCTCATCCTCCTCTTCCTCTTTCACCTCCTCTTACACACACCTGCTCTTCTTCATCCTCCTCTTCCTCGTTCACCTCCTCTTACACACACCTGCTCTTCCTCATCCTCCTCTTCCTCTTTCACCTCCTCTTACACACACCTGCTCTTCCTCTTCCTCCTCTTCCTCATTCACCTCCTCTTACACACACCTGCTCTTCCTCATCCTCCTCTTCCTCGTTCACCTCCTCTTACACACACCTGCTCTTCCTCATCCTCCTCTTCCTCATTCACGTCCTCTAACACACACCTGCTCTTCCTCCTCTTCCTCGTTCACCTCCTCTTACACACACCTGCTCTTCCTCATCCTCTTCCTCTTTCACCTCCTCTTACACAGACCTGCTCTTCCTCATCCTCCTCTTCCTCGTTCACCTCCTCTTACACACATCTGCTCTTCCTCATCCTCCTCTTCCTCTTTCACCTCCTCTAACACACACCTGCTCTTCCTCCTCTTCCTCGTTCACCTCCTCTTACACACACCTGCTCCTCCTCATCCTTATCTTCCTCTTTCACCTCCTCTTACACACACCTGCTCTTCCTCTACCTCCTCATCCTCATTCACCTCCTCTAACACACACCTGCTCTTCCTCTTCCTCCTCTTCCTCATTCACCTCCTCTTACACACACCTGCTCTTCCTCTTACTCCTCTTCCTCATTCACCTCCTCTTACACACACCTGCTCTTCCTCCTCTTCCTCGTTCACCTCCTCTTACACACACCTGCTCTTCCTCTTCCTCCTCTTCCTCGTTCACCTCCTCTTACACACACATGCTCTTCCTCTCCCTCCTCTTCCTCGTTCACCTCCTCTAACACACACCTGCTCTTCCTCTTCCTCCTCTTCCTCGTTCACCTCCTCTTACACACACCTGCTCTTCCTCACCCTCCTCTTCCTCGTTCACCTCCTCTAACACACACCTGCTCTTCCTCTTCCTCCTCTTCCTCGTTCACCTCCTCTTACACACACCTGCTCTTCCTCACCCTCCTCTTCCACGTTCACCTCCTCTAACACACACCTGCTCTTCCTCACCCTCCTCTTCCTCTTTCACCTCCTCTTACACACACCTGCTCTTCCTCATCCTCCTCTTCCTCGTTCACCTCCTCTTCCACACACCTGCTCTTCCTCTTCCTTCTCTTCCTCATTCACCTCCTCTTACACACACCTGCTCATCCTCCTCTTCCTCGTTCACATCCTCTTACACACACCTGCTCTTCCTCATCCTCCTCTTCCTCATTCACCTCCTCTTACACACACCTGCTCTCATTCACCTCCTCTTACACACACCTGCTCTTCCTCATCCTCCTCTTTCTCATTCACCTCCTCTTACACACACCTGCTCTTCCTCTTCCTCCTCTTCCTCATTCACCTCCTCTTACACACACCTGCTCTTCCTCATCCTCCTCTTCCTCGTTCACCTCCTCTTACACACACCTGCTCTTCCTCTTCCTCCTCATTCTCGTTCACCTCCTCTTACACACACCTGCTCTTCCTCTTCCTCCTCATCCTCGTTCACCTCCTCTTACACACACCTGCTCTTCCTCTTACTCCTTTTCCTCGTTCACCTCCTCTTACACACACCTGCTCTTCCTCATCCTCCTCTTCCTCATTCACCTCCTCTTACACACACCTTCTCTTCCTCTTCCTCCTCTTCCTCATTCACCTCCTCTTACACACACCTGCTCTTCCTCATCCTCCTCTTCCTCTTTCACCTCCTCTTACACACACCTGCTCTTCCTCTTCCTCCTCTTCCTCATTCACCTCCTCTTACACACACCTGCTCTTCCTCTTCCTCCTCTTACACACACCTGCTCTTCCTCCTCTTCCTCGTTCACCTCCTCTTACACACATCTGCTCTTCCTCATCCTCCTCATCCTCGTTCACCTCCTCTAACACACACCTGCTCTTCCTCTTCCTCCTCTTCCTTGTTCACCTCCTCTTACACACACCTGCTCTTCCTCTCCCTCCTCTTCCTCGTTCACCTCCTCTTACACACACCTGCTTTTCCTCTTCCTCCTCTTCCTCATTCACCTCCTCTTACACACACCTGCTCTTCCTCTTCCTCCTCTTCCTCATTCACCTCCTCTTACACACACCTGCACTTCCTCATCCTCCTCTTCCTCTTTCTCCTCTTCCTTGTTCACCTCCTCTTACACACACCTGCTCTTCCTCTCCCTCCTCTTCCTCGTTCACCTCCTCTTACACACACCTGCTTTTCCTCTTCCTCCTCTTCCTCATTCACCTCCTCTTACACACACCTGCACTTCCTCATCCTCCACTTCCTCTTTCACCTCCTCTTACACACACCTGCTCTTCCTCTTCCTCCTCTTCCTCATTCACCTCCTCTAACACACACCTGCTCTTCCTCTTCCTCCTCTTCCTCATTCACCTCCTCTTACACACACCTGCTCTTCCTCTTCCTCCTCTTCCTCATTCACCTCCTCTTACACACACCTGCTCTTCCTCTTCCTCCTCTTCCTCGTTCACCTCCTCTAACACACACCTGCTCTTCCTCTTCCTTCTCTTCCTCGTTCACCTCCTCTTACACACACCTGCTCTTCCTCACCCTCCTCTTCCTCGTTCACCTCCTCTAACACACACCTGTTCTTCCTCTTCCTCCTCTTCCTCGTTCACCTCCTCTAACACACACCTGCTCTTCCTCTTCCTTCTCTTCCTCGTTCACCTCCTCTTACACACACCTGCTCTTCCTCACCCTCCTCTTCCTCGTTCACCTCCTCTAACACACACCTGTTCTTCCTCTTCCTCCTCTTCCTCGTTCACCTCCTCTTACACACACCTGCTCTTCCTCACCCTCCTCTTCCACGTTCACCTCCTCTAACACACACCTGCTCTTCCTCACCCTCTTCTTCCTCTTTCACCTCCTCTTACACACACCTGCTCTTCCTCACCCTCCTCTTCCTCATTCACCTCCTTTACACACACACCTGCTCTTCCTCATCCTCCTCTTCCTCGTTCACCTCCTCTTACACACACCTGCTCTTCCTCGTCCTCCTCTTCCTCGTTCACCTCCTCTAACACACACCTGCTCTTCCTCTTCCTCCTCATCCCCGTTCACCTCCTCTTACACACACCAGCTCTTCACCTCCTCTAACACACACCTGCTCTTCCTCATCCTCCTCTTCCTCATTCACCTCCTCTTACACACACCTGCTCTTCCTCATCCTCCTCATCCTCATTCACCTCCTCTAACACACACCTGCTCTTCCTCATCCTCCTCATCCTCGTTCACCTCCTCTAACACACACCTGCTCTTCCTCCTCTTCCTCATTCACCTCCTCTTACACACACCTGCTCTTCCTCATCCTCTTCCTCGTTCACCTCCTCTTACACACACCTGCTCATCCTCCTCTTCCTCGTTCACCTACTCTAACACACACCTGCTCTTCCTCTTCCTCCTCTTCCTCATTCACCTCCTCTTACACACACCTGCTCTTCCTCCTCTTCCTCATTCACCTCCTTTACACACACCTGCTCTTCCTCACCCTCCTCTTCCTCATTCACCTCCTTTACACACACACCTGCTCTTCCTCATCCTCCTCTTCCTCGTTCACCTCCTCTTACACACACCTGCTCTTCCTCATCCTCCTCTTCCTCGTTCACCTCCTCTAACACACACCTGCTCTTCCTCTTCCTCCTCATCCCCGTTCACCTCCTCTTACACACACCAGCTCTTCACCTCCTCTAACACACACCTGCTCTTCCTCATCCTCCTCTTCCTCATTCACCTCCTCTTACACACACCTGCTCTTCCTCATCCTCCTCATCCTCGTTCACCTCCTCTAACACACACCTGCTCTTCCTCATCCTCCTCTTCCTCATTCACCTCCTCTTACACACACCTGCTCTTCTTCACCCTCCTCTTCCTCATTCACCTCCTTTACACACACCTGCTCTTCCTCACCCTCCTCTTCCTCATTCACCTCCTTTACACACACACCTGCTCTTCCTCATCCTCCTCTTCCTCGTTCACCTCCTCTTACACACACCTGCTCTTCCTCGTCCTCCTCTTCCTCGTTCACCTCCTCTAACACACACCTGCTCTTCCTCTTCCTCCTCATCCCCGTTCACCTCCTCTTACACACACCAGCTCTTCACCTCCTCTAACACACACCTGCTCTTCCTCATCCTCCTCATCCTCATTCACCTCCTCTAACACACACCTGCTCTTCCTCATCCTCCTCATCCTCGTTCACCTCCTCTAACACACAACTGCTCTTCCTCCTCTTCCTCATTCACCTCCTCTTACACACACCTGCTCTTCCTCATCCTCTTCCTCGTTCACCTCCTCTTACACACACCTGCTCATCCTCCTCTTCCTCGTTCACCTACTCTAACACACACCTGCTCTTCCTCTTCCTCCTCTTCCTCATTCACCTCCTCTTACACACACCTGCTCTTCCTCCTCTTCCTCATTCACCTCCTTTACACACACCTGCTCTTCCTCACCCTCCTCTTCCTCATTCACCTCCTTTACACACACACCTGCTCTTCCTCATCCTCCTCTTCCTCGTTCACCTCCTCTTACACACACCTGCTCTTCCTCGTCCTCCTCTTCCTCGTTCACCTCCTCTAACACACACCTGCTCTTCCTCTTCCTCCTCATCCCCGTTCACCTCCTCTTACACACACCAGCTCTTCACCTCCTCTAACACACACCTGCTCTTCCTCATCCTCCTCTTCCTCATTCACCTCCTCTTACACACACCTGCTCTTCCTCATCCTCTTCCTCGTTCACCTCCTCTTACACACACCTGCTCTTCCTCTTCCTCCTCATCCCCGTTCACCTCCTCTTACACACACCAGCTCTTCACCTCCTCTAACACACACCTGCTCTTCCTCATCCTCCTCTTCCTCGTTCACCTCCTCTAACACACACCTGCTCTTCCTCTTCCTCCTCATCCCCGTTCACCTCCTCTTACACACACCAGCTCTTCACCTCCTCTAACACACACCTGCTCTTCCTCATCCTCCTCTTCCTCATTCACCTCCTCTTACACACACCTGCTCTTCCTCATCCTCTTCCTCGTTCACCTCCTCTTACACACACCTGCTCATCCTCCTCTTCCTCGTTCACCTACTCTAACACACATCTGCTCTTCCTCTTCCTCCTCTTCCTCATTCACCTCCTCTTACACACACCTGCTCTTCCTCATCCTCCTCATTCACCTCCTCTTACACACACCTGCTCTTCTTCTTCCTCTTCTTCCTCATTCACCTCCTCTTACACACACCTGCTCTTCCTCATCCTCCTCTTCCTCGTTCACCTCCTCTTCCACACACCTGCTCTTCCTCTTCCTTCTCTTCCTCATTCACCTCCTCTTACACACACCTGCTCTTCATCATCCTCTTCCTCGTTCACATCCTCTTACACACACCTGCTCTTCCTCATCATCCTCTTCCTCATTCACCTCCTCTTACACACACCTGCTCTCATTCACCTCCTCTTACACACACCTGCTCTTCCTCATCCTCCTCTTCCTCATTCACCTCCTCTTACACACACCTGCTCTTCCTCTTCCTCCTCTTCCTCATTCACCTCCTCTTACACACACCTGCTCTTCCTCATCCTCCTCTTCCTCGTTCACCTCCTCTTACACACACCTGCTCTTCCTCTTCCTCCTCATTCTCGTTCACCTCCTCTTACACACACCTGCTCTTCCTCTTCCTCCTCATCCTCGTTCACCTCCTCTTACACACACCTGCTCTTCCTCTTACTCCTTTTCCTCGTTCACCTCCTCTTACACACACCTGCTCTTCCTCATCCTCCTCTTCCTCATTCACCTCCTCTTACACACACCTTCTCTTCCTCTTCCTCCTCTTCCTCATTCACCTCCTCTTACACACACCTGCTCTTCCTCATCCTCCTCTTCCTCTTTCACCTCCTCTTACACACACCTGCTCTTCCTCTTCCTCCTCTTCCTCATTCACCTCCTCTAACACACACCTGCTCTTCCTCTTCCTCCTCTTCCTCATTCACCTCCTCTTACACACACCTGCTCTTCCTCTTCCTCCTCTTACACACACCTGCTCTTCCTCCTCTTCCTCGTTCACCTCCTCTAACACACACCTGCTCTTCCTCTTCCTCCTCTTCCTTGTTCACCTCCTCTTACACACACCTGCTCTTCTTCATCCTCCTCTTCCTCGTTCACCTCCTCTTACACACACCTGCTCTTCCTCATCCTCCTCTTCCTCTTTCACCTCCTCTTACACACACCTGCTCTTCTTCATCCTCCTCTTCCTCGTTCACCTCCTCTTACACACACCTGCTCTTCCTCATCCTCCTCTTCCTCTTTCACCTCCTCTTACACACACCTGCTCTTCCTCTTCCTCCTCTTCCTCATTCACCTCCTCTTACACACACCTGCTCTTCCTCATCCTCCTCTTCCTCGTTCACCTCCTCTAACACACACACCTGCTCTTCCTCTTCCTCCTCATCCTCGTTCACCTCCTCTTACACACACCTGCTCTTCCTCATCCTCCTCTTCCTTGTTCACCTCCTCTTACACACACCTGCTCTTCCTCATCCTCCTCTTCCTCTTTCACCTCCTCTTACACACACCTGCTCTTCCTCATCCTCTTCCTCTTTCACCTCCTCTTACACAGACCTGCTCTTCCTCTACCTCCTCATCCTCGTTCACCTCCTCTTACACACACCTGCTCTTCCTCTTCCTCCTCTTCCTCATTCACCTCCTCTAACACACACCTGCTCTTCCTCTTCCTCTTCTTCCTCGTTCACCTCCTCTTACACACACCTGCTCTTCCTCTCCGTCCACTTCCTCGTTCACCTCCTCTTACACACACCTGCTTTTCCTCATCCTCCTCTTCCTCATTCACCTCCTCTTACACACACCTGCTCTTCCTCTTCCTCCTCTTCCTCATTCACCTCCTCTTACACACACCTGCTCTTCCTCATCCTCCTCTTCCTCTTTCACCTCCTCTTACACACACCTGCTCTTCCTCTTCCTCCTCTTCCTCATTCACCTCCTCTAACACACACCTGCTCTTCCTCTTCCTCCTCTTCCTCATTCACCTCCTCTAACACACACCTGCTCTTCCTCTTCCTCCTCTTCCTCATTCACTTCCTCTTACACACACCGGCTCTTCCTCCTCTTCCTCGTTCACCTCCTCTAACACACACCTGCTCTTCCTCTCCCTCCTCTTCCTCGTTCACCTCCTCTAACACACACCTGCTCTTTCTCACCCTCCTCTTCCTCTTTCACCTCCTCTTACACACACCTGCTCTTCCTCTTCCTCCTCTTCTTCCTCTTCCTCCTCTTCCTCGTTCACCTCCTCTTACACACACCTGCTCTTCCTCACCCTCCTCTTCCTCGTTCACCTCCTCTAACACACACCTGCTCTTCCTCACCCTCCTCTTTCACCTTCTCTTACACACACCTGCTCTTCCTCTTCCTCCTCTTCTTCCTCTTCCTCCTCTTCCTCGTTCACCTCCTCTTACACACACCTGCTCTTCCTCATCCTCCTCTTCCTCTTTCACATCCTCTTACACACACCTACTCTTCCTCTTCCTCCTCATCCTCGTTCACCTCCTCTTACACACACCTGCTCTTCTTCACCCTCCTCTTCCTCATTCACCTCCTTTACACACACCTGCTTTTCCTCACCCTCCTCTTCCTCATTCACCTCCTTTACACACACCTGCTCTTCCTCATCCTCCTCTTCCTCGTTCACCTCCTCTTACACACACCTGCTCTTCTTCACCCTCCTCTTCCTCATTCACCTCCTTTACACACACCTGCTCTTCCTCACCCTCCTCTTCCTCATTCACCTCCTTTACACACACACCTGCTCTTCCTCATCCTCCTCTTCCTCGTTCACCTCCTCTTACACACACCTGCTCTTCCTCGTCCTCCTCTTCCTCGTTCACCTCCTCTAACACACACCTGCTCTTCCTCTTCCTCCTCATCCCCGTTCACCTCCTCTTACACACACCAGCTCTTCACCTCCTCTAACACACACCTGCTCTTCCTCATCCTCCTCTTCCTCATTCACCTCCTCTTACACACACCAGCTCTTCACCTCCTCTAACACACACCTGCTCTTCCTCATCCTCCTCTTCCTCGTTCACCTCCTCTTACACACACCTGCTCTTCCTCGTCCTCCTCTTCCTCGTTCACCTCCTCTAACACACACCTGCTCTTCCTCTTCCTCCTCATCCCCGTTCACCTCCTCTTACACACACCAGCTCTTCACCTCCTCTAACACACACCTGCTCTTCCTCATCCTCCTCTTCCTCATTCACCTCCTCTTACACACACCTGCTCTTCCTCATCCTCCTCATCCTCGTTCACCTCCTCTAACACACACCTGCTCTTCCTCATCCTCCTCTTCCTCATTCACCTCCTCTTACACACACCTGCTCTTCCTCATCCTCTTCCTCGTTCACCTCCTCTTACACACACCTGCTCATCCTCCTCTTCCTCGTTCACCTACTCTAACACACACCTGCTCTTCCTCTTCCTCCTCTTCCTCATTCACCTCCTCTTACACACACCTGCTCTTCCTCATCCTCCTCATTCACCTCCTCTTACACACACCTGCTTTTCTTCTTCCTCTTCTTCCTCATTCACCTCCTCTTACACACACCTGCTCTTCCTCATCCTCCTCTTCCTCGTTCACCTCCTCTTCCACACACCTGCTCTTCCTCTTCCTTCTCTTCCTCATTCACCTCCTCTTACACACACCTGCTCTTCATCATCCTCTTCCTCATTCACCTCCTCTTACACACACCTGCTCTTCCTCATCCTCCTCTTCCTCGTTCACCTCCTCTTACACACACCTGCTCTTCCTCTTCCTCCTCTTCCTCATTCACCTCCTTTTACACACACCTGCTCTTCCTCATCCTCTTCCTCGTTCACCTCCTCTTACACACACCTGCTCTTCCTTATCCTCCTCATCCTCGTTCACCTCCTCTTACACACACATGCTCTTCCTCATCCTCCTCTTCCTCGTTCACCTCCTCTTACACACACCTGCTCTTCCTCATCCTCCTCTTCCTCGTTCATCTCCTCTAACAGACACCTACTCTTCCTCATCCTCTTCTTCCTCATTCACCTCCTCTTACACACACCTGCTCTTTCTCTACCTCCTCTTCCTCGTTCACCTCCTCTTACACACATCTGCTCTTCCTCATCCTCCTCTTCCTCATTCACCTCCTCTTACACACACATGCTCTTCCTCATCCTCCTCTTCCTCGTTCACCTCCTCTTACACACACCTGCTCTTCCTCTTCCTCATTCACCTCCTCTTACACACACCTGCTCTTCCTCTTCCTCCTCTAACACACACCTGCTCTTCCTCATCCTCCTCTTCCTCATTCACCTCCTCTTACACACACCTGCTCTTCCTCATCCTCTTCCTCGTTCACCTCCTCTTACACACACCTGCTCTTCCTCTTCCTCCTCTTCCTCATTCACCTCCTCTTACACACACCTGCTCTTCCTCTTCCTCCTCTTCCTCATTCACCTCCTCTTACACACACCTGCTCTTCCTCTTCCTCCTCTTCCTCGTTCACCTCCTCTTACACACACCTGCTCTTCCTCGTCCTCCTCTTCCTCGTTCACCTCCTCTAACACACACCTGCTCTTCCTCTTCCTCCTCATCCCCGTTCACCTCCTCTTACACACACCAGCTCTTCACCTCCTCTAACACACACCTGCTCTTCCACATCCTCCTCTTCCTCATTCACCTCCTCTTACACACACCTGCTCTTCCTCATCCTCCTCATCCTCGTTCACCTCCTCTAACACACACCTGCTCTTCCTCATCCTCCTCTTCCTCATTCACCTCCTCTTACACACACCTGCTCTTCCTCATCCTCTTCCTCGTTCACCTCCTCTTACACACACCTGCTCATCCTCCTCTTCCTCGTTCACCTACTCTAACACACACCTGCTCTTCCTCTTCCTCCTCTTCCTCATTCACCTCCTCTTACACACACCTGCTCTTCCTCATCCTCCTCATTCACCTCCTCTTACACACACCTGCTCTTCTTCTTCCTCTTCTTCCTCATTCACCTCCTCTTACACACACCTGCTCTTCCTCATCCTCCTCTTCCTCGTTCACCTCCTCTTCCACACACCTGCTCTTCCTCTTCCTTCTCTTCCTCATTCACCTCCTCTTACACACACCTGCTCTTCAGCATCCTCTTCCTCATTCACCTCCTCTTACACACACCTGCTCTCATTCACCTCCTCTTACACACACCTGCTCTTCCTCTTCCTCCTCTTCCTCATTCACCTCCTCTTACACACACCTGCTCTTCCTCATCCTCCTCTTCCTCGTTCACCTCCTCTTACACACACCTGCTCTTCCTCTTCCTCCTCTTCCTCATTCACCTCCTTTTACACACACCTGCTCTTCCTCATCCTCTTCCTCGTTCACCTCCTCTTACACACACCTGCTCTTCCTTATCCTCCTCATCCTCGTTCACCTCCTCTTACACACACATGCTCTTCCTCATCCTCCTCTTCCTCGTTCACCTCCTCTTACACACACCTGCTCTTCCTCATCCTCCTCTTCCTCGTTCATCTCCTCTAACAGACACCTACTCTTCCTCATCCTCCTCTTCCTCATTCACCTCCTCTTACACACACCTGCTCTTTCTCTACCTCCTCTTCCTCGTTCACCTCCTCTTACACACATCTGCTCTTCCTCATCCTCCTCTTCCTCATTCACCTCCTCTTACACACACATGCTCTTCCTCATCCTCCTCTTCCTCGTTCACCTCCTCTTACACACACCTGCTCTTCCTCTTCCTCATTTACCTCCTCTTACACACACCTGCTCTTCCTCTTCCTCCTCTAACACACACCTGCTCTTCCTCATCCTCCTCTTCCTCATTCACCTCCTCTTACACACACCTGCTCTTCCTCATCCTCTTCCTCGTTCACCTCCTCTTACACACACCTGCTCTTCCTCTTCCTCCTCTTCCTCATTCACCTCCTCTTACACACACCTGCTCTTCCTCTTCCTCCTCTTCCTCATTCACCTCCTCTTACACACACCTGCTCTTCCTCTTCCTCCTCTTCCTCACTCACCTCCTCTTACACACACCTGCTCTTCCTCATCCTCTTCCACGTTCACCACCTCTTGCACACACACTCTTCCTCCTCTTACACACAGTCTTCCTCCTCTTACACACACTCTTCTTCCTCTTACACACATACTCTTCCTCATCCTCATCCTCTTCCTCATTCACCACCTCTTAAACACACACTCTTCCTCCTCTTACACACACACTCTTCCTCGTCCTCATCCTCTTCCTTCTTCTCTCCCTCTTATATTGTTTCCATCCATTGTTGGTATCAACATTCAGTGCAACATCTTGAGTCAGTTTCGGGACTCTGAACTGACTTGTGTTATGTACAGTTGGTTTGGTCACATCATTAGAAATAAGTGTGAACAATTTTGAGTCGTTGTGTGTAAACGATGACAACTGGGTTGTTCTCCTTGACCAGAGCTTCGGAACCAATCACACGACACTCTGATCGGATGAACCAATCACATGAGACTCTGATCGGATGAACCAATCACACGAGACTCTGATCGGATGAACCAATCATCTGCTTTGATTGTGATTTAACAGATTTAACAGGGAGCTGCTAACAAAAATAAACCGTTCCTGAACTTTCTGCGTCATATGGTATATGCAGTGTACACTCAACAAATACGATGACTTGACGGAAAAATCTCCTTCATTCTACTTTTATACGATCTAATCTAATCTAATGTAATTTAAATGAGGAAAATGAAGAAGCACTACATGACGTCAGCTGAGGCTCTTCTGTTGCTCACTGAGAAGACAAGCATAGGTCATGCCTAATCGATTTACAGTTTTTAAAAATAGCCTAACAAGCAGTTTTCTAATGATCTGTAACGTGTTATAACAAACTGTTAATTCTATAAAGAATTAATGCGTCTCTCCACACAGTTAGTCGGTTTCCTAATGAACACTGCTAGGAAACATTTAAAAACTAGCGTGTGTGTGTGTGTGTGTGTGTGTGTGTGATACCAGCGGAGGTACTCACTATTTCTCACTGCGCGCTTCATCGCAGAACGCGCATGATGTCATCCTGTTGACGTCATGTTCTGATTCTGCGTAGGCATCCGTTACATTTCAAATATATGACATTGACAATATGCAAAAATATAAGTATCTCTTAAAAACTTTTTTAAAAATTATCAATTCATTAGCATTATTGTTTTGAAATGTGTAATTTATGTGATTTGCCAAAGTGAGGAAAAACATTCAACATGAATAAATGTTATACGCACAATAATGTATCGGCTACCGTATAATATGATAAAAATGTGAATTTAATGCCGATAAATGCAGCGGCACTCGCGCATGATAAGCCGCGCGCTGTGTGTGTGTGTGTGTGTGTGTGTGTGTGTGTGTGTGTGTGTGTGTGTTTTTTTGCTGTGATTGTGATGCTGCTGCCCTCTGTGGATCATCACATTCATCACACAGACATGATGCGCGTCTGTTCATCTGAAGCTTTATGAGTAACTTATGATTAGCTGGAGTTTGGAAAGAAACCCGCAGAAAGATGCCGCAGAAGACGCTGTGCTCCGCCGTGGGGCTTCTCTGCGCAGCGGCGTGTTTAGTTCAGGTAAGCCGGCGGCAGGGCCTCTCAGGCGGGGAGTGCTTGAACTCGAGCTCGGGGATTCGCGAATGTGGAGGCCTCGATAAACAACTGAAACAAAGCCATAAAACACGGTTACCGAAACATAATGTTCGTTATCCTGCTTCTTACCGGGTATTTAGAATCGACATAAATGTTTTACATGTTGAAATCATATACATTTGAGCAGATTATGAATAGATCAAGCTTATTGATCGTAGTGTTTGAGGTTTTGTAATGTCTTTGTGTATTTGCGGTTTTGTAGGGTGTTTGTAGGGTGTTTGTCTGGTTGTGAGGTTCGGGGTTTGGCTTGTACTTAATGTTTTCAAAGGTTATTGTGTAAATGATCCAGCAAATCAATAAAGACTGACTGGTGTTTCCTGTTTACACAATATTTGGGCTAATTTTTATTCATATTATTATTTTTATATAGAATGGTTCATATGTATTTATTGACTCGTTTATTTCAGCTTTATCTTGAGCACAATAGTTGAATGTTTGACACAAATCAAGTCATCTGGCTTTCAAATGATGCATTTGTGTTTGAACTGGGCCTGAAGGATGAGACTCTTGAGTGTTTTCTGTCAGACTCCAGCACTGATGTAAACTTCACATCTCGTGTGTGTGTGTGTGTGTGTGTGTGTGTTGCTGAATGCTTGTGTTTGTTTGCAGGGGAAGGAGTTTTGTTTCGGCGTGAACAATGAACAGTACCGCTGTGAGATGGGCTACTGCTGCGGGGAGACCGAGTGCTGCACTTACTATTACGAGCTGTGGTGTGAGTTACACACACACACACACACACACACACACACACTTGCAGATTCATCTGTTTCACACACACACACATACACGCACACCTGAAGATGCATCTGTTATACACACAAACACACACACACACACTTGCAGATTCATCTTTTTCACACACACACACACACACACAAACACACACACATACACGCACACCTGAAGATGCATCTGTTACACACACACACACACACACACACTTGCAGATTCATCTGTTTCACACACACACACACCTGCAGATTCATCTTACACACACACACACACACACACACACACCTGCAGATTCATCTGTTACACACACACACACACACAGCTGAAGATGCATCTGTTTTACACACACACACACACACACACACACACACTTGCAGATTCATCTGTTTCACACACACACACACACACACACACACTTGCAGATTCATCTGTTTCACATACACACACACAACTGCAGATTCATCTGTTACACACACACACACACACACACACACACACACACACAACTGCAGATTCATCTGTTACACACACACACACAACTGCAGATTCATCTGTTACACACACACACAACTGCAGATTCATCTGTTACACACACACACACACACACACACACAACTGCAGATTCATCTGTTACACACACACACACACACACACGCTCACCTGCAGATTCATCTGTTACACACACACACACACACACACACACACACACGCTCACCTGCAGATTCATCTGTTTCACACACACACACACACACACACACACACACACACACGCTCACCTGCAGATTCATCTGTTTCACACACACACACACACACACACACACACTTGCAGATTCATCTGTTTCACACACACACACACACACACACACACTTGCAGATTCATCTGTTTCACATACACACACACAACTGCAGATTCATCTGTTACACACACACACACACACACACACACACACACAACTGCAGATTCATCTGTTACACACACACACAACTGCAGATTCATCTGTTACACACACACACAACTGCAGATTCATCTGTTACACACACACACACACACACACACACACACACACAACTGCAGATTCATCTGTTACACACACACACACACACACACGCTCACCTGCAGATTCATCTGTTACACACACACACACACACACACACACACACACACACGCTCACCTGCAGATTCATCTGTTACACACACACACACACACACACACACACACACACACACACACACACACACACACACGCTCACCTGCAGATTCATCTGTTACACACACACACACACACACACACACACACACACAGGCTTTCTCAGTGTATCTGTCAGTTCTTCTAATAGACATAAACTATTGAAAGAAGTGTTACCTGTAGTGGAAGAGCCTCTCCTCAATATTATTAACTCATCTTTATCTTTAGGTCATGTTCCAAGAACATTTAAACTGGCAGTTATAAAACCTCTCATTAAGAAACCACAATTAGATCCACATAATCTAGCAAATTATAGACCCATTTCAAATCTACATTTTATGTCTAAAATACTAGAAAAAGTTGTGTCCGCTCAACTGGGCTCTTTCTTACAAGAAAATGACACCTATGAAAAGTTTCAGTCTGGGTTCAGGCCGCATCATAGCACTGAAACTGCGCTCGTTAAAATCACAAATGATTTACTTTTAGCTTCTGACCAAGGCTGTATCTCAATACTAGTTTTACTTGATCTTAGTGCTGCGTTCGATACTATAGATCACACAATACTCTTAGATCGACTACAAAATTATACTGGTGTTCAAGGACAAGCATTAAGCTGGTTTAGATCATACCTATCTGACCGCTACCATTTTGTCTATTTAAATGGAGAAAAATCGATCATAACTCCAGTAAACTATGGAGTGCCGCAGGGATCTGTGTTAGGCCCTCTATTATTCTCAATATATATGCTGCCACTTGGAAATATTATAAGGAAACATGGAATTAGTTTCCATTGTTATGCTGATGACACTCAAATCTATATTTCATCACGGCCAGATGAAAACGCTAAATTATCCAAATTGACAGAGTGTGTTAAAGATATAAAAGATTGGATGACGCGCAATTTTCTTTTATTAAATCCAGACAAGACAGAGGTAATACTTATCGGTTCAAAAAACCGCCCACAAAACCTCTCACAATACAACTTTAACATAGTAGGATGTCCTGTTACTTTATCCTCTACAGTAAAACACCTGGGTGTTATACTAGACTGCAACCTGTCTTTTGAAAATCATATTTCATATGTTACAAGAACAGCCTTTTTCCACCTTAGAAACATTGCTAAGCTACGTAATATGCTATCAGTTTCTGATGCAGAAAAGTTAGTTCATGTGTTCATGACCTCGAGACTAGATTACTGTAATGCTTTATTAGCTGGTTGTCCTGCATCCTCAATAAACAAGCTACAGTTAGTCCAAAATGCCGCCGCTAGAGTTCTTACTAGATCAAGAAAATATGATCATATAACACCAATTTTATCATCACTACATTGGTTACCTATAAAGTCCCGTATTAATTACAAGGTATTGCTACTGACTTATAAAGCCCTAACATTTAGCTCCAAAACTCTGGAATAGTCTTCCTGATACTGTTCGTTGCTCAGACTCGCTCTCCCAGTTTAAAACTAGATTAAAGACGCATAATATATATTATTAGCATATATAATATAATATTTTTAATCTTACAGTTAAATCCGACCTCTAGTTCATAAACGCCAGAGGAGAACTGGCCCCCGACTGAGCCCGGGTTCTCCCAAGGTTTTTTTTTCTCCATTAGGTCCTGATGGAGTTTTTCGGTTCCTTGCCACTGTTGCCTTTGGCTTGCTCAGTTGGGGATACTTAATTTAATCAATCAATCAACAATACTATTGATCAGCATTACCAAACGTGGACGTTTTACACTAGAAACAAACACTGATGTACTATTTTATTTAATACTGTGTAGCTGCTTTGATACAATCTGCATTGTGAAAAGCGCTATAAAAATAAAGTTGACTTGACTTGACTCCCAGGTTTCATGTCAAGGCCTGTGTGTGTCTGCATGAGAGCAATCGTACGGATGATGCGTCTGATCACATGTTTGTTTATTTTGAATGGTATTAAGAGCAGGCGCGCTCAACTCGCAAAAATAATTTATGGGTGCGAGTAATAAAAACGTTTATCAAAAATAAAGATGAAAAACCGCACTCTCAGGTTATATTTTCATAAATGTATTATTACTATGTCCTCACAGACGCGTTTCGGCCTAAGCCATCATCAGTGTGTACTGTGAAACACAGAAAAGATTGTTTTAAAAAAAAAAACACATCACAGGTGAACCTCATTCCGCAAATCATCAGCACCTTCAGGTGCATCAAGTTACCAACATTGTGGAAACACCAGGAATAACACAACACAACATACCATATGTAATGTCCATGTGACCCTTATGAACAATTTATACAAAAAAATAATAAAAGATAAATAAAAAATAAATAAATGAAAGATAAATAAATAAATAAAATAAATAAATATAAACAAATTAATTTCAGAATACATGGTAAATACAAAAAGCCCCTCATGAATCTGAAATGCGAAGATACAATAATGACAACCTCTCAAAAAAAAAAAAAAAAAAAAAATTAATTGATTTCAAATTACATGATTTCATAAAAAACAATTCAAAGGCAATTCTTCATTTAAACCATTAGGGAATACTGTTTGAAGTGTATAGATCCAAAATGCCTCTCATTGAAGAAGATAGCATAGTATTAATAGTATCAATAGTATTCCCTAATGGTTTAAATGAAGAATTGCCTTTGAATTGTTTTTTATGAAATCATGTCATTTGAAATCAATTAAATTTTTTTTTTTTTTTTTTTTTTTTGAGAGGTTGTCATTATTGTATCTTCGCATTTCAGATTCATGAGGGGCTTTTTGTATTTACCATGTATTCTGAAATTAATTTGTTTATATTTATTTATTTTATTTATTTATTTATCTTTCATTTATTTATTTTTTATTTATCTTTTATTATTTTTTTGTATAAATTGTTCATAAGGGTCACATGGACATTACATATGGTATGTTGTGTTGTGTTATTCCTGGTGTTTCCACAATGTTGGTAACTTGATGCACCTGAAGGTGCTGATGATTTGCGGAATGAGGTTCACCTGTGATGTGTTTTTTTTAAAAAAAACAATCTTTTCTGTGTTTCACAGTACACACTGATGATGGCTTAGGCCGAAATGCGTCTGTGAGGACATAGTAATAATACATTTATGAAAATATAACCTGAGAGTGCGGTTTTTCATCTTTATTTTTGTTTATTTTGAATGGCCATGTGACAAGTGATTTTTAAAAGTACAAACATTCCATGAAGTTTCTCAATCACACGAGATCAAGAACACGACATGTTTGAAAGCATTGGTGATGTTGATGAGCAGCATTTGACAGATACACACTGATCCCGTTATCCACTGCACTGATGATGATGATGATGGTGTGTGTGTGTGCGTGCATCAAGTCAAGTCACCTTTATTTATATAGCCCTTTTTACAACACAGAGTGTTTCAAAGCAGCTTTACAGAGATAACAGGAAAATAATGCAACAAAGGTCCTCCATCTGGTCTGGATGCGGCCCGGATCCGGCTGACTACAGTAAACCTCGGAATAAGCATTAGCATAAGACTAACATTAGCATAGACGCCGTTCTTCTCATGATGTAGCGAGTACATCAGGTGTCATAGGAAGGGTTCCTGGTTCCGAATGACCTAATCTATGCAGCCTAACAATCAATTCACTGATTTGAATAATAAGAATGTATAATTTTGTGTATGCCAGGTTAAAGAGAAGTGATTTCAGTCGAGTGTGTGTGTGTGTGTGTGTGTGTGTGTGTGTGTGTGTTCAGGGTTCTGGCTGGTCTGGACCCTCATCATCATGCTGAGCTGCTGCTGCGCGTACAGACACCGGCGGGTGAAGATGCGACTCCAGCAGGAGCAGAGACAGCGAGAGATCAGCCTGATGGCGTATCAGGGGGCGTCGAGCTCCTTCATCACTCCTGCTCCTCTCAACCTGCGTGAGTCTCACACACACACACACACACACACCCGTCTCACACACACTTAATTTCTTCGATTAATCAGATTAAAAAGGCCAGTTTTTTTTTTTTTTTGATAAAACACTATTACACGTCCTGGCAAAAGCTGTCCTTCAAACTAAGTTGCCAACTGGAAGCTCTAAACACAGTGGATATATCTGTGCTATGTACAAAAGAGCTATAGAGCAAAATGACAGTTTATCTACATTAGAAATGAAGACAATAAAGAAAAATAAAAGCTCAAACTCAGTGTTAACAGATAAGAGGAACACTGCAGGAACACACACACTCACTCTGGACACACTAACCTGACACTGTCATCTCTTTATCCTGTAAATGTTAGACGTCTTCAGTTACACGCAGTTATCCCTTTTCAGGAACCACTCTCATAAAATACTTGAATGTTGACTTTCATAAATTTAACGTCCAACAACAGATATTTCAGCAAAATGAATATTTTTCCCGCTGAATATTAATGGTGTTCATCTGTAATGTGTCCCGTCAGCTTGAGGCGCATGCGACCCGTCAGTGAAGTGTGAAACAGACTGTCAGGACGAGCGTTCATGCAAAGTGGAAATACTCGCATGAATCTGTTACACGTACAGGTGTAACGCTGAACCGGTAACACTTACAGGTGTAACGCTGAACCGGTAACACGTACAGGTGTAACGCTGAATCTGTTACACTTACAGGTGTAACGCTGAATCTGTTACACTTACAGGTGTAACGCTGAACCGGTAACACCTTACAGGTGTAACGCTGAACCTGTTACACGTACAGGTGTAACGCTGAACCTGTTACACGTACAGGTGTAACGCTGAACCGGTAACACGTACAGGTGTAACGCTGAACCGGTAACACGTACAGATGTAACGCTGAACCTGTTACACGTACAGGTGTAACGCTGAATCTGTTACACTTACAGGTGTAACGCTGAACCGGTAACACCTTACAGGTGTAACGCTGAACCTGTTACACGTACAGGTGTAACGCTGAACCTGTTACACGTACAGGTGTAACGCTGAACCGGTAACACGTACAGGTGTAACGCTGAACCGGTAACACGTACAGATGTAACGCTGAACCGGTAAAACGTACAGGTGTAACGCTGAACCGGTTACACTTACAGGTGTAACGCTGAACCTGTTACACTTACAGGTGTAACGCTGAACCGGTAACACGTACAGGTGTAACGCTGAACCGGTAATACGTACAGGTGTAACGCTGAACCGGTAACACGTACAGGTGTAACGCTGAACCTGTTACACTTACAGGTGTAACGCTGAACCTGTTACACTTACAGGTGTAACGCTGAACCGGTAACACGTACAGGTGTAACGCTGAACCTGTTACACGTACAGGTGTAACGCTGAACCTGTTACACTTACAGGTGTAACGCTGAACCTGTTACACGTACAGGTGTAACGCTGAACCTGTTACACGTACAGGTGTAACGCTGAACCTGTTACACGTACAGGTGTAACGCTGAACCTGTTACACGTACAGGTGTAACGCTGAACCTGTTACACTTACAGGTGTAACGCTGAACCTGTTACACGTACAGGTGTAACGCTGAACCTGTTACACGTACAGGTGTAACGCTGAACCGGTAACACGTACAGGTGTAACGCTGAACCTGTTACACGTACAGGTGTAACGCTGAATCTGTTACACTTACAGGTGTAACGCTGAACCTGTTACACGTACAGGTGTAACGCTGAACCTGTTACACGTACAGGTGTAACGCTGAACCTGTTACACGTACAGGTGTAACGCTGAACCTGTTACACGTACAGGTGTAACGCTGAACCTGTTACACTTACAGGTGTAACGCTGAACCTGTTACACGTACAGGTGTAACGCTGAACCTGTTACACGTACAGGTGTAACGCTGAACCTGTTACACGTACAGGTGTAACGCTGAACCTGTTACACGTACAGGTGTAACGCTGAACCGGTAACACGTACAGGTGTAACGCTGAACCTGTTACACGTACAGGTGTAACGCTGAACCGGTAACACGTACAGGTGTAACGCTGAACCGGTAACACGTACAGGTGAGGATATAGCCGAAAAAATGAAAGTCGAAACCCTTTTTGAAAGCCGAGGAAACATATCCAACATTAAAGCGCCTGACAGGCAAGCCATGTTAAACTACGCTTGTGCATTATTCTGAAGCTTAAAATAAAGAGCTCTGATTGGATAGCTGATTTGGGCAGCTTGGATCACTCGCCGGTCCCACAGCACCTCGACTGTTTTAGATGCATTTTGTTCATAGAAATGAGTTATTCAATGCTGTAATTTGATGCATCTGGTGGAAGTTTTCCGCGACTAATCGATGACATTCGTTGTCGATGATTTTCATGATCGGTTAGTTGTTGCAGCCCTATATTTTATATTAGTAAATATTATTTGAAATAAATAGAATGTGTTTTATCCATCTGTAAATGAAGTAGTGTGACATCATCATGTATCGGGCCTCAGATCCTCTGATCCGAGAGTGTGTGTTTCTCCAGGCTTGTGGACGGACTGTAAGCTGCCGGACTATGAGGAGGTTCTGGCTCATCCTCCAACGCCTCCTCCACCGTACTCAGAGTCTGTGGACCCGCAGAGCCATCAGAACCCACGGGACCCGCCCGCACCGGTTCCGGACCAGGAGAACAGCCGGCGCCGGCACGTGACCGGGGACTCGGGCATCGAGGTGTGTGTGTGCCGGCTGGACCAGGACCAGGGCCCGGAGGAGGCCGAGGGGTGTCAGGGGGCGGCCGGGTGCTGTTCCAGTGCTGGGAGAGATCCAGCAGAACCAGAACCCGAGCGCCTCGTGTGAGAGAGACTCTGAGCTTCTGTTTCCCAGCATCCCTCACGCTTTCCTCGACTGAGCCACTGCTCGTTTCTCACCATGACTGCAGCCCAGAGCGACACACACACACACACACACACACACACACACACACACACACAGAGAGAGTGTAAAGGGCGTGTGTGTTTTCATGTGTTTGTGTGCCTGAAAATCCCATGAGCGCTGAGAGAGCAGATCAACACAGTCAGCTGATCGTCTCATACGTGTGTGTCTGGAAGACTGTGGCCTTTCCCATCTTGCACTGCTACTGTAAACCTGTGTGTGTGTGTGTGAATGACATCAGCAGCGTCACATGACTCTGCCTCAGCGTTATGATCTAGTTTATTAGTAAAGCACAAACGCGAAGCTGCGTGTCGTAGAGCCTCGGGCTGATAGTTGCATGACGGTTCTGAATCGCGGACGTTTACCTGCATTAAGGGCTAAAATCAATATCATGTTTCAGAATGTTAGCTGTTGTTCTCACGCTTGTTTTCCCATCATCCCTCTGAACCCTGTGTGTTTCACTGAGGGACGCTGTCGTCCTCGCATTTCTCCAACGCAATTCCTGCAAAGTTTACAGATTCTGTGCCTTTTTCCCACTGGAGAACCAGATTAACTAACTAGGCTATGCAAAACACGAGGACTCGTCAGCAACAGCGCTCATGATCCAGCGAGCGCTTCATCCAGAGACGATCTCACTGCTGTCCGCCCGCGACGCTTGTTTGTGGTTTCTTAGTTTGTGTACTAACTCAATAACCCGTCTGTTGTTCGTAAACGCCTCTGTTTCAGATGGACTGATCCAGGAACTGAAATCTGAGGTATCAGATGATTTCTTTTATTCAAATGTGTGTTTAATAATAAGTGACATTTAATATCGAGCCAAATCACAGCGCCAGCTCTTCTGTAAAGCACGTCGAGCTGTTTTGACTTCATACTCGTTTATAATAGTGGAGCTGAGGTGTGTGACGTACATCTGAGCATCCGTCAGGTGATGATGATGATGATGATGAAGATGCTCAGACCTACAGGCGTGTTTGATTTGTAATTGCAGCACTGACAGCCGTGTGGCGTTTCTACTGACGCGTTATTTAGTAAGACGTCTGCTTTGTCTATAGTCATTTGTATTTTATTTTTGTAATAAAAACAATAAACCAGCATTGGCACTCAGTCGTCTCTGTGTTTCTGATGTTCATCTGACCACATCGTCATGTTCGACATACTGTTCATGCAGTGATCATGATGATTATTATAAGTTCCCAGGGAACCTGTAATGTGGAAATAAAACCTTCCAGGCCATTCATGACCGATGCACCGTTGCTGTTCACCCTGTACATGCTAAGCTTAGCAGAGATCATTAGAAAGCAAGGCATTAGTTTTCACTGCTATGCTGCTCTCATTGACAAATGCGGAACAGTTAGTTCATGCGTTCATGACCTCAAGGCTAGATTACTGTAATGCTCTACTGGGTGGTTGCCCTGCACGCTTAATAAACAAACTACAGCTGGTCCAAAACGCAGCAGCTCGAGTTCTTAGAGACGGTTAGTGTGAAACCTTCCCTTATCAACATCCCTCGTTACAGACTCAACATGTGTTGTATAAAGCGCTATAGACATGAAGCAGAGGTGATGCCGAGCCATCCTTCATCTGTGCTCTTATTCAGGGAAACGAGACGTTACTTAAACACTAATCTGATAATGCACCATTTTCACAGTGTGAAAAACTAACCTTTTCATCTGGGAATATAGAGAAGAAGGAGACGCTTGCAGTGGATTAAACTTCAGAGAGTCATAATAATGCAGGCTTATATCTAGAGCAAGTCAGGTCTGAAGGTCTTGAAATTGTGTTTTTAATAATATGATCACTGACACGTGAGGAAGATGTGATGAAGATCCATGAGTGTGTGTGCATGACGGGACTGACACACACATGAATATGAACATGTCTGATCTGTCGGATGTGAACGCTATACGCCAGAAACACAGTCAGCGTGAAGACGTGATGTTCTCCCTCAGTGTTTCTCCAGCACAAACATCTCAACACTCTTAACTCAAGATGCTTTCACTGGAGAAGCAACATGACTGAAGATATTAACTCTTGTTTTCTGAAAGATGAAAGTAAGTGAGTTTATGATTAAAACAAGAAAAAATCTCCCAATGGGTTAAGAAAAATAAGATTAATTTAAAGGGAAAACATGTTTATTTTTCTTCTAGTTTTCTTTCGTTGTCTAATAATCCTGGCATTGCATATTACGGATATTGTCGGCTTTTGTTCCTGTCCTGTAAGTCCCTTTGGATAAAAGTCTCTGCTAAAAGCATTAAAGCTGCCGTCGGCAACATTTTTTTGATCATATTCAGTGAAATCGACACTATAATCCGACAGAACAAGTTTTTTAGAAAAAAACCCGAGGTTCTAACTCCACCTGGAGCGTGTTTTTTGTTTTGCAAAAATCCACCGCTCCCGGATCATCGGGTCCAATCAGCGCAGGGGGGGGTGTGCGATCTGACTGTCAATCACAGGTCGTGCACACGCCACAGATCCCCCCTCCCTCGCGCACGTTACAATATCACATGCACACGACACGCCTGAAGTTCGCCTGAAGATTGCACGAAGCGTGATGGCGGAGAGAAAATCTACTAACAAGCTTCCAATGCCTCGGTTATTGCTATAGATTAGCCAGGGCAGCCTACCTCCGAGTCCATGCTGTTGATCGATGCTGAAGAGACGCGCGCGTTCACAGAAAATCAGGTGCACACGCACTGACGAGCACGACCTCGATGGGCGGGTGCTCGCGGGTAGTGGGGGAGGGGCATGAGAGTTGTAAACATTCAAAATTTTGGCAAAGTCGACCAATCTGCCAGACTTGCCGACTGCAGCTTTAATGTAAAGGTAAATTCAGTTGGAAATTTCAAGCATGTTTTTATAGACTTTCAACATTTATTTTTTAATCATAAATGAGAGGTACATGAAACACTGATCCTGAAAAATTATCTTTGATTCCATTACAGACGAGACTGATGTCCTCCCGATCCTCCGCGTCACGAACAGCAGATTCTGGGCTGGGTTACGGTTCAGAGGTCAGGGTCAGGGTTCAGAGGTCAGGGTTCAGACGAGTGCTAGTGTGTGAAGCAGCGAATCATGAGTCTAGAACAGGAGACAGATGTGACTCAACAGTGGCGTACAGATAATAGAGACAAATCAACAAAACTTTAATTCTGATTCCATGGATCCTCAATTTCCCACTTGAATCTGGACAGATGACAAGATGTTAGACGTTCTGTACAAACAATAAATATATAATATACAATGAATAAATACAGCATTGGTTGAGAGAATGAAGGCAGCAGGAGTTAGAGAAACACATTCACATCTGAGACTCGTGATGCCCATCACACCTTCATCTTCATCATCACCTTCATCATCATCATCATCATCACCTTCATCATCATCTTCATCTTCATCATCATCATCACTATCTTAATCATCATCATCATGACGACGGTCGAGTGTTCATCGCTCAGGTTATTCCCCCTCGACAGAGAGTGTGTGTGTGTGTGTGTGTGTCAGTAGAAGCGCTTGCGCCGGCTCTCGCTCCAGTGCCCGTACAGAACCAGTCCCACCACCACCAGCAGAAACACTCCCAGCATGGAGAAGAGCACGCAGAAGAAGATACTGATGCTGCTCATGCCCTCCGCGTGTGCGTACGCTGGACACACACACACACACACACACACACACACACACACACACACACAGTTCAGCTGATGCGTGGACAACCCTTCTCTACACATCATCATCTGTAATCTGTGCTTTGATACTTTTGATATGAAACAAAGTCTCAGCTCTCAAATCCTGTGAGTTTCATCAGTAAATATATGTGTGTGTGTGTGTGTGACGGATGAACCGATCATCTCTTGTTCTTTACTACTAGTTACAGCAGCAAATAAACATCAATGAACATCAGAAGGAATGAGGAAAGATTCAGAACAACGTCCTGAACTCAGTCATGTCTGTAATGCTCAGTGTTTCAACCTCAGAAATGTACCTTTCTTTGAGAAAACTTGACATGTACTGTCCCCGATCTACAGTCAGACCAACACTTACTCAGACAGCTTCAACATTTCTCACATCATCAGTTTATTCGCTATAGTTTAGAAAATGGTAATAAAATATGAGCAGAACTCAGTTGATATTTGACTGGTTTTGTCCGTCCTTCTGTTAGACTGTCTCACACATGAATTATGTTGAATATCTGTCAGCTGTTAAATTTAACTACACAATTAGATAATACCAGTTTAGCTCAACCAATCACCAAGCAATGCTTCATTGTGTTCAGTCTGTGTGTAAAAAGAGCATTAGCAATTAAAGACAACACACTTCAGCAAAACATGATCAGCTCAAAGTGTCCCAATCATTACTGCTCCCGAATGTTTATAATTGTTACTGGTAGTCTCTGTATGAAGAGTTATTGGGTGTAATATGTCACAGTTTACTTTATTCTGCTCTCCTCACTCACACTAATGAACTATAGTGTCCTGATCACACTAGTGAAAATATCAAATATATTATCAGTGGTCTCAAACTCAATTCCTGGAGGGCCTCAGCTCTGCACAGTTTAGCTCCAACTCACTCCTGCAAGGAAGTTTGTAGTAATCCTGAAGACTTGATTACCTGGATCAGGTGTGTTAGATTAGGGTTGGACTGTGGCCCTCCAGGAATTGAGTTTGAGACCACTGATCTAGTGTCTGAATAGTTTTTGGTTTGACTGTACATCCAAATGAATCGATATCTAATCAGACTGAGACGGGAGCTGAATCGCATCCCCAGCGTGTCGATGGTAAGGAGCGGCGACACACACGTGAGCTGCTGTGGTCATGTGATCATACTCACGTCTCAGGAGCTCCATGTTGTCGACGCTGGGAACCAGAACCTCCTCCTGCTCCTCGTCCTCCTGTTTGCTGCGCAGGACCGTCAGCTGGTACAGCTTCATGGAGATCAGGTCATGGTTATCTGAAACACACACACACACACACACACACACACACACACACACACACACACACACTGAGCACGTGCACACGCGTGTCTCACTCATAGACTGTGTAAAACACTGGGCGTAGTGTGTGTGTGACGTCACCCGTAGTGTTTCTGAAGCCTAAAGTGGGCGGAGCCGGCCGTCGCCATCTTGGCCGCGTCACTCCCGGATAAACGAACACGTGCAGCGAGGCGGATTAGCTGAGGTGACGTGACGCTAACGCTAGCAGACAAACGGCTAGTAGTGACATCAGCGGCAATCCACCTGTCACTCAAGCGGCCACGCCCTTAATTATGCAGAACTTTAAGTCTTAATATAATTTAAACGGATGGGTTATAATAACATTCCCCCCCTCGCAGTCGTCATGAAGGACAACATTAGCGCTATAGCTCTAAACCACTTCTAGCGCCAGACTGTAAACGTGTTCCTTTGGCTCCAGAGGCGGTGCCGAAAGCCCTCGCGCTCCACCGAGAAGCGAATAGCAAAGTTGTCACCTCGTGACTTGAGATGTGTCTTCAGATATCATAACCTCTTAACACGTCAAATCGATCGCTAGATCATTCTCTGACTGAGTCGGAGTGCCGAGCCGAAGCGTTCTTCAGGATATATATACGAGCCGTGTCGCCATCGCCTCGCATTACGGATCTCCTCACTGGACACGTTCGCTTGCTCGACGAGCGCGAGTGATATTTTATAAGCTTCAATCTTCTGGTTGCCTTGGCTTGAGAGCGTGTGTGTGTGTGTGTGTGTGTGTGTGTGTGTGTGTGTGTGTTCATCGCTGTGCAGATCACCAACGGCAACGAGTGACGGATTTATTTTCCATCGGGATTTAAAGTTTTTAACTGGTCACGGATGCACTAGGTGTTCAACATGCCCTGGCCATCGCCAGTGCCTGCGTGTCTGGGTCCGCATCCTCAGGAGGCATTGTGGGTCTGGCGGGTCTGGAAGGTTTTTGCTGTCTTCCAGTATTACTACTGTTGATCGTAAGCGTAAACAAGTCAGCCTGATGTGGAGACACAAGAGAAACTGCTGAACCAGCGATGGCTTAAATGTTCCTGCTGTTAGAACAAATAAAGAACTGTAGGAGAGTAGTTCATATGCGCTAACGGCGGGAACCTCTGTGTACTCGTGCAGTGAGCGCATGCCAAAGAATCTATTCCGATTTGAAGCCTGTGACATAAACACACATCAACCCGATCACGTGTTCAGCGATCATGTAAACACAGCGTTCAGGTTCATCAGGAATGAGTTCAGTTGTTGAGTGCAGACGATGAGCTTCTGTCTCAAGCCTTGGCCGTGTCTCTAACGCATACACTCGTGGCCTTACACTGCTCTCAGAGTGAAGCTTCCCTAGACCCATCAGAGTCTCCCTGAGTTCTAATCCCGGCACAGCTCTGGGCACTCGCGCTCCACGCCAGGGATGGCCCTATCCCAACCCTAACCCAATCCTCCTCGCCAGAGGTGTGCCGGAATAATTCCCGTTGGTTCCTGGACGAGTTTTTGGTGCACAGGAATCTTTGTAAATGTGAACTGCAGTTTAAAGGATTAGTTCACTTTCAAAACAGTTTTTGCTGATAATTTACTCTCCCCGATGTCATCCGAGATATCCATGTCTTTCTTTCTTCAGTCGAAAAGAAATGAAGGTTTTTGAGGAAAACATTCCAGGATTTTTCTCCACAGAATGGACTTCAATGGCACCCGACTATTCCAGTGTTCACAGAAGGTTCAGGTGTCCGTCTCAGTGCAGCTTCACAGTCTCCACACGATCCCAGTCCAGAAATAAGAGTCTTATCTCGCCAAACGATCGGACATTTTCTAAAACAAATATATATATATACTTTTTAACCACAAATGCTCGTCTTGTACCGTCTCTGAGATGCGCCACGCATTACATCATCACGTTGGAAAGGTCTCGCGTCACGTCATCTATCCGAGTTATTTTTATGTGTTCTCCGGTTCATGAAGGTTGGGAAGGGCGAAACATTTCATCTCATTTTCTCCTCCAACTTCAAAATCGTCCGACATCTTTGTTTTAATTTATTATTATTATTATTTTAATTTTTTCGAGACCTTTCCAACGTGATGTAATGCGTGGCGCATCTCAGAGACGGTACAAGACGAGCATTTGTGGTTAAAAAGTATATATATATATTTGTTTTAGTAAATGTCCGATCGTTTGGCGAGATAAGACTCTTATTTCTGGACTGGGATCGTGTGGAGACTGTGAAGCTGCACTGAGACGGACACCTGAACCTTCTGTGAACACTGGAATAGTCGGGTGCCATTGAAGTCCATTATATGAAGAAAAATCCTGGAATGTTTTCCTCAAAAACCTTCATTTCTTTTCGACTGAAGAAAGAAAGACATGGATATCTCGGATGACATCGGGGAGAGTAAATTATCAGCAAAAACTGTTTTGAAAGTGAACTAATCCTTTAAGTCTCTTCAGTGTTGATTCACGAGACGTGAACGCGAAGGTTCTGGTGGGTCTCACCTGACAGATCTCCAGTGACGGCTGACGCTCCGAAGTAGAAGCCCTGCGGCAGACGGACACCGGGAACATCCAGACAATCCCTCCACTCGTGCTGCCCGTCGATATCCAGCATGATCTGCACACACACACACACACACTCAGGTCAGGTCAGCTCATTCTCACCGTGAGTCTGCGGAGCACACACACACACACACACACACACACACTCACACACTCACACACACTCACCGTGAGTCTGCGGCGCGCACACACACACACACACACACACACACACTCACACACACACACACACACTCACACACTCACCGTGAGTCTGCGGCGCGCACACACACACACACACACACACACTCAGGTCAGGTCAGCTCATTCTCACCTTGAGTCTGCGGAGCACACACACACACACACACACACACACACACACACTCACACACACACTCACACACTCACACACACTCACCGTGAGTCTGCGGCGCGCACACACACACACACACACACACACACACACACTCACACACACACACACACACACACACACACACACACACACACTCACACACTCACCGTGAGTCTGCGGCGCGCACACACACACACACACACACACACACACACACACACACACACACCGACTCCATGAGTCTGCAGCGCACACACACACACACTCTCACCGTGAGTCTGCGGCGCGCACACACACACACACACACCGACACCGTGAGTCTGCGGCACACACACACACACTCACCGTGAGTCTGCGGCGCACGTATCTGATGAACAGGAAGCTGTCGTGCTTCAGGTTTCGCACCATCGCGCTGCAGCCGCCCAGTTCTGAGGGACGCCCGTCCCGATCGTGGTCGTAGCTGATCGAGCCGTTGCCCACCATAGCTAACACGTACGGGAAGAGGCGCTAGCACAAACACAGGAGATCAGTCAGTCACAGGCGTACAGAGAGTCACATGACCATCACTGAGCCTGATTAGCGAACGCTAGGCTACCTGCGTGCGCGGCGTGTATCGCTTCCTCTGAGCCTAAAAACACACAAACACAAACACTGTGAGCATTCACTTCATAAACATACACTATATGGACAAAAGTATTGGTTTTATTTATAAAATGCCTTTCCCAAGCTCAAAGTCGCTGAACAAGGAGATAAGTATGCATATAAATATACACAAATATACAGTAACAAACCACTAAACAGAGGAGGTTTATACTGTAATACTGGAGCTGTGGAGCTACGGATCATCATCACACTGATCAGCCGTCGGACAGGAGAACCCGCGCTCAGGAGCGGGGCCGGGGGGAGGACACTGGAGCGGGGCCGGGGGGGGGGACACTGGAGCGGGGCCGGGGGGGGGGGACACTGGAGCGGGGCCGGGGGGGGGGACACTGGAGCGGGGCCGGGGGGGGGACACTGGAGCGGGGCCGGGGGGGGGGACACTGGAGCGGGGCCGGAGGGGGGACACTGGAGCGGGGCCAGAGGGGGACACTGGGGCCGGAGGGGGACACAGGAGCGGGGCCAGAGGGGGACACAGGAGCGGGGCCAGAGGGGGACACTGGAGCGGGGCCAGAGGGGGACACTGGGGCCGGAGGGGGACACTGGAGCGGGGCCAGAGGGGGACACTGGGGCCGGAGGGGGACACAGGAGCGGGGCCAGAGGGGGACACAGGAGCGGGGCCAGAGGGGGACACTGGGGCCGGAGGGGGGACACTGGAGCGGGGCCAGAGGGGGACACTGGAGCGGGGCCAGAGGGGGACACAGGAGCGGGGCCGGGGGGGGGACACTGGAGCGGGGCCGGGGGGGGGACACTGGAGCGGGGCCGGAGGGGGGACACTGGAGCGGGGCCGGGGGGGGGACACTGGAGCGGGGCCGGAGGGGGGACACTGGAGCGGGGCCGGGGGGGGGGACACTGGAGCGGGGCCAGAGGGGGACACTGGGGCCGGAGGGGGACACTGGAGCGGGGCCAGAGGGGGACACTGGGGCCGGAGGGGGACACAGGAGCGGGGCCAGAGGGGGACACAGGAGCGGGGCCAGAGGGGGACACTGGGGCCGGAGGGGGGACACTGGAGCGGGGCCAGAGGGGGACACTGGAGCGGGGCCAGAGGGGGACACAGGAGCGGGGCCAGAGGGGGACACAGGAGCGGGGCCGGGGGGGGGACACTGGGGCCGGAGGGGGGACACTGGAGCGGGGCCAGAGGGGGACACTGGGGCCGGAGGGGGACACAGGAGCGGGGCCAGAGGGGGACACTGGGGCCGGAGGGGGACACTGGGGCCGGAGGGGGACACTGGGGCCGGAGGGGGACACAGGAGCGGGGCCAGAGGGGGACACTGGGGCCGGAGGGGGACACAGGAGCGGGGCCGGAGGGGGACACTGGGGCCGGAGGGGGACACTGGGGCCGGAGGGGGACACTGGGGCCGGAGGGGGACACAGGAGCGGGGCCAGAGGGGGACACTGGGGCCGGAGGGGGACACTGGGGCCGGAGGGGGACACAGGAGCGGGGCCAGAGGGGGACACTGGG
The DNA here is from genome assembly GCA_022829025.1 of Squalius cephalus. Lineage (NCBI taxonomy): Eukaryota > Metazoa > Chordata > Actinopteri > Cypriniformes > Leuciscidae > Squalius > Squalius cephalus. The sequence continues at coordinate 294,915 of CM040795.1, forward strand.
GCCGGAGTGGGACACTGGGGCCGGAGGGGGACACAGGAGCGGGGCCAGAGGGGGACACTGGGGCCAGAGGGGGACACTGGGGCCGGAGGGGGACACAGGAGCGGGGCCAGAGGGGGACACTGGGGCCGGAGGGGGACACTGGGGCCGGAGGGGGACACTGGAGCGGGGCCAGAGGGGGACACTGGGGCCAGAGGGGGACACTGGGGCCGGAGGGGGACACAGGAGCGGGGCCAGAGGGGGACACTGGGGCCGGAGGGGGACACTGGGGCCGGAGGGGGACACAGGAGCGGGGCCAGAGGGGGACACTGGGGCCGGAGGGGGACACTGGGGCCGGAGGGGGACACAGGAGCGGGGCCAGAGGGGGACACTGGGGCCGGAGGGGGACACAGGAGCGGGGCCGGGGGGGGAAACTGGGGCCGGAGGGGGACACTGGAGCGGGGCTGGAGGGGGGACACTGGTGCGGGAGCCGGAGGGGGACACAGGAGCGGGGCCAGAGGGGGACACTGGGGCCGGAGGGGGACACAGGAGCGGGGCCGGGGGGGGAAACTGGGGCCGGAGGGGGACACTGGAGCGGGGCTGGAGGGGGGACACTGGTGCGGGAGCCGGAGGGGGGACACTGGGGCCGGAGGGGGACACTGGTGCGGGGGCCGGAGGGGGACACTGGCGCGGGGGCCGGAGGGGGGACACTGGCGCGGGGGCCGGAGGGGGGACACTGGCGCGGGGGCCGGAGGGGGGACACTGGCGCGGGGGCCGGAGGGGAGACACTGGCGCGGGAGCCGGAGGGGCCGGAGGGGGGACACTGGAGCGGGGGCCGGAGGGGGGACACTGGCGCGGGGGCCGGAGGGGGGACACTGGAGCGGGGCCGGGGGGGGGAAACCTAGTGCTTCAGCACACCAACACATTCAGCACACCAACACAAGCTAGTGAAGGGAAACCTCAGTGCTTCAGCACACCAACACATTTTGGACAAAGCTATGTGGGAACAGTTTTGTGGAGGTCCTGTTCTGTTCCAGCGTGACTAATGCACACAGTGAGGTCCATAAAGACATGATTCCGGGGTGGAAGAACTGGACCGGCACAGAACCCGGACTTCACTATCCAACAGCTTCGGGATGAGCGGGAACAGAGATCGAGAGCCAGTCCTTCTCGTCCAGCATCAGTGCCTGACCTCTCACATGCTCTAACCCTTCCCAGAGGAGTGTCATCGCTGCAGACTGATGATGATTTAGCATAAAGGACGACGCGCACGATCATGTCTCGCCCCAATGCTAAGAAGCGGTTTCAGATGTTGAAGGCAGATATGATAGTTTAAATAAGTTAACATCTGTGCAAGCACATTTGTCCTGTTTACTCGCTCATGTTGTTCCTGTCGGACTTCCTTCTTTATCTCAGTGGTTCTGGACGTCAGTAGCCCCGTTTACATGCACACTTTTTTGCTATTCTGATTGAGATCGTTCTGATTGACGGATTCCGGTTGACTGTTTACATGGGATGTTATCTAAACCGATCTGGTGTTTACATGTGCTGACGCTTTCAATCGAAGTCATTTTCTGACATGCGCACACAGCTTGTCTGATGGATCTGGAAGCTCATTATTTCACGTTTTCAATCCTGTCAAGATGGTGCATCACTTAATTGTCGCGTTTAGTTGTAGGCATCAGACGCGTTTCCACTGTCGGGCCAGTGCGAGCCATAAACGTGGCATTTTATTGTATTGTGTAGGCTATTGTTCTTTGTTAATTATTGTCTTGTAGCCTATTTGCATCAGTTTTTCATTCTCATACTCATATCACAATCATTATAGCATATAATTAAATATAGGCCATCATTATTGTAAAAAAAAAAAAAAAAAAGAAGAAAAAAAGGAAGTTTTATCAGAAAACTGATCAGAAAGAAATCACTGGAAACAGCCTGATCGATCGCAAAACAAGAGCGACTGTTTGCTGGCATTTTTGTTGTTTAATTGAATATTTAAAACCCAAGAATAGATGTTTTACCACAGGTTTAATATAAAAATCGATACATTTATAATAATGAATTAATTTGTGTCAAAATTGCACATTAGTCACAGAAATAAAGTGGTTTACCGTTTATGACGTTTGTGAACGTTTACAAAAGAAAGAGGACACAAAACTTATTCGCGTCTGTTTCTGTTTATTTGGTAGCCTAGTAACAGGACGCATTTACATCACATTTAGAAAGAATGTTCATTTCTACAAATATGCCACCAAAAATATGACCTGAGGAGCTTTAGCACTCTCTCCCAGAAGGATACAGTTATATTTTTAGTCAGAGAAAAAGAGGATAGTCCGAGACATAGGCTACTGAAAGATAAAATAAAAACAGGATTATGATTTGTCTGATTTCTTCAAGCGTACATATTTTCCATGTTTACTATGGTAATGGTTAGCGTCCTTTTTTTGCATCGGGTATAAATATTCCTACCTTATACGGTGATCAGAATCCACATCGGATCACAAACAGAAGGCATTATGTTAGCTGACTGAATTATCTGGCGCAAAACCAGGCATGCACAGAAAGACGTACGCTCAAAGTAATCGGATCAGCTCGTTTACATGGTGTAATCTTTCGTTTGATCGGTTCATGAAAAGGTTTATTCCACCCCCTTCAATCCGACTGAAATTTCAATCGGTTTGAGCATTTTTATTCCGATTGAGGTGTTGACATGGAGCATTTTCATTCTGATTGGACTTGCACCTGGTGATAATCGGAATACAATGCTACATGTAAACGGGGCTACTGTTGTTTGGTTCCCAGTTTTCCAAAAAACATCTTCATTTACATGAGAAAGTAAGTCATGCAGGTTTGAAGGACATGATTGCTTCGGGGGGGAGGATCCCTCTAAACCCGACCGGTGTGTGTTGAAGCCACGGCAGCTTTCCCCAGCGAGCGCTGTACGTCCTGAAGGTCGTTGTGTTCAAAGCTGCTTCTTCTGTGGATCTAGACGTCAGTGTTTCTGCTCCTGTAAAGACCTCTGACCTCTGTGACCTCTGTGATCTCTGTGACCTCTCAGATCTCTGTGACCTCTCAGATCTCTGTGACCTCTGTGATCTCTGTGACCTCTCAGATCTCTGTGACCTCTCAGATCTCTGTGACCTCTGTGATCTCTGTGACCTCTCAGATCTCTGTGATCTCTGTGACCTCTCAGATCTCTGTGATCTCTGTGACCTCTCAGATCTCTGTGACCTCTCAGATCTCTGTGACCTCTGTGATCTCTGTGACCTCTGTGACCTCTCAGATCTCTGTGACCTCTCAGATCTCTGTGACCTCTGTGATCTCTGTGACCTCTGTGACCTCTGTGACCTCTCAGATCTCTGTGACCTCTGTGATCTCTGTGACCTCTGTGATCTCTGTGACCTCTCAGATCTCTGTGACCTTTGTGACCTCTCAGATCTCTGTGACCTCTCAGATCTCTGTGACCTTTGTGACCTCTCAGATCTCTGTGACCTCTCAGATCTCTGTGACCTCTCAGATCTCTGTGACCTCTGTGATCTCTGTGACCTCTCAGATCTCTGTGACCTCTGTGATCTCTGTGACCTCTGTGATCTCTGTGACCTCTCAGATCTCTGTGACCTCTGTGATCTCTGTGACCTCTCAGATCTCTGTGACCTCTGTGATCTCTGTGACCTCTGTGATCTCTGTGACCTCTCAGATCTCTGTGACCTCTGTGATCTCTGTGACCTCTCAGATCTCTGTGATCTCTGTGACCTCTGTGATCTCTCAGATCTCTGTGACCTCTGTGATCTCTCAGATCTCTGTGACCTCTGTGATCTCTGTGACCTCTGTGACCTCTGTGATCTCTGTGACCTCTCAGATCTCTGTGACCTCTGTGATCTCTGTGACCTCTGTGACCTCTCAGATCTCTGTGACCTCTCAGATCTCTGTGACCTCTCAGATCTCTGTGACCTCTGTGATCTCTGTGACCTCTGTGACCTCTCAGATCTCTGTGACCTCTCAGATCTCTGTGACCTCTGTGATCTCTCAGATCTCTGTGACCTCTGTGATCTCTGTGACCTCTCAGATCTCTGTGACCTTTGTGACCTCTCAGATCTCTGTGATCTCTCAGATCTCTGTGACCTCTGTGATCTCTGTGACCTCTCAGATCTCTGTGACCTTTGTGACCTCTCAGATCTCTGTGATCTCTCAGATCTCTGTGACCTCTCAGATCTCTGTGACCTCTCAGATCTCTGTGACCTCTCAGATCTCTGTGACCTCTGTGATCTCTCAGATCTCTGTGACCTCTCAGATCTCTGTGACCTCTGTGATCTCTCAGATCTCTGTGACCTCTGTGATCTCTGTGACCTCTCAGATCTCTGTGACCTTTGTGACCTCTCAGATCTCTGTGATCTCTCAGATCTCTGTGACCTCTGTGATCTCTGTGACCTCTCAGATCTCTGTGACCTTTGTGACCTCTCAGATCTCTGTGACCTCTCAGATCTCTGTGACCTCTGTGATCTCTCAGATCTCTGTGACCTCTGTGATCTCTGTGACCTCTCAGATCTCTGTGACCTCTCAGATCTCTGTGATCTCTCAGATCTCTGTGACCTCTGTGACCTCTCAGATCTCTGTGACCTTTGTGACCTCTCAGATCTCTGTGACCTCTCAGATCTCTGTGACCTCTGTGACCTCTGTGATCTCTGTGACCTCTGTGATCTCTGTGACCTCTCAGATCTCTGTGACCTCTGTGATCTCTGTGATCTCTGTGACCTCTGTGATCTCTGTGACCTCTCAGATCTCTGTGACCTCTGTGATCTCTGTGACCTCTCAGATCTCTGTGACCTCTGTGACCTCTCAGATCTCTGTGACCTCTGTGATCTCTGTGACCTCTCAGATCTCTGTGACCTCTGTGATCTCTGTGACCTCTCAGATCTCTGTGACCTCTGTGATCTCTGTGACCTCTGTGATCTCTGTGACCTCTCAGATCTCTGTGACCTCTGTGATCTCTGTGACCTCTCAGATCTCTGTGACCTCTGTGATCTCTCAGATCTCTGTGACCTCTCAGATCTCTGTGACCTCTCAGATCTCTGTGACCTCTGTGATCTCTGTGATCTCTGTGACCTCTGTGACCTCTGTGATCTCTGTGACCTCTGTGACCTCTCAGATCTCTGTGATCTCTGTGACCTCTCAGATCTCTGTGACCTCTCAGACCTCTCAGATCTCTGTGACCTCTCAGATCTCTGTGACCTCTCAGATCTCTGTGACCTCTCAGATCTCTGTGATCTCTCAGATCTCTGTGACCTCTGTGATCTCTGTGACCTCTCAGATCTCTGTGACCTTTGTGACCTCTCAGATCTCTGTGATCTCTCAGATCTCTGTGACCTCTGTGACCTCTCAGATCTCTGTGACCTTTGTGACCTCTCAGATCTCTGTGACCTCTCAGATCTCTGTGACCTCTGTGACCTCTCAGATCTCTGTGACCTCTCAGATCTCTGTGACCTCTCAGATCTCTGTGACCTCTGTGATCTCTCAGATCTCTGTGACCTCTCAGATCTCTGTGACCTTTGTGACCTCTCAGATCTCTGTGACCTCTGTGATCTCTGTGACCTCTCAGATCTCTGTGACCTCTGTGACCTCTCAGATCTCTGTGACCTCTGTGACCTCTCAGATCTCTGTGACCTTTGTGACCTCTCAGATCTCTGTGACCTCTCAGATCTCTGTGACCTCTGTCGGACTCACTGGATTATTACTATCAATGACAATCAATGCTTGTAAATGTAATTGATATTTCCAACTGGCACTTGATCTAAATCACGTCCTTCATGAGTTTGTGAAGGTCTGTTCTCTGTTCCACACACACATATACTGTAACGTCACTGATAACACACACTTTATTCCTGTACCTCCAGAAGCTTCTCCTCGTTGGGATACGTGTCCACAAACACACCGAGTCCAGTGAAGAAATCCCGGTTCCCGAACACCGGACCTGCAATCAGTGAGAGACCATCCCACATAAACCCTGATCAGTGAGAGATACGAGTTATTAATGCCGTTATTAAACACACCTTTCCTCATGCGCTCCTTCGTGTACCAGACCGCCAGACCGTCACCGTTCAGGTTCTTCTTCCCGCGACCGTGAACCTTAAAGTGAACCTGCAGTTCCCAATCCCTCAGGTGACATGGCTGCACACACACACACACACACACACACACACACACATACATACAGAAAAGGGCTAGTGAGGGATCATAAGTCATGAAGTGAACACTAGTGAGGGATCAGTGGTCACGAAGTGAGCACTAGTGAGGGATCAGTGGTCACGAAGTGAGCACTAGTGAGGGATCATAAGTCATGAAGTGAGCACTAGTGAGGGATCATAAGTCATGAAGTGAACTATAGTGAGGGATCAGTGGTCATTAAGTGAACTATAGTGAGGGATCAGTGGTCATGTAGTGAACACTAGTGAGGGATCATCAGTCATGAAGTGAACTATAGTGAGGGATCATCAGTCATGTAGTGAACACTAGTGAGGGATCATCAGTTATTAAGTGAACACTAGTGAGGGATCATTGGTCATGTAGTGAGCACTAGTAAGGGATCATAAGTCATGTAGAGAGCACTAGTGAGGGATCATCAGTCATGTAGTGAACACTAGTGAGGGATCATCAGTCATGTAGTGAACACTAGTAAGGGATCATAAGTCATGAAGTGAACTATAGTGAGGGATCAGTGGTCATGTAGTGAACACTAGTGAGGGATCATCAGTCATGAAGTGAACTATAATGAGGGATCAGTGGTCATGTAGTGAACACTAGTGAGGGATCATCAGTTATTAAGTGAACACTAGTGAGGGATCATCAGTCATGTAGTGAACACTAGTGAGGGATCATTGGTCATGTAGTGAGCACTAGTGAGGGATCATTGGTCATGTAGAGAGCACTAGTGAGGGATCATCAGTCATGTAGTGAACACTAGTGAGGGATCATAAGTCATTAAGTGAGCACTAGTGAGGGATCATAAGTCATGAAGTGAACTATAGTGAGGGATCAGTGGTCATGTAGTGAGCACTAGTGAGGGATCATAAGTCATGAAGTGAACTATAGTGAGGGATCAGTGGTCATGTAGTGAGCACTAGTGAGGGATCAGTGGTCATGTAGTGAGCACTAGTGAGGGATCATAAGTCATTAAGTGAGCACTAGTGAGGGATCATCAGTCATGAAGTGAACTATAGTGAGGGATCATCAGTCATTAAGTGAACACTAGTGAGGGATCATCAGTCATGTAGTGAACACTAGTGAGGGATCATTGGTCATGTAGTGAGCACTAGTGAGGGATCATAAGTCATGAAGTGAACTATAGTGAGGGATCAGTGGTCATGTAGTGAGCACTAGTGAGGGATCAGTGGTCATGTAGTGAGCACTAGTGAGGGATCATAAGTCATGAAGTGAACTATAGTGAGGGATCAGTGGTCATGTAGTGAGCACTAGTGAGGGATCAGTGGTCATGTAGTGAGCACTAGTGAGGGATCATAAGTCATTAAGTGAGCACTAGTGAGGGATCATCAGTCATGAAGTGAACTATAGTGAGGGATCATCAGTCATTAAGTGAGCACTAGTGAGGGATCATCAGTCATGAAGTGAACTATAGTGAGGGATCATCAGTCATTAAGTGAGCACTAGTGAGGGATCATCAGTCATGTAGTGAACACTAGTGAGGGATCATTGGTCATGTAGTGAGCACTAGTGAGGGATCAGTGGTCATGTAGTGAGCACTAGTGAAGGATCATAAGTCATTAAGTGAGCATTAGTGAGGGATCATCAGTCATTAAGTGAACTATAGTGAGGGATCAGTGGTCATGTAGTGAACACTAGTGAGGGATCATAAGTCATGTAGTGAACTATAGTGAGGGATCAGTGGTCATGAAGTGAACTATAGTGAGGGATCAGTGGTCATGTAGTGAACACTAGTGAGGGATCATCAGTTATTAAGTGAACACTAGTGAGGGATCATCAGTCATGTAGTGAACACTAGTGAGGGATCATTGGTCATGTAGTGAGCACTAGTGAGGGATCAGTGGTCATGTAGTGAACTATAGTGAGGGATCAGTGGTCATGAAGTGACCACTAGTGAGGGATCAGTGGTCATGAAGGGACTCACCATTCGGCTCCATATGGCTCCCTGTTTGCTCTGCTGATCTGGAGTGAGACGAACATGATCCGTAGTGATCAGAGCATCTCCCATTAACTCCCAGTGAGACGAGCCCGAGACGCCCACACCTGCACACACACACACACACACACACACAGATCAGAGCATCTCCCATTAACTCCCAGTGAGACGAGCCCGAGACGCCCACACCTGCACACACACACACACACACACACAGATCAGAGCATCTCCCATTAACTCCCAGTGAGACGAGCCCGAGACGCCCACACCTGCACACACACACACACACACACACACAGATCAGAGCATCTCCCATTAACTCCCAGTGAGACGAGCCCGAGACGCCCACACCTGCACACACACACACACACACACACACAGATCAGAGCATCTCCCATTAACTCCCAGTGAGACGAGCCCGAGACGCCCACACCTGCACACACACACACACACACACACACACACAGATCAGAGCATCTCCCATTAACTCCCAGTGAGACGAGCCCGAGACGCCCACACCTGCACACACACACACACACACACACACAGATCAGAGCATCTCCCATTAACTCCCAGTGAGACGAGCCCGAGACGCCCACACCTGCGCACACACACACACTCTCTCTCTCTCTCTCTCTCTCTCTCACAGACACACACACACACACACACTCTCTCTCTCTCTCTCTCTCTCTCTCTCAGACACACACACACACACACTCTCTCTCTCTCTCTCTCTCTCTCTCACAGACACACACACACACACACTCTCTCTCTCTCTCTCTCTCTCTCTCTCTCTCTCTCTCTCACACACACACACACACACACACACACACACTCTCACTCTCTCTCTCTCTCTCTCTCTCTCACACACACACTAATGGGACCTTATTGTAAAGTGTTACCTATTGTTCTTTATCATTCTTTTGCACTTTAATCTGTTTGAAATGCTGGTTTACTTTATAAATGTTTAGTGTACTGTTTTACTGTATTTAAAAGTTTTTTTTGTTGTAAAAAATAAAAAAGTTATTAAGTCTATTAGGAGGACAACACTTTATTCTAACCCTAATTCAATATGTGACACCATGATCAAATCTTCATCAACTATCGTGAAATGAAAATGTCACATTCAGTTTAAAGTAGGAATACAAATAATGACATAATAATCCAGAACAGTGTTAACCCTCGTGTTCTCCTCAGTGTGGGTCTTTATAAGGGCGGACCCCCTCGAGCTCTGGAAGGAGTGTGGTAATTATTCATTAGTAGCGTTAATCAACTTTGCACGCGTGTTATAAGATACGAAAAAAAGAAGAAAAAAAAAACATTTTGCAAAAAGTAAATGAATAAAATGATGATGACTCTGATCGCCCAGTGTTCAGCGCAAACACACAATCACCGCGTGAAGTAAAGCAGCTGAAAACACGCAAACACACGCAAACTGATGCCAACCCTTCAGGCTGATCATGGATGTGAAATATCGATCATTCACGTTATTATTACTATTATAACAAGAGCTAAAGCGCGTGAACAATCATGTGTGTCTCTTACCCTGGTAAGGCTTTGACAGGGAGTACTCTCTCTTTAAAAACTCTTCCATTTCATGGCCATCATCGCATAAACCAAAGCAGAAAATTGCAAATAAAACCAGCGATGATCTTAAAATCATTGTTCAAATTCAACGATATTCAAACGCGTCGCTGGATTCACGCTCGCGCTCATCGAGACCTGCTGTCGCCTCATGCTGTCAGCGGATTGGCTGCAGCTCTTACACGACGCCTAGCGATTGGCTCTCTCGCCTGTCAATCATACATCAGCCCTCCCACACATCAGCAAACGGGACCGGAGATTAATGATAATAAAAGATTTACTAAAATGATAACTTAACGTTTAGAGTATAGTTACTCTCTACTTTTAACAACCTTTTTTAGTCCACGGAATTTGTGTTTTTTTTATTTCATGCGCACGCCTCATACTTTGGAAAAATCGAGAATGTATAGACCTTATGAAGCCCCGCCCCTTTTCAGCGCTGCGCTCGTTTTTGACTTCCGGTCTGCATTTTCATAGAGATCTTGCGTATTTATGAATGAACGGCTCGTTTTAAAATCTTCATCTTCGTTAAGACATCTGCTTTAAACATTGCAACCCTAATGATAACTTTCGTTAACTTTAATTACTCCTGGACAGCAATGACATAGAGATATAACGTTACAGAGCGACCGCAAAGACGGAAGTTCAAAGACAATATAATACAATATGTGCGCTTGTTTCTGTTGCATAAAGTCTTATAGACCTTATCTATAATTTAGTAAGTCATAACGAACGTGATTGTATTATTATTATTATTGTAGAGTCGCCTCACTTCCGGAGTATGGTTTAAGGACTGTCGTAAAATTACACTTAAAAAACGCCACGAGGAAACGGTAAACAACACCAAACATTAATTTTAACCACAATAATGTTGTGTTTAAATACGAATAACACGCATTATCCATCGAATACAGTCATCTTAGCGAGGCAACGTTAAGGAAAGTGAATGTTTGCTACATAATCAAACTACACACTTTAAAATACAAGACTTTATATGTCCAACCAGTGAAACGGACAGATTATCATCAAGTGTTCAGTGATCATTTCTAGATTCAAACTCTCATGTGATTAATGTAAATAGTAAATGAACTCTGACTTTGACAGCAACCCACAAAGGAAACATGAATGAAGATTCTTAATAATGTAAAGTGTGTGTGATTTGCAGACGGTCCCTGAGAACAGGTCCACTAGTATGGCGCGTCTGAGTGTGTGTGAACAACATCAGATCCCAACATCTCTGATCTGATCGAGTTCTGCCTCAGATATATCACACACACACACACACACACACACACACACACACGGGCCAGTATGGAGCACTCGTCCGAGAAACCGGTGGACATCTACCGAGACACGTGGGTCAGGTTTCTAGGTGAGTGAAAGACAGCCTGACCTCCAGAACCAGTTCCTCCTTCACACGACATGAACACACTGATCCTGCGTTACTGCAGAGTATTGATGCTCATAATAATACAAGCATTAGTGTGTACGAGATCTAAACGTTTTTGACATAATTTCAACTTTTTATGTCCATATTATGATTCACCAAAGTCATATACATGTTACTTTTGCTCCTGTTCAGAAAATCAAGTCTCTTTGACTCCTCACTACTTTATTTTTTCTCCACTTACAATTCTGTAATTTCTTTCATTTTTAATTATAGAGAATAATTATTATGAATATAATGTTGTTATTATTATAAGTGTCATTCCCATCACATCTTAAATTATTTATGTGTGTGTGTGTTATAACATTGTATGTTGGTCATTTTAAACTGTTCTGAGATAAAAATGTCCTTTGTATTTTTCTACAGCTAATTTAATGTTATGCGTTTAAGTTACATTTATCCTAAATGCACACGATTCAATATATTTCCACACTTAAAGTCCCCATGAAATCAAAATTGACCCTATTTACTTTGCTAGCGCATATTACTAGTCTTGTGGTGAACAATTAATCCATGCAAGTAAATATTAAAAAAAAATTGTTTTTACCATGGTAATCTTTAATCAAAATCTGAAAAGTTACTTCCGGTTACCCTGCCCTCTGTTCAATATTCCCTTTCACTGGGAAATACGTCACAACACTGGAGAAAAGTCGTTTGCAACTTCCGGTTCACGGGGACTTTAAAATAAAAAAATTGACCATTAGAAATGAAACCGAAAGAAATGATGTTCTCTCTGTTCTCAAGATCAAGAAGCATCATGATGAAGCTGTAAATGTCGTGTGCAGTCAGTGATTGTGTGTGTGTGTGTGTGTGTGTGTGTGTGTAAACTTAACCTGCAGTTCATCCACTGGCCACTAGAGGCCGGCTGCAGAAGAGGGTCATTACCCATAATCCCTCATGTTAAAATGCCCAACTTTACAGCAGAAACACATGTTTACAGTCTGGTGCTAGAAGCGGTGTTGGTCTATATCGCTAATGTTGCCCTTCATGACGACTGTGAGGGTGTGAATGTTTTTATAACTCATCCGTGTAAATTATATTAAGACTTAAAGTCACCCGGGAGTGACGCTGCCAAGATGGCGAGGGCCGGCTCCGCCCACTTTAGGCCTCAGAAACGCTCTTCAGAAACACTACAGGTGACGTCATACACACTACGCCCATATTTCTTTTACAGTCTATGATTCGTCCGCAGGTTATGCTAACGAGGTTGGCGAGGCGTTCCGCGCGCTGGTGCCCGTCAGTGCCGTGTGGGCCAGTTACGCCGTGGCCACTGCATACGTGTCCGCCGACGCGCTGGATAAAGGCAAGAAAGCAGCGGCGGTGAGTGTAAACCCCTGATGTACTCACGCCGAAGCTCTCGAAGTTGAGACTTTTTTGAACCAAAAACACACATATTAACCCATTTCATATCACTTCAATCACACAACAGCGGCCAGATATGCAGCTTCCAGTCTCAGAGCTTTCCAACGATGTGTGTCTTGTCAAGATTTGATTATAAAATGGTGCAGCAAATGTTGTAATATGACCCCGCCCACTAGGGGGAGGAGCCTGCTGAAAGGTTTTAAAAGTGCCGTTTACATGGTTACGCAATGTGTAAAATTTCACAGGATGAATTTTAAGCTTCTCATTGATTCCTAATTTAGGATGATTAGTAAAATAAGTGTCCCGCTGATATTCTGAACATTACCGCCATGATTTTGCTTTGAAAAGGTGTGTGTTTTGTACAGTGCTGTAAAACACGTGTGCCGGGGTGTGTGTGCAGGCTCACGCAGAGGATGCTGGGAAGGCGGCGCGTGTGGGCGTGGCTGTGGTCGACACCTTCCTCTGGCAGGCTCTGGCTTCAGTGGCGATCCCGGGGTTCACCATCAACCGTGTGTGCGCCGCCTCTCTCTTCCTGCTGGGGAAGACCACACGCTGGCCACTTCCTGTGCGCAAGTGGACCACCACTGCCATCGGCCTCTCCACCATCCCCTTCATCATCAAGCCCATCGACAGGTGTGTGTGTGTGTGTGTGTGTGTGTGTGTGAGGGTCCACCACTGCCATCGGCCTCTCCACCATCCCCTTCATCATCAAGCCCATCGACAGGTGTGTGTGTGTGTGTGTGTGTGTGTGTGTGAGGGTCCACCACTGCCATCGGCCTCTCCACCATCCCCTTCATCATCAAGCCCATCGACAGGTGTGTGTGTGTGTGTGTGTGTGTGTGTGTGAGGGTCCACCACTGCCATCGGCCTCTCCACCATCCCCTTCATCATCAAGCCCATCGACAGGTGTGTGTGTGTGTGTGTGTGTGTGTGTGTGAGGGTCCACCACTGCCATCGGCCTCTCCACCATCCCCTTCATCATCAAGCCCATCGACAGGTGTGTGTGTGTGTGTGTGTGTGTGTGTGTGTGTGTGTGTGAGGGTCCACCACTGCCATCGGCCTCTCCACCATCCCCTTCATCATCAAGCCCATCGACAGGTGTGTGTGTGTGTGTGTGTGTGTGTGTGTGTGTGTGAGGGTCCACCACTGCCATCGGCCTCTCCACCATCCCCTTCATCATCAAGCCCATCGACAGGTGTGTGTGTGTGTGTGTGTGTGAGGGTCCACCACTGCCATCGGCCTCTCCACCATCCCCTTCATCATCAAGCCCATCGACAGGTGTGTGTGTGTGTGTGTGTGTGTGTGTGTGTGTGTGTGTGAGGGTCCACCACTGCCATCGGCCTCTCCACCATCCCCTTCATCATCAAGCCCATCGACAGGTGTGTGTGAGTGTGTGTGTGTGTGTGTGTGTGTGTGTGTGTGTGAGTGTGTGTGTGTGTGTGTGTGAGGGTCCACCACTGCCATCGGCCTCTCCACCATCCCCTTCATCATCAAGCCCATCGACGAGTGTGTGTGTGTGTGTGTGTGTGTGTGTGTGTGTGAGGGTCCACCACTGCCATCGGCCTCTCCACCATCCCCTTCATCATCAAGCCCATCGACGAGTGTGTGTGTGTGTGTGTGTGTGTGTGTGTGTGTGAGGGTCCACCACTGCCATCGGCCTCTCCTCAGTGTGAGTGAGGGTGAGTGAGTCGGTGAGTGTGAGCGAGTGTGAGAGAGTGTGAGTGAGTGTGAGTGAGTGAGTGTGTGAGTGAGAGTGAGTGAGTGTGAGTGAGTGAGCGAGTGTGAGCGAGCGAGTGTGAGCGAGCGAGTGTGAGCGAGCGAGTGAGGGAGTGTGAGCGTGTGAGTGAGCGAGTGTGAGCGGGCGAGTGTGAGCGAGCGAGTGTGAGCGAGTGTGAGCGAGTGTGAGCGAGTGTGAGCGAGTGAGTGTGAGTGAGCGAGTGTGAGCGAGTGTGAGCGTGTGAGTGTGAGTGAGCGAGTGTGAGCGAGTGTGAGCGAGTGAGTGTGAGCGAGTGTGAGTGTGAGCGGGCGAGTGTGAGCGAGCGAGTGTGAGCGAGCGAGTGAGGGAGTGTGAGCGTGTGAGTGAGGGAGTGTGAGCGAGTGTGAGCGTGTGAGTGTGAGTGAGCGAGTGTGAGCGAGTGTGAGCGAGTGAGTGTGAGCGGGCGAGTGTGAGCGGGCGAGTGTGAGCGGGCGAGTGTGAGCGTGAGCGAGTCGGTGAGCTTGAGCGAGTCGGTGAGTGAGTGTGAGTGAGTGTGAGTGAGTGAGTGAGAGAGCGAGTGTGAGCGAGCGAGTGTGAGCGGGTGAGCGGGCGAGTGTGAGCGGGCGAGTGTGAGCGAGCGAGTGAGTGTGAGCGAGCGAGTGTGAGCGAGCGAGTGTGAGCGAGCGAGTGAGTGTGAGCGAGCGAGTGTGAGCGAGCGAGTGTGAGCGGGCGAGTGTGAGCGAGCGAGTGTGAGCGGGTGAGTGCGAGTGTGAGCGGGCGAGTGTGAGCGGGCGAGTGTGAGCGAGCGAGTGTGAGCGAGCGAGTCAGTGTGACCGAGTGTGAGCGAGCGGGTGAGTGTGAGCGAGCGGGTGAGTGTGAGCGGGTGAGTGTGAGCGAGTGAGTGTGAGCGAGTGAGTGTGATTGTGAGCGAGTGAGTGTGAGCGAGTGAGTGAGTGTGAGCGAGCGGGCGAGCTTGAGCGAGCGGGTGAGTGTGACCGGGTGAGTGTGAGCGAGTGAGTGTGAGTGAGCGAGTGAGTGTGAGCGAGCGGGTGAGTGTGACCGGGTGAGTGTGAGCGAGTGAGTGTGAGCGAGCGAGTGAGCGAGTGAGTGTGAGAGAGCGAGTGAGTGTGAGCGAGCGTGTGAGCGAGCGAGCGAGTGAGTGTGAGCGAGCGAGTAAGTGTGAGCGAGTGAGTGTGAGCGGGTGAGTGTGAGCGGGTGAGTGTGTGAGCGAGCGAGTGGGTGAGCGAGCGAGCGAGTCGGTGAGTGTGAGCGAGTGGGTGAGCGAGAGGGTGAGCGAGTGGGTGAGGGTGAGCGAGTCGGTGAGCGAGTCGGTGAGCGAGTGGGTGAGGGTGAGCGAGTCGGTGAGCGAGTCGGTGAGCGAGTCGGTGAGCGAGTCGGTGAGAGAGTGTGAGTGAGTGAGAGAGTGTGAGTGAGTGAGAGAGTGTGAGTGAGAGAGTGTGAGTGAGTGAGTGAGTGAGAGAGTGTGAGTGAGTGAGTGTGAGTGAGAGAGTGTGAGTGAGTGAGTGTGAGTGAGAGAGTGTGAGTGAGTGAGAGAGTGTGAGTGAATGAGAGAGTGTGAGTGAGTGAGAGAGTGAGAGAGTGTGAGTGAGTGAGTGAGAGGGTGAGTGAGGGTGAGTGAGAGTGAGTGAGTGAGTGAGTGTGAGCGAGTCGGTGAGAGAGTGAGAGAGAGTGAGAGAGAGTGAGAGAGAGAGTGAGAGAGTGAGTGAGTGTGTGTGTGTGTGTGTGTGTGTGTGTGTGTGTGTGTGAGTGAGTGTGTGTGTGAGTGTGAGTGAGGGTGAGTGTGTGTGTGTGTGAGGGTGAGTGAGGGTGAGTGAGTGTGAGCGCGTGAGTGTGAGCGAGTCGGTGAGAGAGTGAGAGAGAGAGTGAGAGAGTGAGTGTGTGTGTGTGTGTGTGTGAGTGAGTGAGTGAGTGAGAGGGTGAGTGAGGGTGAGTGAGTGAGTGAGAGGGTGAGTGAGGGTGAGTGAGTGAGTGAGTGAGTGAGAGGGTGAGTGAGAGAGAGTGAGAGAGTGTGAGTGAATGAGAGAGTGTGAGTGAGTGAGTGAGAGGGTGAGTGAGGGTGAGTGAGGGTGAGTGAGTGAGTGAGTGAGTGAGTGAGTGAGGGTGAGTGAGAGTGAGCGAGTGAGTGTGAGCGAGCGAGTGTGAGCGAGCGAGTGTGAGCGAGCGAGTGTGAGCGAGCGAGCGTGTGCGAGCGAGTGTGAGCGAGCGAGTGTGAGCGAGCGAGTGTGAGCGAGCGAGTGAGGGAGTGTGAGCGTGTGAGTGAGCGAGTGTGAGCGAGTGAGTGTGAGCGGGCGAGTGTGAGCGAGCGAGTGTGAGCGAGTGTGAGCGAGTGTGAGCGAGCGAGTGTGAGCGAGTGTGAGCGAGTGTGAGCGAGTGTGAGCGAGTGAGTGTGAGTGAGCGAGTGTGAGCGTGTGAGTGTGAGTGAGCGAGTGTGAGCGAGTGTGAGCGAGTGAGTGTGAGCGAGTGTGAGTGTGAGCGGGCGAGTGTGAGCGAGCGAGTGTGAGCGAGCGAGTGTGAGCGAGCGAGTGAGGGAGTGTGAGCGTGTGAGTGAGGGAGTGTGAGCGAGTGTGAGCGTGTGAGTGTGAGTGAGGGAGTGTGAGCGTGTGAGTGAGGGAGTGTGAGCGAGTGTGAGCGAGTGAGTGTGAGCGGGCGAGTGTGAGCGGGCGAGTGTGAGCGGGCGAGTGTGAGCGTGAGCGAGTCGGTGAGCTTGAGCGAGTCGGTGAGTGAGTGTGAGTGAGTGTGAGTGAGTGAGTGAGAGAGCGAGTGTGAGCGAGCGAGTGTGAGCGGGTGAGCGGGCGAGTGTGAGCGGGCGAGTGTGAGCGAGCGAGTGAGTGTGAGCGAGCGAGTGTGAGCGAGCGAGTGTGAGCGGGCGAGTGTGAGCGAGCGAGTGTGAGCGGGTGAGTGTGAGTGTGAGTGGGCGAGTGTGAGTGGGCGAGTGTGAGCGGGCGAGTGTGAGCGAGCGAGTGTGAGCGAGCGAGTCAGTGTGACCGAGTGTGAGCGAGCGGGTGAGTGTGAGCGAGCGGGTGAGTGTGAGCGGGTGAGTGTGAGCGAGTGAGTGTGAGCGAGTGAGTGTGATTGTGAGCGAGTGAGTGTGAGCGAGTGAGTGTGAGCGAGTGAGCGAGCGGGCGAGCTTGAGCGAGCGGGTGAGTGTGACCGGGTGAGTGTGAGCGAGTGAGTGTGAGTGAGCGAGTGAGTGTGAGCGAGCGGGTGAGTGTGACCGGGTGAGTGTGAGCGAGTGAGTGTGAGCGAGCGAGTGAGCGAGTGAGTGTGAGAGAGCGAGTGAGTGTGAGCGAGCGTGTGAGCGAGCGAGCGAGTGAGTGTGAGCGAGCGAGTAAGTGTGAGCGAGTGAGT
>CM040795.1:320000-347500 GCA_022829025.1 Squalius cephalus
ACTCGATTAGTTAACGCTCATCTGACTGTGAGTGACTCGATTAGTTAACGCTCTGAGTGACTCGATTAGTTGACGCTCATCTGACTGTGAGTGACTCGATTAGTTAACACTCAGCTGACTGTGAGTGACTCGATTAGTTAACACTCATCTGACTGTGAGTGACTCGATTAGTTAACGCTCTGAGTGACTCGATTAGTTAA
Organism: Squalius cephalus; assembly: GCA_022829025.1. Classification (NCBI taxonomy): domain Eukaryota; kingdom Metazoa; phylum Chordata; class Actinopteri; order Cypriniformes; family Leuciscidae; genus Squalius; species Squalius cephalus. The sequence goes on from CM040795.1 coordinate 320,201, forward strand.
CACTCATCTGACTGTGAGTGACTCGATTAGTTAACACTCATCTGACTGTGAGTGACTCGATTAGTTAACACTCATCTGACTGTGAGTGACTCGATTAGTTAACACTCATCTGACTGTGAGTGACTCGATTAGTTAACGCTCATCTGACTGTGAGTGACTCGATTAGTTAACACTCATCTGACTGTGAGTGACTCGATTAGTTAACGCTCATCTGACTGTGAGTGACTCGATTAGTTAACGCTCATCTGACTGTGAGTGACTCGATTAGTTAACACTCACCTGACTGTGAGTGACTCGATTAGTTGACGCTCATCTGACTGTGAGTGACTCGATTAGTTAACGCTCATCTGACTGAGTGACTCGATTAGTTAACGCTCATCTGACTGTGAGTGACTCGATTAGTTAACGCTCTGAGTGACTCGATTAGTTAACGCTCATCTGACTGAGTGACTCGATTAGTTGACGCTCATCTGACTGTGAGTGACTCGATTAGTTGACGCTCATCTGACTGTGAGTGACTCGATTAGTTAACGCTCATCTGACTGAGTGACTCGATTAGTTGACTCGATTAGTTGACACTCATCTGACTGAGTGACTCGATTAGTTGACGCTCATCTGACTGAGTGACTCGATTAGTTGACGCTCATCTGACTGTGAGTGACTCGATTAGTTAACGCTCATCTGACTGAGTGACTCGATTAGTTAACACTCATCTGACTGTGAGTGACTCGATTAGTTAACGCTCATCTGACTGAGTGACTCGATTAGTTAACGCTCATCTGAGTGACTCGATTAGTTAACGCTCATCTGACTGTGAGTGACTCGATTAGATAACGCTCTGAGTGACTCGATTAGTTGACGCTCATCTGACTGTGAGTGACTCGATTAGTTAACACTCATCTGACTGTGAGTGACTCGATTAGATAACGCTCTGAGTGACTCGATTAGTTGACGCTCATCTGACTGTGAGTGACTCGATTAGTTAACGCTCATCTGACTGAGTGACTCGATTAGTTAACGCTCATCTGACTGTGAGTGACTCGATTAGTTAACACTCAGCTGACTGTGAGTGACTCGATTAGTTAACGCTCTGAGTGACTCGATTAGTTAACGCTCATCTGACTGTGAGTGACTCGATTAGTTAACACTCATCTGACTGTGAGTGACTCGATTAGTTAACACTCATCTGACTGTGAGTGACTCGATTAGTTAACGCTCATCTGACTGAGTGACTCGATTAGTTAACGCTCATCTGACTGTGAGTGACTCGATTAGTTAACGCTCTGAGTGACTCGATTAGTTAACGCTCATCTGACTGTGAGTGACTCGATTAGTTAACGCTCACCTGACTGTGAGTGACTCGATTAGTTAACGCTCATCTGACTGTGAGTGACTCGATTAGTTAACGCTCATCTGACTGTGAGTGACTCGATTAGTTAACGCTCATCTGACTGTGAGTGACTCGATTAGTTAACGCTCACCTGACTGTGAGTGACTCGATTAGTTAACGCTCATCTGACTGTGAGTGACTCGATTAGTTAACGCTCTGAGTGACTCGATTAGTTAACGCTCATCTGACTGAGTGACTCGATTAGTTAACGCTCATCTGACTGAGTGACTCGATTAGTTAACGCTCATCTGACTGTGAGTGACTCGATTAGATAACGCTCTGAGTGACTCGATTAGTTGACGCTCATCTGACTGTGAGTGACTCGATTAGTTAACACTCATCTGACTGTGAGTGACTCGATTAGATAACGCTCTGAGTGACTCGATTAGTTGACGCTCATCTGACTGTGAGTGACTCGATTAGTTAACGCTCATCTGACTGAGTGACTCGATTAGTTAACGCTCATCTGACTGTGAGTGACTCGATTAGTTAACACTCAGCTGACTGTGAGTGACTCGATTAGTTAACGCTCTGAGTGACTCAATTAGTTAACGCTCATCTGACTGTGAGTGACTCGACTAGTTAACACTCATCTGACTGTGAGTGACTCGATTAGTTAACGCTCATCTGACTGTGAGTGACTCGATTAGTTAACGCTCACCTGACTGTGAGTGACTCGATTAGTTAACGCTCACCTGACTGTGAGTGACTCGATTAGTTAACGCTCATCTGACTGTGAGTGACTCGATTAGTTAACGCTCATCTGACTGTGAGTGACTCGATTAGTTAACGCTCACCTGACTGTGAGTGACTCGATTAGTTAACGCTCATCTGACTGTGAGTGACTCGATTAGTTAACGCTCATCTGACTGTGAGTGACTCGATTAGTTAACACTCAGCTGACTGTGAGTGACTCGATTAGTTAACGCTCTGAGTGACTCGATTAGTTAACGCTCATCTGACTGTGAGTGACTCGATTAGTTAACACTCATCTGACTGTGAGTGACTCGATTAGTTAACACTCATCTGACTGTGAGTGACTCGATTAGTTAACGCTCATCTGACTGTGAGTGACTCGATTAGTTAACGCTCACCTGACTGTGAGTGACTCGATTAGTTAACGCTCAGCTGATTGTGAGTGACTCGATTAGTTAACGCTCATCTGACCGTGAGTGACTCGATTATTTAACGCGATTAGTTAGTTAACGCTCATCTGATTGTGAGTGACTCGATTAGTTAACGCAATTAGTTAATGCTCAGCTGACTGTGAGTGACGCGATTAGTTAACGCTTTGAGTGACTCGATTAGTTAACGCTCAGCTGACTGTGAGTGACTTGATTAGCATCAGCTCCAATAAAGAACGAGAGGTGCTTGTGTTTCTGTTTGGCTGAAGATGATTTCAGGAATGTTGTTCTGGATGTTTGTGGCCACTGCAATGGCACAGAAGGGTGTGTTCTCATCTTTATTCCTCCTTCATGTTGTTGGCATATCTGTCAGGATAACTAGAGTGGTGTGTGTTCAGATTTGTCTGTAGACTGTGGCAGTGATGGTTGGGTCACGGTACACTGGAGGCCTGGGCTGGGATTCTCCCAGAAGGTGGATCCATCCAGAGCTCTACTGGGAACCTGTCCGCCGAGCTCCCTGATGTCCGAGGACACGCTACTCTTCCGAGTGTTCATGCGTGACTGTGGCTTCATCCAGCAGGTACTGAGCTGATTCAGAGCAAACTCCGTTCAGTCTCTCACCTGATTCTCTTCCACTGTGTTGAAGGTGATGCAGGACCGAGTCACGTACTCCAACATGCTTATCTATGCGCGACGCCCCGAACTTCCCATAATTACCCAGTTGGTGAAGTGTGTCTATGACTCGTAGGTGATCCGGAGCCAGTGGTGAGTGTGGGGTGAATGTGAGTTTTGGTGTAAGTCTTTGGCTTGTTCTGTTCAGGCCTGTAGGCGAGGAGAGCGAGTTCAGCGCAGAGGAACCGGATGAGAATGGAGAACAGGAGACCTTCAACATGGAGATCATGAACCGTTAGTCAAACTCACTCCTCATCTTCAGCACACATTCCTGGTTTAGTTCAGATTTTCATTCAAATAAGGACTTGCTCCACTTCTGAAAAGCCTCATTGATTAAATTTACTAATGTTCTGCTTTTGTATTGAATATCTTGTTGATCTGGAAACCCATTTACAGCACAAAAGAGAAAAATAAACTGTTTACTTGGGTAAATCATAATTGACATACTAAGTTATTTTATTAAAGTTAAAACTGACATACTAATTTGAAATTATGGCAACTCCAAACTGACATTCATAATTGAGATTTAAAAAGCCAAAATTGACAGTTGATTGGATTTAAACTTTCACAATAAAAAAAATTAGATTAAAAAGCAATAGGCATAACTGAGTTTTTGTAATTAAAAAAATGCGTTGGTTAATCATTAAAGTGATTAACTTGTGTGGCAGAAATGGGGTTCATAGGTTTGACTCAAATGTCACAGTATGTAAAGTAAAATGTGGTACAAATGCGGTTTCTTGTTCTTCCATTAAAAATAATACATGTAAGCTAAATATAGTGCTTTAAGACTTAATATCAACTGTGTCAGTAGGGTCAGATGGGTAAGGACACACACAAGGATGAGGATGTTTCTGATCAGACACTGGTTGATTCTGCAGCTGATTTCAGTGGTCCTGCTCCGTCTCTGAGGTTCAGACTGGGTTCCAGTATTCCCATCAGAGCCACGGTGGAGCCGAGGAGCCGCAGATCGCTGAGGATCTACATAAAGAGCTGTGAGTTCACCACAGACGCCGACACGAGCCACGCCACACAGGTGCATCCCATCATCGCCAACGCTGGGTAAGAGTCCACTGGGTGGTGGTTTGCTATTGGCTGAACTCATGTGAGTGACAGGTTGCCCCGCCCTCGTCGTCAGAGAAAAGTCCCAGCCAGCAATATCCGTCACTTCGCCGTCTAGGTTAACTATAGACCCGATATAGTCCGGCTGTGAGTAACACACTTCTAGACAAAATAACCTTGAATTTGGTTACATGTCGTTTTTGCCAAAATAACTTGCGAGATGTAAGATATTCCATGTAAGCAAAGCAAACTGATCACAAGGTGTTTGGTTTCATTTCTTCACTCATTTAATTTCTTTATCTAATTGACTAGTCTGTTCTTTGGCTGGTTTAGACGTCTACACAGTTTTCACTGACAGCTCAAATGTTGCCTTGTTTTAGCCTAGACGTGTGGGCTGTGTTTGGACGACTATTTGACGTCTTTTAAACGCAAAATTGCTTGGAGATGCAGCAAGAGGAAGTTATGATTCAAGACTATTAAAACAATGATGTGCACCCTTGAATCATTTAGAATAAACACTGCAATATTTCATAAAAAAACAAGAATTTCCATTTTGATTTCGTGTTGACTTTAAGGGCATAGAAGCAACCATAAAAAATGTCCATTAAGGGTCATGAATTTAACACAGTGTGCAGGAATGAATCAATATATTCTATAAAACCCCAAGAAATGGTTGTGCTCGGCATATTTGATTGTCTCACAGGTGTCTGATGGAAAGTAAATCCGGAAACTCCAGCTTTCTGCCGCGCCGGCATTCTGATGAAATACGCCTCTATCTCGAAGCCTTCAGGTTTGCTGTGGGAGAGAAGGTGAGCGCTGCGGTTTCATCCTCAGCTTTTATTGCGTGATGTCGTTCTCAGCTGGTCTCTGTTTCTGTGGGCAGGTTTTCCTTCACTGTGATCTGGAAGCTTGTGTCGTCCAGAGGTTGAACGTGGACCGGAAGGCCTGTCACTACGTGCCGGAGAAGCGCAGGTCCTTCACACACACTTCGACTTAAAGGGATAGTTCACCCAAAAATGGATCATCCGTCCATCATAAGTGCATCTATCCATCATAAGTGCATCCATCCATCATAAGTGCATCTATCCATCATAAGTGCATCTATCCATCATAAGTGCATCTATCCATCATAAAGTGCTCCACAGGCTCCGGGGGTTAATAAAGGCCTTCTGAAGAAAAGTGATGCATTTGTGTAAGAAAAATATGCATATTTAAAACTTTCTAAAGTAAAATAACCAGCTTCCGGCCAAACGAACATACGGGTTCCGCTTAAGTCTAAAGCGCAACTTATGCGAGTAATGCGACGTATCGCTGATATTTACGCTACTGATATTACGCTATATGACGCACTACGCTACTTCTGATGTCATGAGTTGAGCAAGTTGAGCTTTATACGCATGTAGAGACTGCATATGTTTGTTTGGCCGGAAGCTAGAATTTTGCTTTGTTAAATGCACTTATGATGGACAGATGCATTTTTATGATGGACAGATGCACTTTTATGATGGACAGATGCACTTTTATGATGGACAGATGCACTTTTATGATGGACAGATGCATTTTTATGATGGACAGATGCACTTTTATGATGGACAGATGCACTTTTATGATGGACAGATGCACTTTTATGATGGACAGATGCACTTTTATGATGGACAGATGCACTTTTATGATGGACAGATGCACTTTTATGATGGATATATGCACTTTTATGATGGATATATGCACTTATGATCGATAGATGCACTTTTATGGATTTCAAAACAGAAACGGCAATTCACTGCCATTATAAAGCTTGGAAGAGCCAGGACTTTTTTATATAACTGTGATTGTATTCGTCTGAAAGAAGAGTGTCATACACACCTAGGATGACGTGAGGGCGAGTAAATCATGGGCTAATTTTCATTTTTGGGTCAACTATCCCTTTAAAACTAATCATGTGAAGCTGTTGATGTCTGGACGTCCTGTAGAGCCAGTGGTGACGACGCTGTGTTTTAGATGGACGCTCCTGGATGACCCGTCCCAGAGCTACGCCTGTTCCTGCTGTGACTCCACCTGCCCGAGGACTGACCTCATGATCGGCGGTGCGTGACCCTCGGCACCAGCCTCTCTTCTGGACCTGGACCTGAGCATTAACACCTCACTTTCTCCACAGGCATGTCGGCACATAGAGTTCTGGGGCCGTTAGTGATGGTGGAGAATGAGCCTCAGAGCGGCGGGTCACCGGACTCGCGGACCAGCTCAGGTCAGTAGTGTTCAGTCATGTCATGTTAGGGCTGGGCATTGACACACACATATCATGACTCACAAGTTTGCAATTCAAATTCGGATCTCTATCACGTATGGCACATGCCAGTTTTTCTCAAGCAAAGACATCTCTCTGAACTAATGCTGTGAACTAAACAGAAACTCTGTTGAATTTAGTCATTTACATAATTTGAGGCCTGAGACTTTCATATCGAAGCATGAAGATTGCAATTATTGGATTGCAGGAGCTCCAAAAATTATCAGTGTAGTTTTGTTCATGACTGAAAACGGCACAGACTGAAAGATCGATAATTGAGATTTAATTATCCATATTGGTTGATCAAAATGAAACATGTTAAAATCAGACATTAACCCAGCCCTAGTCATGATGATGATTGCTGATGATGCTGATGATGATGCACAGGTCTGAGCGCGTCTCGTGTCTGGCTGCTGGTGTGTGTGGTCGCGGTGGCGCTGGTGACCATCATGAGTGTTTTGGCCGTCAGTTATTACCTGTGCTTCTGGAGAGGAGGACGCCTGGGCTACAGGCCGAGCCGAGATCTACTCTCCAAATACTGATGCTCAATAAAGAGTCTGAGGCTGCTGTTGGTCTTGTGTCGTGTTTGTCCACCAGGCGGCGCTGTCGTTTATTTAGCAGCTTCTGTCCGCTCAACTCCTGCAGGTATAAAAGCCTGGAATGATCCAGAGGCGAATCAAATGGTAAAATGGATCTAGTATACTGGACTGACTTTGTCAGTGTTTGAGAAACGATTGCAATGTTGCGTAAGCTTTAAAGCAGGACGTTTACAATGTAAATAGTGTTTAGTGAACCAAAACACATTGTGGGACTGAAGAGATCTTGTACTCTAAACCAGTGGTTCTCAACATTTTTACTCATACTGTTCACAATACACTATTTTTATAAACTTTTAAGAGCGCTTATGGTTTCTTTAACAAAGAATTACGTTTGGGGATATCAGACGGTTTAATAGCCAAAGGTTCTTCAGGATCCACGGTTATTAGCTATTGGATTTACATAATTCCTTCATGCTTTTCTGGATAAGGATTTTAACTTTCTATCAGATAGTGTTTTAGACCTTAGCTTAACCACTAAAATGTGTTCAATCTAAAAATACCCATTGTGTTTTAAGATTTTGCTGATTTACATTATTTTCTAGGTTTAACATTTTAAAATGAGCCTTCATGTTTTCCAGGACAGTTAATGTTTCTCAATTGAAGAATTAAAATAAAAAATATCTTGAGTTTGATCTTATTTGGTTTTAGCTTATTTTAAAGTTTGTCTAATTTCAGATGATTAAGTGGGTTTGGTAGTTTAGAGTTTGCTGAGGGTTTTCACAGTAATGCCACAGAGGAACTGTGTTTGGTTCCCCAAAGACCCTTTAAAACAAGCACACTTCTCAGAACATTTTAAAAAGGGAATGGAACGCTTCAGTGGGTGTTGACGGTTCTTCCCGGAAACATGGATGTCAATAAAGCTCTTGTTTCTCGGCGTGTGATGGGCTCTGGACCCCTGGCTGAGAGCCGCTGCTTAACATGGACTATTAGGCATTAAGGTATCTAACATGAGTTTATGTAAATCTGCTTTGAAATAATGTTATGAGAAACTGCTGTAGAAAGGAAGAGTTCTGGATCAGATCTGAGATCTCGTCCAGCTCTGAAACACACACACACACACACACACACACAATAATACCCGTCTCCTCTCGTGGCCTCAGGCTGAATCTCACGCTCATTACAATAATTAGAAATCTGCTGTAAAAGCACAGAGCGGCTGTTAGAGTAATGCTTTACTTTGCTGGAGGAAACGTCTGCCCTCGTTCACATCCACACTCATTAAGACCCCGTGAGCGACATCAGGACACATTACTCTGTCTCTCACACGGGCCTTTTACTGAAGATCTCAGAGTCGCTGCTCGTCTCTACAGCCCTGGAAAACAGCATGAGAAACACTGACTTCGCTACTGAGAAATGTAGTTAAACTAGTAGCGTCATACTTGCAGCGACGCCACTGCCCAACACTGAGATCCAGTACTCTTCCAGAAGATGCCTAACACGGAAATATGGACCAGTCCATCAGTGGCGGGATGAGTTGATATTATAGCTGTGTTTGGCCAGAAGTTCAGAGCAGGGGCCCGTTCTTCATACGTTGCTTATTACATCCGAGATCAAATGACACATCCAAGATGATATCATCGTGCGAATCATGATCTGGCTAACTCGGTTCTTCGAACACACTTGCCGGATATGATTAGTATCGCTGGATTGAGTTATCTGAGATAATTGCGCGTTCATGCGCTGGTTAAAAGGGGATATGTATCGATAGTAGAAACATTGATCAGCAACGCTGCTATTGGCTGCTCAGCGTGGCCAAAGAGCGGCTCAGTTTTCCTCTTCAGCAGAGCAAGAACTAATAGTCGACGTTTATTCGGAATTTTAATGTTTAATCAAAACGCCAGGGAACACCTCAAAGTCTGCAAAAGCCAGGAGAGAGGGCTGGCAAAAAGTAGCAGACAATTTAAATCCGTTAGAAGTGGCCATGTTAGATGTTTTTATCACTTAATAGCCTATAGTTTTGTATTTTAATAATTGCATAATTACTTTGTTCATTGTAATGTCAGAGTCACCACACTAGAACATGGGAACAAATAAAAGTGAAGTACAAAAATATTCTACATAATGGTAATTTTTAGTTATATAGTCTCTTTTATAAAAGACACTGTTAAATAAATGGTTGTCTGTTTATAAAAGCAACCAAGAAAAAGGCTGAGAAAAAAATAGAAAAGATCTTAGTAGCCTACACTGTAAAATAATTTTTGCTGCGTTAAATTAAGGCCAGGTAGTCATTTAAACTGTTAAATCTTGAGTAATGATGAATTGCTTTGACTTGTGAAAGTGAAAACTGATAAACGTATGTTAATGTAAAAATATTTTGCCATGAGTTTTTGAGCACATTTTTCCCAAGTGTAGTTCATTGTAATGACATTGTGTTTTCCTCTTTTGTGCACTTTTACACAATACACACTTGTGTCTGTTCCCAAGAAAGTGGTGGCTGAAATATGTGCAGTAAGTGGACATTTTCTAACTTTCCAAAGGAAAGAAAGTATAAGACTTTATAATGTCCATTTGTTTCCATTGCACTGGCCAGTGAATAAACCCTCTCAGATAACTGTCATATGGAGGAACTAGCCTACCTGCAAGTGCATAAATAACTTTACTTAATTTATACTTGTGTGCTTTATGGCTGCAATATAAGTTGCAGGATTCCACATCTACAGAAAGGCCTACAGAAGAGTCTGCACAGACAGAGGAGACATAGGCCTACAGGTGGGCAGTGTATAGCCAACTTTTCCTTTTTATTTGTTGCATGAGGCATGTGTCTAATATCTCTTGTTGCAGGCACTTGACCACTGGCTTTTCTTTACAAAGGACAATTGAAATAATACTCAAGGAACTAAGCATATTTGTCTTTTATTAAACATTTAATGAAAAGTGTGTTTTTTTTGGCAATGTTGTGTAATATGGCACATGCAACAATGTCCCAGGCCCTGTCAGGTGTGCAACCCTCAGGCTTCTCAGACACTGACATCTTCCCTTTAGTTAGCCAAAGTTCATTTCATTGTGTGCCCTTGTCCTGGCTAGAGCTGCATTGTAACTGGTTTGGGTCAGGGAATGGGGTCATCAAACACCTGTCTGCAGGAACATGTCATAATCACCTATGAAAAATGCAGTTCTGTTAGGATCAGCATAAGTGTATGTAATACAGTGAGCTTTATATTTAATTGTGGAACTTTCCTTACCACTTTCAAATAATGTGCAGGAATGTGAATCTCTGAAAATTCTTAAGTCATGCACAGATCCTGGCCATTTTGCTTTCACTTTTGTGATATGGAAGATTTTAGTCAACTGCCTTTTTTTTATTTGATATAATATTACTAATCTGGAATATTAAGAATCACAATAGTAACTGGGCTGCACATTTACATTGTGAACCCCCTTTCTGTTCACATAATCCCCTTCATTGAGGCCTTGATGGCAGTCTATGGAGCCTATAGTCTATATGGTACCAATCACGTTAGTGAAGCCTGAGTGACATATCTGTAATCGGCATGGCCATGATTGTATGATCTTCATAAATTATGATAGCCTAAAAAACAACAACAAAAAAAAACTGCTTTACAACATTGGGTCTTAAGTGGCTTGGAAATGCCACAAAAAAAAACTAAAACTGTTTTTTAAACCTAAAAGCGACAAAAAACGACAATCTCACGAATCACGAGAAAAAATATATATCTCAGAAAGTGCACTATCGCGCTGCGCTGGACTTCCCGTATCAGCTCCGCTTATGAAGCCGCAGTCTAATCCTGTTTACATGAAATAAGCTGCTCGCGAGCAGGTTTAAGTTTGCGCACATGTTGCTGTGACAGCAAGTCCAGGATGAGCGTTGAAGAACCAAACAATCCAAGATCATGCCAAATCGCCAGCAATCAAATCCAGCTAAGTGAGTTAGCGACGTACGAAGAACAGACCCCAGCTCTGGGTCCAGAAACATTACACTGTTATTTTCTTTTTGATTGAGTTTGGCTCATTCTCAAAATATGCTGACAAACCTGTATCGTGACTTTTCAGTCATGGGAAGAGTTTGTAACATCCATCCATCTCATATGAGGGAATGCTGAAGCGAATCCCAGTGGACTGAACGTTGGTCACACTTTATTTTAAGGTAACAGTGTAATTAGACAAATAAGCACTAAATGAAATTGTTGAACAACATGTAGCCTACTTACGATAGGGTTAGGGTTAGGGATTGTTTCAGGTTAGTTGAAGGTAGTTATGGATAATGTACTACACTTACTCTGTTTAACTCTGTATTGCTGTGCACACTTATAGAAAAGATTTGAAAGCAAAACATCTGCTACATTTACAGTTTTTATTCTTTTTTCTTTGTGGTGGGAATTATTAGTGCAAAGTCTAACAGTTGACTACATGAACAACAATATAGTTAATCATATAAATAATGTAAGATGAATGCTTATCCCTTTATTTTTTCAGCTTTGATGTTATCAACCGTAAGATCACCAGGAGCTGAAGAGCGTTCAGCGAGGTGTTCAGGTGTGATTGTAGGTGTTAAGATTCAGACTTATTTGTAATATAACTGGGGTCTCAAACATGTGTCCTTACTTCCTCGAAATGTGTACATCATATGGCAAATAAGCCATGCTGTTTTAGAACGGCAGAAATGTTTTTAAAGATGACTGCTTGATCACATGACTGTTAAAGTCGGCATGAAAGGTAAGTTTCTTCTCTGTAGTGTCTTATATCCCAGTGAAACACTTCTGGAACTAGACCAAATGTGGGCGGGGCTTGATTGATTGGCTGTTTGGATGGTTGTGGTTTGCTATTGGCTGATCTCATGTGAGTGACAGGTTGCCCTGCCCACATCATCAGAGAAGAGAAGAGATGCTGCAAGAGGAACTTATTCTGATTCAAGATTATTAACACAATAATGATGTGCACAGATGAATCAGTTATAATAAACACTGCAATATTCCATAAAAAAAACAAGAGTTGTCAATTTTGATTTCATGGTGACTGATTTCAGGCTGAGCGTCCATGTGTACTCCATTGAAAGCAGTCGGTTAGGTTCAGTTTAGTACCTAGTTATTACACAGTTATTGCAAAAACTGTAGATGTACATGGCATGCAGAACATGACTGTAAAATACAGCGCTACCTAGAACAGACTAAACAACTGTTTACATGATCCTTCTCAACAGGAGCAATCAGAAGGAATGAGTATAAAGAGAGAAGCCGATGAGCAGTGTTGGGGTAACGCATTACAAGTAACTTGAGTTATGTAATCAGATTACTTTTTCAAGTAACTAGTAAAAGTAACGCATTACTTTGCCGGACAAATTAATATCAAACAAAATATCAAATTTTCAAATAAGTTACTTTGTTTTCCCATTTATTGACTGACAGCTCTCCTGTCCTTATGTTGAGACAAATCGAAATGCAGAGGTGTTGTGTGTGTGTGTGTGTGTGTGTGTGTGTGCTGTGTGTGTGTGTGTGTGTGTGTGTGTGTGCTGTGTGTGTGTGTGTGTGTGTGTGTGTGTGCTGTGTGTGTGTGTGTGTGTGTGTGTGTGTGTGTGTGTGTGTGTGTGTGTGTGCTGTGTGTGTGTGTGTGTGTGTGTGTGCTGTGTGTGTGTGTGTGTGTGCTGTGTGTGTGTGTGTGTGTGTGTGTGTGTGTGTGTGCTGTGTGTAAACTAGTTGTAGTTGTAGACTAAATGTGAGCATTTACTCATCTCACTTGCACAAAGAAAAGATTCAATATTCCTCAAAATGAATAAAATCAGTGATATGCAGAATCAGAATACTATGCAAACCAACTAAATTTGTTAATTAAAACATACATTTTTATGCATTTAATCTCACTTTATTGACCAATGTACTTGCTTCTGACCTTTGATGATTCAGTTAAGCCATAAGCAAAAAATATTTTTTTAATTTTTATCTGTAAAATAGCAGCAGAAAGGTTTGTTTGAGCGGCGCCCTCTACTGTACAGGAGTAAATATGCATTTCCTTCAGTCTGAGGCTTATTATTTCACTTTAGGTGTGAAAGGGTCTTTACATTTGCCCAAAAATATAACTTTTTTGTTATAAAAAAAACAAGCCCAACCCAGGTGAATAAAAAGTAACGCAAAAGTAACGTAACATATTACTTTTCTGAAAAAGTAACTAAGTAACGCAATTAGTTACTTTTTAAGGGAGTAACGCAATATTGTAATGCATTACTTTTTGAAGTAACTTTCCCCAACACTGCCGATGAGATCATTACTGTAGTAGTAGTGTAACTCCGTGTGTTAGTGCTGTTTATCCTGTGCAGTCTCTCGCTGATATAGTTCATGAGCAGAGGAATCATAAGCAGGTCCACAGGAGCGTGGCGAGCAGCAGTTGCAGTGTGTGTGTGTGTGTGTGTGGCCGCCAGAGAGTGGCGCTGTTGCACAGGTCCGAGTCGCAGCAGTGGATGCTCACGCCGGGCAGTTCCTGCTGCTGACAGTGGCGAGAGGTGGCGCATCCACTGGTGAGGACGATTCCCAGCGCCGCTACAGAGAGAGGGAGGGGAGGGGAGGGGAGGAGAGGGGAGGAGAGGGGAGGGGAGGGGGGGAGGAGAGGGGAGGGGAGGGTGAGGAGAGGGGAGGGGAGAGGGAGGGGAGGGGAGGTATAGAGAGAGAGAGAGAGAGAGAGAGAGGGAGAAGGAGAGAGAGAGAGAGAGAGAGAGAGAGAGAGCGGGGAGGAGAGGGGGGGAAGGAGAGAGAGAGAGAGAGAGAGGGGGGGGGAGAGGGAGAGAAGGACAGATAGTGAGGGGGAGGTATAGAGAGAGAGAGGGGGGGGAGAGAGAGAGGGGGGGGAGGGGGAGAGAGAGAGGGGGGGAGAGGGAGAGAGAGAGGGGGAGAGGGAGAGAGAGAGGGGGAGGAGAGAGAGAGAGAGGGAGAAGGAGAGAGACAGAGAGAGAGAGAGAGAGAGAGAGAGAGAGCTGTCAGTCACAGAAAACAGCTGTCACTCACTTCAGATCTTCACTGTGTCACTGGAGTGTGTGTCTCAAGGCTGATAATTAAACTCATTAATAACGTGGCTCAGGGACTCGTGTGTCACCGTGACCATCATGCGGCCACTGAAGTCACTGTACATACAAACGTCTCTCCTGATAGGATTCAAATCTGTTTATTGCAATACATGAAACCCCAGCGAATAGGGAAGATTCTCAGAACTTAAGCTAATGTTCTAGCAAGGTTATCTCAAAGTTATGAACAAACGTCCCTCCAGTAATTTAGAACATCTTAGTTGGGCGTTCAACGGACGTCTTTTAAATGTTTCAGAAAGTTCAGAGAACATTCAAAAGTGACGTTTGAAGAATGATAAAATGGAATGTGAATTATGTTACAGATGATGTTACTGATGGTGTTACTGATGATGTTACTTATTTTACTACTGATGTTACTAATGTTGTTACTGATGGTGTTACTACTGATGTTACTGATGGTGTTACTACTGATGTTACTGATGGTGTTACTACTGATGTTACTACTGTTGTTACTGATGGTGTTACTACTGATGTTACTACTGATGTTACTGATGGTGTTACTAATGGTGTTACTGATGGTGTTACTACTGATGTTACTACTGTTGTTACTGATGGTGTTACTACTGATGTTACTACTGATGTTACTGATGGTGTTACTACTGATGTTACTGATGGTGTTACTACTGATGTTACTACTGATGTTACTGATGGTGTTACTAATGGTGTTACTGATGTTGTTACTGATGTTGTTACTGATGGTTTTACTACTGATGTTACTAATGTTGTTAGTGATGGTGTTACTACTGATGTTACTGATGGTGTTACTACTGATGTTACTACTGATGTTACTACTGATGTTACTACTGATGTTACTAATGTTGTTAGTGATGATGTTACTGATGGTTTTACTACTGATGTTACTAATGTTGTTAGTGATGGTGTTACTACCGATGTTACTGATGGTGTTACTACTGATGTTACTGATGGTGTTACTAATGGTGTTACTGATGGTGTTACTACTGATGTTACTAATGTTGTTACTGATGGTGTTACTAGTGATGTTACTGATGGTGTTACTGATGGTGTTACTACTGATGTTACTGATGGTGTTACTAATGGTGTTACTGATGGTGTTACTACTGATGGTGTTACTAATGGTGTTACTGATGTCATCGCTCTTGGAGTTTTTGCTAAATGTTCTTAAAGGAAACTGGACTCGTCTTTAACTCGTGCTGCTAATCCAGTGTGGACATAATTAGTTGGAGCGCCTCTGCATCAGGTCTTTAAAAGACATTTGAGATATTTTTAGACATTACACGTGTGTGTTTACTACAACTGTTCATGATCAGACACTTCTGAGATAATTGAAGGATCAGCAGTGTGCTCAACATGAACTACACATCAACGGACCGGGTTAGTCAGATGTTCTGGTTAATTTAGACTTGCTAAGTTTTAGCTGTTTTCATGCTATTTTTAGTTTAAGTGCACTATACTGTCCTTGTTTAGCAGCTGATAACATCACTGTGAAAAATAATTCAATTTAAAAACGTAAGTTCAGTTCCTGCCTTAAATTAAGTATAATCAAATGGCTGCAAGTCATTTTTAAAAATTCTTGTCTGTTTAATCGTATAAAATGAAGCTGAAACGGGTTCAGTATTTTGGAGTTGGTGTGAATGATTGGTCATATATCATTTGTACAGTGAGCTGGACTGTAAAGGTGTTACGCAACGCTTCAGTGGAGTAAACGCTGGGATTAAAGAAACACCGGTGTGTGTTCATCAGCACTCCTCCAGCTCTCAGTTCCCCTGAGCCAACGCTGCGTCAGCCCTTTGCTTCAGACAGGAGATTGACGTGGACGTCAGCGCACTTCAGGACTGACCAGTCTAATGTTAACAGACTGAGACTGATGTGTTTCTGAAAAATCATGGATTCTCAGTGAATCGACTCATATTTGAAGGAACACATGATCACCAGCTTCACACATGATCACCAGCTGCATTTACAAGTGTTTCAGCTGGTAGAATAGTGACCGTTTGGCCAATATACAGTCAACACACAGTCCCAGCTGACAGATATAAGTTCTGAGGACGTTTCGCTGACGTTTCCATTAAGGACGCATGTGATTCTGGCAGCACACGGATATAAAATCACACCACACATCATCACATCGCTGTAGTTATGTTTTCCTTGAAAAAGTAAAGGGATTATTTGTGTAATTTAATTAACAGCACAACAGCATTAATTAAAAACAGATCAACAGTTTTTAAAAGCATTTTTTCTTGGTTATATGAATGTTAAGGGAACATTACATTTTAACATTCCTCAAACATTATGGGAATGTTACTTTCTCTGAACTTTCTGAAACAAGTAGAAACATTTACTACGCAAAAATAACTTATTTTTGCATGGGCTTTTTGGAGTTTTGCTTGCTTCACAAAAGTTGAGAAAACGTTTTACATTTTTTAACTCAAATACATTGGACAAATCAATTGAAGAAACACAGTCTAGTGTTCTAAAGTAAAATATGTTTTACAGTGAGAGTGAGGTCTCTATTTTGGGCTGGTCACTGTAAAAATGACTTTTGAAAGTTAAATAAAACAAAACTTATTGGAGTATGTTTTACATAATACTACTTTAGTCTTTCTACTTCAAAATTTCACATTTAATTCAATGTTGTCATTATTGGAGAAATGTGCTAGCAAATTCTGAGCGATATTTTCCAATATGTTTGCGTGTCGATGCACCACACAGATGTGAGATATTGCTGAGGTCATTTCCTGCTGAGTGTGTGAATGTGCAGAGAACAGCAGAAGATTAAGCGCTGTAATCTTTGCATATGTGGGTCAGTGTGTGTTCCTGAGTTTGGGCATTGACTCACTGCTCTCGGTCTTGATGCAGAAGCGGTGCTTGAAGCCCTTGTGCGAGTGTGTGCACGTGATGACCTCGGGACGCCCACAGCCCACGTCCACATACTTCTGCCCGTGCAACACGTTACACCCGTAACACTGCAGGCCGTCCACTGAGAACACAACACAGACACACTGAGAACACAACACCGACACACTGAGAACACAACACCGACACACTGAGAACACAACACAGACACACTGAGAACACAACACCGACACACTGAGAACACAACACAGACACACTGAGAACACAACACAGACACACTGAGAACACAACACAGACACACTGAGAACACAACACCGACACTCTGAGAACACAACACAGACACACTGAGAACACAACACAGACACACTGAGAACACAACACAGACACACTGAGAACACAACACAGACACACTGAGAACACAACACAGACACACTGAGAACACAACACCGACACACTGAGAACACAACACCGACACACTGAGAACACAACACCGACACTCTGAGAACACAACACAGACACACTGAGAACACAACACCGACACACTGAGAACACAACACAACACACTGAGAACACAACACAGACACACTGAGAACACAACACCGACACACTGAGAACACAACACAGACACACTGAGAACACAGCACCGACACACTGAGAACACAACACCGACACACTGAGAACACAACACAGACACACTGAGAACACAACACAGACACACTGAGAACACAACACAGACACACTGAGAACACAACACCGACACACTGAGAACACAACACAGACACACTGAGAACACAACACCGACACACTGAGAACACAACACAGACACACTGAGAACACAACACAGACACACTGAGAACACAACACCGACACACTGAGAACACAACACCGACACACTGAGAACACAACACAGACACACTGAGAACACAACACAGACACACTGAGAACACAACACCGACACACTGAGAACACAACACAGACACACTGAGAACACAACACCGACACACTGAGAACACAACACAGACACACTGAGAACACAGAGAACACAACACCGACACACTGAGAACACAACACCGACACACTGAGAACACAGAGAACACAACACCGACACACTGAGAACACAACACCGACACACTGAGAACCGACACACTGAGAACACAACACAGACACACTGAGAACACAACACCGACACACTGAGAACACAACACCGACACACTGAGAACACAACACAGACACACTGAGAACACAACACAGACACACTGAGAACACAACACAGACACACTGAGAACACAACACAGACACACTGAGAACACAACACAGACACACTGAGAACACAACACAGACACACTGAGAACACAACACCGACACACTGAGAACACAACACAGACACACTGAGAACACAACACAGACACACTGAGAACACAACACAGACACACTGAGAACACAACACAACACACTGAGAACACAACATCGACACACTGAGAACACAACACAGACACACTGAGAACACAGAGAACACAACACCGACACACTGAGAACACAACACCGACACACTGAGAACACAGAGAACACAACACTGACACACTGAGAACACAACACCGACACACTGAGAACACAACACCGACACACTGAGAACACAACACCGACACACTGAGAACACAACACAGACACACTGAGAACACAACACCGACACACTGAGAACACAACACCGACACTCTGAGAACACAACACCGACACACTGAGAACACAACACCGACACTCTGAGAACACAACACCGACACACTGAGAACACAGAGAACACAACACTGACACACTGAGAACACAACACCGACACACTGAGAACACAACACAGACACACTGAGAACACAACACCGACACACTGAGAACACAACACCGACACACTGAGAACACAACACCGACACACTGAGAACACAACACTGAGAACACAACACTGACACACTGAGAACACAACACCGGCACACTGAGAACACAACACCGACACACTGAGAACACAACACAACACCGACACACTGAGAACACAACACAGACACACTGAGAACACAACACCGACACACTGAGAACACAACACCGACACACTGAGAACACAGATAACACAACACTGACACACTGAGAACACAACACCGACACACTGAGAACACAACACCGACACACTGAGAACACAACACCGACACACTGAGAACACAGAGAACACAACACCGACACACTGAGAACACAACACCGACACACTGAGAACACAACACCGACACACTGAGAACACAGAGAACACAACACTGACACACTGAGAACACAACACCGACACACTGAGAACACAACACCGACACACTGAGAACACAACACCGACACACTGAGAACACAACACAGACACACTGAGAACACAACACCGACACACTGAGAACACAACACAGACACACTGAGAACACAACACCGACACACTGAGAACACAGAGAACACAACACTGACACACTGAGAACACAACACCGACACACTGAGAACACAACACCGACACACTGAGAACACAACACCGACACACTGAGAACACAACACCGACACACTGAGAACACAACACCAACACACTGAGAACACAACACAGACACACTGAGAACACAGATAACACAACACTGACACACTGAGAACACAACACCGACACACTGAGAACACAACACAGACACACTGAGAACACAACACCGACACACTGAGAACACAACACCGACACACTGAGAACACAACACCAACACACTGAGAACACAACACAGACACACTGAGAACACAACACCGACACACTGAGAACACAACACCGACACACAAACACAGACACACTGAGAACACAACACCGACACACAATCACCGACACACTGAGAACACAACACCGACACACAAACACCGACACACTGAGAACACAACACTCAAGGTCACTGCAAACTCACAGTCCATTCCTCTCCATAACAAACACTCACATTCAGAGAGAATAGGCAACAAGCCACAATAGATCGTGAAAATGGTAACACTTTACAATAAGGTTCATTAGATAACATGAACTAAGAATGAGCAATAGTTCTTCAGCATTTATTAATCTTAGTTAATATTAATTTCAACATTTACTAATATGTTATTAAAATCAAAGGTTGTCTTTGTTAACATTAGTTAATGCACTGTGAACTAACATGAACAAACAATGAATAGCTGTATTTTTATTAACTAATATTAACAAATATTAATAAATACTGTAACAAATGTATTGATCATTGTTAGTTCATAGTTAATAAAATGAACTAATGTTCACTAATAAACCTTATTTTTCTAGTGGTAAATGTTTATGAGCTGTTTAATTAATAAAATTAACCAAAATGGTAACACTTGAAAATACTGTTCCTTCATTAATGAATAACTATACAGGAACAAATGAGTAATGCACTATTAACATTCTAGTAATTACTATTAACTATCAAGAAACTCTGATTAACGAATTAGTGAGTAATAGCGCTCAGTTGAATGTGGTAGTTCACTATTAGCTAATCAATAACTACTATTTTTCATACCCCACTGAGAAATGAAAGCTTTAGCATAAGTTCTGCCAGGAAGACTCAATTGTTACGTCACTTTACCTTCTCATCTATCCAATCACATTCTAATACTCGTGGTATAAAAGATTAGTACTTACACACGTTTGAGTTCGCAGATGCTGACGCTTCCATTCACCTCCATCCCCCCCACCACCTCCAAGATGGATCCCTCCTTCCATCCTCCCCACCACCGCCACTAGGATGGTCCCTTCCTATACCTCACAGGGGGTCGGCTGCGCCCCTGCCTTCGTCTTCAGGCAGGATATGCAGAGTCCGGACCCTCAGATTGCGAGCTACGGACGGGGCCTACGCCAAAGAACTTTATTGCTTGCTGGGCTGTTAATAAATGTATAATTGTCACAGTATTTATTCTCCCGAGTCTTTCTGGTAGAACTACTATACACAGGTTCAAAATTAATATTAATATAAGGTAACGGTAACCCATTAGTAATGAATCAAGTGTTACTACATCTTTCTAAAGGAACTACTAGTTATTTGGATCAGTATCTAAAGTGAAGATCAGGGGAACACACTAGTAATGACTAAAGTGTTACCAAATCCTTCGGATGGAATTACTATTCAAAATCTTACAATGACTTCAGTCAATATTAGGTAGTTATCATGTATAAACAAAGTTTATTAATAGGATGCAGGGAACAAACACTGGCCGATGGAAGGGTGAATGTGAAGTTCAAGCAGTTGCACTGTGACTAAGCTGGGTGGAATATGATGATCACAGGTGCAGGTGGTTGAAGGATGGGGCAGGCTGAACACACACAACGGCTCGGGATCAGACGACTGAAGACAGAAGACTGAAGACTGAGGACTGAAGACAGAAGACAGAAGACTGAAGACTGAAGACAGAAGACTGAAGACAGAAGACTGAAGACAGAAGACTGAAGACAGAAGACTGAAGACTGAAGACAGAAGACAGAAGACTGAAGACAGAAGACTGAAGACTGAAGACAGAAGACAGAAGACTGAAGACAGAAGACTGAAGACTGAGGACAGAGGACTGAGGACAGAAGACAGAGGACTGAAGACAGAAGACTGAAGACAGAAGACTGAAGACTGAAGACAGAGGACTGAGGACTGAGGACTGAAGACAGAAGACTGAAGACAGAAGACTGAAGACAGAAGACAGAAGACTGAAGACAGAAGACAGAAGACTGAAGACAGAAGACTGAAGACAGAAGACAGAAGACAGAAGACTGAAGACAGAAGACAGAAGACTGAAGACTGAAGACTGAAGACAGAGGACTGAGGACAGAAGACAGAGGACTGAAGACAGAAGACTGAAGACAGAAGACAGAAGACAGAGGACTGAAGACAGAAGACTGAAGACAGAAGACTGAAGACTGAAGACTGAAGACAGAGGACTGAGGACTGAAGACAGAAGACAGAAGACTGAAGACTGAAGACAGAGGACTGAAGACAGAAGACAGAAGACAGAAGACAGAAGACTGAAGACAGAAGACAGAGGACTGAAGACAGAAGACTGAAGACAGAGGACTGAAGACAGAAGATTGAAGACAGAAGACAGAGGACTGAAGACAGAGGACTGAAGACTGAAGACTGAAGACTGAAGACAGAAGACAGAAGACTGAAGACAGAAGACAGTAGACAGAAGACTGAAGACAGAAGACTGAAGACAGAGGACTGAAGACAGAAGACAGAAGACTGAAGACAGAAGACTGAAGACAGAGGACTGAAGACTGAAGACAGAGGACTGAGGACTGGAGACAGAAGACAGAAGACAGAAGACTGAAGACAGAGGACTGAAGACAGAAGACAGAAGACTGAAGACAGAAGACAGAGGACTGAAGACAGAAGACTGAAGACAGAGGACTGAAGACAGAAGACTGAAGACAGAGGACTGAAGACAGAAGACAGAGGACTGAAGACAGAAGACTGAAGACAGAGGACTGAAGACAGAAGATTGAAGACAGAAGACAGAGGACTGAAGACAGAGGACTGAAGACTGAAGACTGAAGACAGAGGACTGAAGACTGAAGACTCAAGACTGAAGACAGAAGACAGAAGACTGAAGACAGAAGACAGAAGACAGTAGACAGAAGACTGAAGACAGAAGACTGAAGACTGAAGACAGAAGACTGAAGACAGAGGACTGAAGACAGAAGACAGAAGACTGAAGACAGAAGACTGAAGACAGAGGACTGAAGACTGAAGACAGAGAACTGAGGACTGGAGACAGAAGACAGAAGACTGAAGACAGAGGACTGAAGACAGAAGACAGAAGACTGAAGACAGAAGACTGAAGACTGAAGACAGAGGTCTGAAGACAGAAGACTGAAGACAGAGGACTGAAGACAGAAGACTGAAGACAGAGGACTGAAGACAGAAGACTGAAGACAGAAGACTGAAGACAGAGGACTGAAGACTGAAGACTCAAGACTGAAGACAGAAGACAGAAGACAGAGGACTGAAGACAGAAGACAGAAGACAGAAGACAGAAGACTGAAGACTGAAGACTGAAGACAGAGGACTGAGGACAGAAGACAGAGGACTGAAGACAGAAGACTGAAGACAGAAGACAGAAGACAGAGGACTGAAGACAGAAGACTGAAGACAGAAGACTGAAGACTGAAGACTGAAGACAGAGGACTGAGGACTGAAGACAGAAGACAGAAGACTGAAGACTGAAGACAGAGGACTGAAGACAGAAGACAGAAGACAGAAGACTGAAGACAGAAGACAGAGGACTGAAGACAGAAGACTGAAGACAGAGGACTGAAGACAGAAGATTGAAGACAGAAGACAGAGGACTGAAGACAGAGGACTGAAGACTGAAGACTGAAGACTGAAGACAGAAGACAGAAGACTGAAGACAGAAGACAGTAGACAGAAGACTGAAGACAGAAGACTGAAGACAGAGGACTGAAGACAGAAGACAGAAGACTGAAGACAGAAGACTGAAGACAGAGGACTGAAGACTGAAGACAGAGGACTGAGGACTGGAGACAGAAGACAGAAGACAGAAGACTGAAGACAGAGGACTGAAGACAGAAGACAGAAGACTGAAGACAGAAGACAGAGGACTGAAGACAGAAGACTGAAGACAGAGGACTGAAGACAGAAGACTGAAGACAGAGGACTGAAGACAGAAGACAGAGGACTGAAGACAGAAGACTGAAGACAGAGGACTGAAGACAGAAGATTGAAGACAGAAGACAGAGGACTGAAGACAGAGGACTGAAGACTGAAGACTGAAGACAGAGGACTGAAGACTGAAGACTCAAGACTGAAGACAGAAGACAGAAGACTGAAGACAGAAGACAGAAGACAGTAGACAGAAGACTGAAGACAGAAGACTGAAGACTGAAGACAGAAGACTGAAGACAGAGGACTGAAGACAGAAGACAGAAGACTGAAGACAGAAGACTGAAGACAGAGGACTGAAGACTGAAGACAGAGAACTGAGGACTGGAGACAGAAGACAGAAGACTGAAGACAGAGGACTGAAGACAGAAGACAGAAGACTGAAGACAGAAGACTGAAGACTGAAGACAGAGGTCTGAAGACAGAAGACTGAAGACAGAGGACTGAAGACAGAAGACTGAAGACAGAGGACTGAAGACAGAAGACTGAAGACAGAAGACTGAAGACAGAGGACTGAAGACTGAAGACTCAAGACTGAAGACAGAAGACAGAAGACAGAGGACTGAAGACAGAAGACAGAAGACAGAAGACTGAAGACAGAAGACTGAAGACAGAGGACTGAAGACTGAAGACTCAAGACTGAAGACAGAAGACAGAGGACGGGCATCTGAAGACGGGTAGTCAGGCAGGTCAGTCTCAGACTGGTAACGGGAGTTGTAGCAAGAGATGAGTCTGTCCGTGGTTAGACGAGACCAGACGATTGTGTGCAGGTTGTGTGTGGTATACAAAGTGCAGGTTGATGAGGAGGTGCCAGTGCGCTGAATCAGTAGTCCGGGGAACGAGTGGGCGGAGCGTGCTGATCTGGTGACGATGGGCTGATAGTTGGTTGTGTCACCGTGACAGTACCCCCTCCTCCACGGGCGGCTCCTGACGTCCGGAATGTGCGACGACAGGGTCTACCTCTGCCTCCGGGTGCTGGACGATTCGGGTGTCCTGAATGGAATTGGGTGAGAAGGAATGGATCTAGTACATCATGGCGAGCAACCCAGGATCGTTCTTCCGGCCCAGTCTACGAGGTACTCGAGCTTGTTATCCCGGCGCCGCGAATCGACGATGGCTTGGACCTGGTAGATGACCTCTTCGTCAGCCAATTCAGGAGGAGGAGGTACCTCATCGCCACCAGATCCTGTGAGGGGAGAAGACAAAGGTTCAGTGAAGGGTTTGAGGAGTGACACACTCCCGATCTCTTGGATCTTCCGATCTATACCCCGATGAGAGGCTGACAGAGACTCCTAGGAGTTTGAAGAAGGCTTGCCATACCCGAGAGATGAATTGAGGGCCTCGGTCTGATACAATGTCCTCGGGCAGGCCGAAATGACGGAACACATTCTCGAAGAGCTTCTCGGTGGCCTTGAATGCAGTAGGCAGGCCCTTCAGAGGGATCATCTTGCAAGCCTCCAAGTCAACAATGACAAACACACAAGTATGGTGGTCGGATGGAGGCAGGTCGGTCATAAAGTCTATCCCCAGGTGAGACCATGGACGATGAGGAATTGGGAGCGGAACCAGCTTCCCTTCAGGGAGTCTCCGTGGCGTGTTGGTAACTGAGCATGCCTTGATGAATCGGGCGATGTCCTGGTTCATAGACAGCCACCAGTAGCGATGACGTAAGAGCGAGAGGGTACGTTGACTACCTGGGTGTCCAGAGCCCGGAGACGTGTGCGCTAAGTCCATGAGGGGCTGATGAAGGGATGGTGGAACATAACGAAGCCCCTCATGAACTCCCGGTGGAGCAAGTTCAGAGCGGGTAGCTTGAGAGATTTGATCGTCGATGGACCACTGGATAGGGCTTATGATCATGGCTGGAGGAAGAATAGGTTCTGGATCCGAGGGTTCAGGATCTGGCAGGTGACGACGAGATAGAGCATCGGCTCTACCATTTCGATACGTTCGTACGTTACGGTGAAGTCAAACCGGGTGAAGAAGAGGGCCCATCTAGCTTGACGGGGATTCAAGCGATTGGCTTCACGTAGATACTCAAGGTTCTGTTGAATGGTTATTACCTCAAACCGGTGATTTGCTCCCTCCAGCCAGTGTCTCCATTCTTCCAGTGCCAGCTCGATGGCAAGGAGCTCGCGATTGCCGATGTCGGGGATAGCTTTTCGGAGAAGAAGGCACATGAATGGAGGTGTGGAGGAACACCCTGCCGCTGCGATAGTACTGCTTCGACCCCAGTGGTAGAGGCATCCATCTCAACAAAGAAGGGGAGATCCGGATCA
Organism: Squalius cephalus; assembly: GCA_022829025.1. NCBI lineage: Eukaryota > Metazoa > Chordata > Actinopteri > Cypriniformes > Leuciscidae > Squalius > Squalius cephalus. The sequence continues at coordinate 346,168 of CM040795.1, forward strand.
GGGTGAACTAGGATCGGAGTGGACTGGAAGGCCTCGATGGCAGACAGGTTCCAGGACAGAGACTTGGGCCGACCCTTGAGCAGTGAGGTGAGCTGATCAGACTGTAGTTGTGGACGAAGCGTCGGTAGAAGTTAGCGAATCCGAGAAAACATTGAAATTCCTTTACACTGCAGGGTTGAGGCCAGTTCTGGATGGTTTCCACCTTCCTCTGGTCCATCTGGATGCCATGTTGGTTGATGACATACCCTAAGACCTGGACTGATGGGCGGTGGAACTCGCACTTCTCGAGCTTAGAGGTAGTAGTTACTGGTGCACTGAATCAGTAGTCCGGGGAGAGGGAACGAGTGCTGATCTGGTGACGATGGGCTGATAGATGGTTGTGCCACCGTGACAAGTAACACTTGAGTCATTACTAGTGGGTTACCATAACCTTTTATTATAAATTATGCATTATTCATGTTCATTATGAACCTGTATATAGGTATGAATAATAGCAGTTGCTGATTAGCTAATAGTGAACTACCACATTCAACTGAGCGCTATTACTCACTAATTCGTTAATCAGAGTTTCTTGTTAATTAATAGTAGTTACTAGAATGTTAATAGTGCGTTACTCATTTGTTACTGTATAGTTATTCATTAATGAAGGAACAGTATTATAAAGTGTTACCAACAAAATGAATTAAATTAAACTTAATCCATGACATGATCTCCTGATGGTTCTATGCATGAAGCGCCTGACGGAACCTTTGATGAGGCGATACGCAATAAGAGCAATACAAATAAGACATGATTCCACAGTATAAAAATAGGGTTGCACTTTATATTACAATACATGCACTTCAAGTGTTTTATACCCAATAAAGGACAGGGTGAAGATTAGCTTCAGGGTTAGCAGTTATTACAGTTATTGTAATTTCTATATTATGTACATGAGGAACAGAACAGGACTGTAAAATAAAGGGCTACCAAAAACAGTGCAGACAATGACAGTGTAAAGAAATGATTAGAGTTGACTGCAGAAAACATTGTATGATTTATATATAATATATGAATCTGTACACCATAAAGACAAGAGATATCTCTACCTATAAAAATGAGTTTGTTGGTGTTAATATTTTTGACTTGAAAAAAAACAGTAAATTTTTGATCTTCACTGATTTTATCGACACATGCTTGTTGATGTGACATTAATGCTTCATTTTATTATCAGTTTTTCAAGAAAATCTGTTATAAAATGTAAATACACTGACTTGCTGTGGAACAAAAGCTTACAGAGAGTCATAGCTAACAGTTTTTATAAGCATCATAAATGCTTTAAGGGCAAGACGTC
>CM040795.1:355000-367500 GCA_022829025.1 Squalius cephalus
CTGTTCTCCTGTGAGGTCTGTCAGAGATGCCATGCGAGTCCAGGAGAGTCCTTACATTCCATGTTGCCAGTTTTAAATGGTATTGTTTCTTATTTTTCTTATTTCGACCGCAGTAGTGGAATAACCCGATAGGCGCGGTAACCTATCCAGGTAAATGGTTGAATGGGCAATTTTTAGGCCACCTTTTCTAGGCCCTTCCCCAATGGGGGTGAGCAGTGCGGTCCCTAAATAGGGCTGCTCAGTCGCACAGGGGTCTGCCGAAACACCTGCCACTCAGTCCCAGTTGATAGCGACCAAATACCCTGTGCCGCTGCCGTGCAGGGCTCTGACTAAGAGCTCCCAGTCTATTCAAACCTGCCCCCGTCGTCAGATTCCCCATCGCCGTCAGACTTTAACCATATGTAAGGTCCAGGTATTGTCACCGTGGTCAGAGGTGGAGACCTGCGCAAGGAAGGTTTTAAAGTGCCAAAGGAGGTGCGCCATCCCCAGTAGCACTATCTTCACCATGATGAGGTTAATCCCGATGGCAAGGGTGATCCCAGGACAACCGGTTCCCCATCTTGGCTGCAGGAGGCTGTCGGGTACTTCGTCTGTTAAGGCCCGCCTATTGCGCACCTCCAGCGCATTGCTTTTCTGTCAGGGTATGCTCCCTTAGCCTTATCTCAACAGACTAGCCACAAGGCAGTGGGGCTATTTTCCCATAGCTGGGACAGTGGTTGACGGGCGCCAGGGCATGTCCACACAGTGGTGGGCCTGCACACCGCGTCTCTGGGGCCCACTGCTGCTCCGAGATCCCCTGTAGTTTAGCCTGGGATCGTATGATACCCAGTTTCCGTGTGTGGCCCCGAGGCGGCACTACAGGAGTCTTGGTGGTGGAGAGGCTCTGTACTGGCAGAAGGAGGCTTACGCACTCGGCTCCTCTTTTCACCCTCTATCAAGAAGGCTAGCCAGCGGCAACAGCTGTAAGCAGAGTAACAAGCAGAGAGCACAGCACAGCATGTACTAACTACCAGCACCACTACACTACTGCACTAGATGCTTCACACACACCCTGTGTGACACACACACACACACACACACACTCACACACACACACACACACACACACACACACACACACACACACACACACACACACACACACTCACACACACACACACACACACACACACTCACACACACACACACACACACACTCACACACACACACACACACACACACTCACACACACACACACACACACACACACACACACACACACACACACACACACTCACACACACACACACACACACACACACACACACACACACACACACACTCACACACACACACACACACACACACTCACACACACACACACACTCACACACACACACTCACACACACTCACACACACACACACACACACACACACACACACACACACACACACACTCACACACACACACACACACACACACACACACACACACTCACACACACACACACACACACACACACTCACACACACACACACACACACACACACACACACACACACACACACACACACACACTCACACACACACACTCACACACACACACACACACACACACACACTCACACACACACACACACACACACACACACACACACACACACATATTCCAGACGATTTTCAACATTTGAATCACTGTTCCAGAAACATATTTGACTCAACTTTCTTCATTGGATAATGTGTTATGATTTGTTGGATGTTGATAATTACTGTAAATACACGGTCTCACACTGTCATCGCAGGAGAATCATCATTCCTCATAAATCATCATTCCTCATAAATCCTCATAAAGCTCAGAGATATCCTGACAGTGATCTTCTAACTGTACACTTTACACATCTGCATATGAGTGATGCTGGTCATCAAAACATGAAATCTGTATGAAACACGTATAAACACATGACACCAAATGTGTATAAATCATATATCACTTTACAGTTTTTACCAATTGCTTACACACGTTTTCAAAACTAAGTCTCCTTTTTTCAAAACTCTACACACAATTCTCAAAACTGCACACACAAAATGCAAAACACCTCACATCTCCTTCAAAATGCAACACTGCATTCAAAATGCCATAAACACATGTCAGAATGAAGCATTTGCATCAAATGGCAAACACATCTTTCATAATAGTACATTTTTGGATATACCATGTAAACACTGTTGTTCTAAATCTAAAGCTCTTTGGTCTTTCATAGGCTTATATCTACATTTCAATACAATGTTCTACAGTGAAAGTAATCTGGTGTAACAAGTACACTGTAAACACCAATGCAATGTAGAAACAGAAAATATTTACAGTTTTTCTCAATTGTTTACACACAAATACTGGTACTTGAGACACAATGACCACAACGTGTAACTCATTCACCAACCCCCTGAACCAATTCTGCTAAACTACAAGCACAATTCCTGCTTTACACTCAAATTGCAGATCTAAAACACACTTTTTTCAAAACACTACACATAATTCTCTGCTTATGGCACAATTTTCATGCAGAAAATATCTTGTTTTCACAAGGAACACACTGCCATTCAGATATGCACACCGACTCTTCACATGGGCAAACACCCGTCACACAGTTTTACAATTAGCAATCAGAGCTTTAGCATAAAAGGGCAAAAGGTGAGCTCTTCAACAGGTGAGCTCTTCAACAGGTGAGCTCTTCAATGGAGCAATGGATGCCAACATCGGATTTTTTTTTTTTTACTGTAACTATACAGTCAATTCTTCTGTTGTTTTGTATGTAGAGCACTGTATGTACAACTGTGTGTTGGTTGGGATGTACACTGTGTACATTGTTTTTGTGGGAAAAATAAAATATATTTGTTACCGTGTTTTTGTGTGTTCTGAGTATAAAAATAATATTCTCAAATATTTTACAACACACTTATGTATGTACTGTCTGTAGTAAGTGTAACACTGAACCAAAAAAGGCCTAAGTCATTATGATGAATGGAGAAGAAGTGTTTTCCATTCATCATAGTGTTTTACACTGAGCACATCATCTTCATATGATGGTTTGTATGTGTCATTGAAAACAAAATACCATTTTGAGAAGAAATACAGTAACATTGTTTTGAATGTAAAGTTTAATTTTGCAGGAGTTGAGGGGTTTTGCCCATTGTGAGTGTGTGTGTGTGTGTGTTTTGATTTGTGTGTAGAGTTCTGAGAATATGAGGCATGCTTTCAGAAAATGTACTGTAAACCAAAAGTTTTTTTGGGGGGGGGGGGGGGTCCCAGGAATCCATTGTTCAAAACAGATCATCTGACCTTTGACCTATTTAGGCCTATACTACAGTAAAGCAGTGATTGGTTAGTGATCAGTTAAGCAATTAGTGTTTGCACATGTGAGGAGTGTGTGTGTGTGACCTGGTGAATAAGTGTAGCATTTTGATTGGTTGTGTTTGGAAAAGGAAAGCAAGTCACTTCCTGATAGATCTTTGTGTTTTAGGTAGAGAACTGTGTGTAGTGTTTTGAAAAAAGTGTTTTATGCAATTGAAAACTGAGTCAAAGGCTGAGAAATAGCTTATGGTTTTGGAGATTTGGCATGTAGTTTTGCACTTTGAGTGAGAGGTTTCAAAAATCGTGTGACATGAAAAGATTTTGTGTGTAAGCAGTTGGTAAAAACTGTAATTTGACAAGCATATGATTCAATATAAGAACTTTAAATGATTTGTATATGAATATCAGTTATTTTCTACTAATACCGTACACCATTGCAGACTTATGTCATGTAAAACTCATATAATACTTTTTACAGTATTCATATATATCGTAAAACTCCTCTACGAGTGTGTGTGTGATATTCAGAATGAAGTGGCCATAATCGCTCTGGCCGGTTTAAGGAAGATAGACGGTTGCTGTATATGAACCATGCTGGCTTTTTTCCATATGGGAGTATAACCTAAACAATAAATAGATTAAAAATAAAATAATTTTTTAAAAATGTTTTTATTCAAGTCAAAACATAATACATAATACCGCTGAATATACCTAAATACATTCATTTAGAACACCAAAACTACTCTGAGTTTGATCAGATCTTTAAAGTTTTGCAGTGTAAAGACTGAGTCCGTCTCTTCTCTGATGACGAGGGCGGGGCTATAACCTGTCACTCACATGAGATCAGCCAATAGCAAACCACAACCATCCAACCATCCAATCAATTCCTCACAGACACAATCAAGCCCCGCCCACATGTGTTCTTGTTCCAGAAGTGTTTCACTGGTAGAGGAGAGAGAAGTGTGGGACACAGAGTCTAAAGCTGACTGTTCGCTGATCTGCCAATCGCCGGAGACTGAACACATGAGTGTTTTCTACAGTCTTCACAAACACAGGCAGAGATGATTGACATCTGAGATACAGTGACTGATACAGTTCTATAGTCCAACTTCAAGAGCACAGATACAGCTACTAGCCGAACTAACATGAGTTTAGAACATTATTACTGTTTTTCTGAATTAGGTTAGCATCTTCCTCATCCTCCTCTTCCTCATCCTCCTCATCCTCCTCTTCCTCATCCTCATCCTCCTCATCCTCCTCTGCCTCATCCTCCTCTTCCTCATACACCTCCTCTAACACACACCAGCTCTTCCTCTTCCTGCTCTGCCTCATCCTCCTCTTCCTCATACACCTCCTCTAACACACACCAGCTCTTCCTCTTCCTGCTCTTCCTCATCCTCCTCTTCCTCATTCACCCCCTCTTACACACACCTGCTCTTCCTCTCCCTCCTCTTCCTCATTCACCTCCTCTAACACACACCTGCTCTTCCTCTTCCTCCTCTTCCTCGTTCACCTCCTCTTACACACACCTGCTCTTCCTCATCCTCCTCATCCTCGTTCACCTCCTCTTACACACACCTGCTCTTCCTCTCCCTCCTCTTCCTCATTCACCTCCTCTAACACACACCTGCTCTTCCTCTCCCTCCTTTTCCTCTTTCACCTCCTCTTACACACACCTGCTCTTCCTCATCCTCCTCATCCTCGTTCACCTCCTCTTACACACACCTGCTCTTCCTCTTCCTCCTCTTCTTCATTCACCTCCTCTAACACACACCTGCTCTTCCTCTCCCTCCTTTTCCTCGTTCACCTCCTCTTACACACACCTGCTCTTCCTCGTCCTCCTCTTACACACACCTGCTCTTCCTCTTCCTCCTCATCCTCGTTCACCTCCTCTTACACACACCTGCTCTTCCTCATCCTCCTCATCCTCGTTCACCTCCTCTTACACACACCTGCTCTTCCTCTTCCTCCTCTTCCTCATTCACCTCCTCTAACACACACCTGCTCTTCCTCTCCCTCCTTTTCCTCGTTCACCTCCTCTTACACACACCTGCTCTTCCTCATCCTCCTCTTACACACACCTGCTCTTCCTCTTCCTCCTTTTCCTCGTTCACCTCCTCTTACACACACCTGCTCTTCCTCATCCTCCTCTAACACACACCTGCTCTTCCTCTCCCTCCTTTTCCTCGTTCACCTCCTCTTACACACACCTGCTCTTCCTCTCCCTCCTTTTCCTCATTCACCTCCTCTTACACACACCTGCTCTTCCTCGTCCTCCTCTTACACACACCTGCTCTTCCTCTTCCTCCTTTTCCTCGTTCACCTCCTCTTACACACACCTGCTCTTCCTCATCCTCCTCTAACACACACCTGCTCTTCCTCTCCCTCCTTTTCCTCGTTCACCTCCTCTTACACACACCTGCTCTTCCTCTCCCTCCTTTTCCTCATTCACCTCCTCTTACACACACCTGCTCTTCCTCGTCCTCCTCTTACACACACCTGCTCTTCCTCTTCCTCCTCATCCTCGTTCACCTCCTCTTACACACACCTGCTCTTCCTCATCCTCCTCATCCTCGTTCACCTCCTCTTACACACACCTGCTCTTCCTCTCCCTCCTTTTCCTCGTTCACCTCCTCTTACACACACCTGCTCTTCCTCATCCTCCTCTTACACACACCTGCTCTTCCTCTTCCTCCTTTTCCTCGTTCACCTCCTCTTACACACACCTGCTCTTCCTCTTCCTCCTTTTCCTCGTTCACCTCCTCTTACACACACCTGCTCTTCCTCTTCCTCCTTTTCCTCGTTCACCTCCTCTTACACACACCTGCTCTTCCTCTCCCTCCTCTTCCTCATTCACCTCCTCTTACACACACCTGCTCTTCCTCATCCTCCTCTTACACACACCTGCTCTTCCTCTCCCTCCTCTTCCTCATTCACCTCCTCTTACACACACCTGCTCTTCCTCATCCTCCTCTTACACACACCTGCTCTTCCTCTTCCTCCTTTTCCTCGTTCACCTCCTCTTACACACACCTGCTCTTCCTCTTCCTCCTTTTCCTCGTTCACCTCCTCTTACACACACCTGCTCTTCCTCTTCCTCCTCTTCCTCATTCACCTCCTCTTACACACACCTGCTCTTCCTCTCCCTCCTCTTCCTCATTCACCTCCTCTTACACACACCTGCTCTTCCTCTCCCTCCTCTTCCTCATTCACCTCCTCTTACACACACCTGCTCTTCCTCTTCCTCCTTTTCCTCGTTCACCTCCTCTTACACACACCTGCTCTTCCTCTCCCTCCTCTTCCTCATTCACCTCCTCTTACACACACCTGCTCTTCCTCTTCCTCCTTTTCCTCGTTCACCTCCTCTTACACACACCTGCTCTTCCTCATCCTCCTCTTACACACACCTGCTCTTCCTCTTCCTCCTTTTCCTCGTTCACCTCCTCTTACACACACCTGCTCTTCCTCTTCCTCCTTTTCCTCGTTCACCTCCTCTTACACACACCTGCTCTTCCTCTTCCTCCTCTTCCTCATTCACCTCCTCTTACACACACCTGCTCTTCCTCTCCCTCCTCTTCCTCATTCACCTCCTCTTACACACACCTGCTCTTCCTCTCCCTCCTCTTCCTCATTCACCTCCTCTTACACACACCTGCTCTTCCTCTTCCTCCTTTTCCTCATTCACCTCCTCTTACACACACCTGCTCTTCCTCTTCCTCCTTTTCCTCGTTCACCTCCTCTTACACACACCTGCTCTTCCTCCTTTTCCTCGTTCACCTCCTCTTACACACACCTGCTCTTCCTCTTCCTCCTTTTCCTCGTTCACCTCCTCTTACACACACCTGCTCTTCCTCTCCCTCCTCTTCCTCATTCACCTCCTCTTACACACACCTGCTCTTCCTCTCCCTCCTCTTCCTCATTCACCTCCTCTTACACACACCTGCTCTTCCTCTTCCTCCTTTTCCTCTTCCACCTCCTCTTACACACACCTGCTCTTCCTCTCCCTCCTCTTCCTCATTCACCTCCTCTTACACACACCTGCTCTTCCTCTCCCTCCTCTTCCTCATTCACCTCCTCTTACACACACCTGCTCTTCCTCTCCCTCCTCTTCCTCATTCACCTCCTCTAACACACACCTGCTCTTCCTCTTCCTCCTTTTCCTCGTTCACCTCCTCTTACACACACCTGCTCTTCCTCTCCCTCCTCTTCCTCATTCACCTCCTCTTACACACACCTGCTCTTCCTCTCCCTCCTCTTCCTCATTCACCTCCTCTTACACACACCTGCTCTTCCTCGTCCTCCTCTTCCTCATTCACCTCCTCTTACACACACCTGCTCTTCCTCATCCTCCTCTTACACACACCTGCTCTTCCTCTTCCTCCTCTTCCTCGTTCACCTCCTCTTACACACACTTTCTTTCACACACACACACACACACACACACACACACACACACACCATCATGGGAACACACATGAAAATTTAAAAATGCAATAAACATTAAATTAACAACATTAAATTTAACATAAATCTCCAATGTACTATAACTGATTAGAAAAAAACTATGAAGAAACTTCCAAAAACTACTGTAGTAGTTATAGTATATTACTATAAAATTACATTAAATGTACAGTCAGATCTATCACAGTTATTGACCATATATAGTACGGAAACTTTCTGTTCACCTATTAACAGTTTTTCTCCGTAACATTTTTACAGTCTTTTACCGCTAAAATCAGATCATATTTTACTGTGTACATCAACATCTTTGCTGGTTGTTATTTCATGATAGATATGGATTATCGAATCAGACTTTACAGTAAAGACTGAGACCTGAACACTATCTTTATTTAGAGGAGATGAATGTGATTGATTGATATTTTCCTGACATGGACAGGACTTAGCCTGATGTTAATTGTTTGCTCTGTTTAACTTTAGCACCATCAGACTGAGCTTTTAAGAGCTGGAGATTAATAATTAATCTGACACAGATATATATCAGGGTAATGTTTAAACGTGAACATTACAGTCATGATCCACTCAGTAATCTTGCTGTCTCTATGAACAGAGTCCCTCACATCTGATCATTTCATCGGGTTTGACGGACATCTCTTTATGTCACAATATGAGATGAATCTGGCATTCGGTGTTTCGGCTCTAATACCAGCAGCTTTATCCTCCAAATATAACATAATCCCCTGTATATCGTGTGCGAGGGTAAATGCCTGAAACCTCCTGTCTGCATGTTTCTTCACTTGAAAGGGAATGAGAGAGATCGCGTGTGTTTACGCTCGTGTCTTGTGCCAGTTTCTGTGAAATCAGGTCAGAACCCAGAAGAAATCAGGCCTTTGTAATTTATTATGAAGATCATCTGCTGTCTGATCAAGCGCACATCATGTGTGATCGGGAAGGAGTCGTAAACCCCAGCATTATTGTCGTGTTGTTTGTGAGATTGAGACGCAGATCTGATGGTGATCCTCATCATCAGGTCATTCAGGAACGCGGAGGCCAGAACACTCTCATGATCAGAGTTCTCTGAGCTTCGTCTACTCGGGTCTAATCTGGAGCGAGGCCAGAGATCTGAGCTGAACACCACAGCCGAAGACACCGACGGCTCTGCTTCATCACTCTATCTCTCGTTCAGATGGTTCATCACTCCTTTATCTCTCGTTTAGTTGTTTCATCACTCCTTTATCTCTCGTTTAGTTGTTTCATCACTCCTTTATCTCTCGTTCAGATGGTTCATCACTCCTTTATCTCTCGTTTGTCTTATTAGTCCATTTGAGAAACGCAGTGAACAGGGAACGTTCCGGCAAGATTCTCTCAGAGTTATGAAGAAACGGTCCTCCATAACGTTAACTCAAAGTTATCTGGTCTTTAATAATGTTCTCAAAACGTTAGAATAAAAACATTATTTGTACATCATTCATTGAATGTGTTTTTTTTTTTTCTGAAATATTTTAGATTGACGTTCGTCTAATGTTTTTTTAAATGTTACTTGTTTCAGGACGTTCAGAGAACATTCAAAAGAAACGTTCCATAATGTTTGAAGAATGATACAATGTAATGTTCAGTTACACTTTATTTTACAGTGTCCTTTATGTTACCCGTAGGCTGTACTTACCATAGTATTAACAGTCAATTATGCATAATTACATGCAATAACCCTAACCCTACCGTAAGTACATATAGTTAATTATTATTACTCAGTACTTTAATATATAATTACACTGTATGACACCTTAAAATAAAGGTAACCAAATAAAGTGTAAGCGAATGTTCTCTTAATGTTTGACTAAACAAGGAAACACGTTCTTAGAACATATTCATTATTCCTTCAGTTTCAGACGGACAGAGCTGTGACTACTGATTAATACTCAACAAAACATCTAAATAAACTGGTTTATTTCACATGTTTCTCTTCAGAATTAATGTGATTGTTCACCTAAAAATGATCCTTCATTTACTCGCCCTCAAGTCAAGTCATCTTCATTTATATAGCGCTTTAACAATGTAGATTGTTTCAAAGCAGCTTTACAGAGATAAACGTATAATTTAAGGTAAGATTGTTTTGGCTTTATAGCGGTTCTTTAATAAAGTTATTTTCCAGCTAAAGTTAGTTTTGATTGATTCGCTTCCGTCGCAACGATCATTAGTTATTAAATTAGGGGCCGTTCTCTCTACACAGACTTTAGACGCGATCCTGAGAGAGACGCTGATGGCGTTCACATGCGCATTAAGAGCTGGTTCTATAGTTATGTGCGTTTGAATATATGTACGCGGGTTTGCTATTCCCTACAAACCAAGCCTAAACAAAGTACTGGTGTTTCCTTATAAATTTTGATACAGACTTTTATTTTATCTTGTTGTTCATGTTGTTGATGAGTTTCTGCTGAGGGACATTATGTTTCTGCCACCGAATAAAACAAAAATAATTGGGAGTCTTTATCTCACAGTTCTCATAGGTTACACTTTTTTCAGAATTGTCAGATAAAAAGTCACAATTACATTTTTCCTTCTTCTTCTTTTTGTGAGGCTGAAGCTTAAAAACCTCTGAAAAAACCCTTCAAACTCAAAAATGTCAAAATATCATATTTTTTGTTCCGCAGCAGAAACTCACGATATCCCTATTATGGCCTTTGGTTTTCTTATTAACAATTCTAACAATCTAAGTTACTTATTACAAATCTTCACTGTTTTACAAGTAGGCATTTTCGTGTTCAATAATATGATTTTGATAATAAATGAAAGCAGCGAAACCTAAACTTCATTACCCAGCAAACACTGCACATCTGCTCAACCTTGCCATATGGTTCACATTTTGTTATTTTTTGGGAACCAATTCAATGTTTCAGAACTTTCTTTTGAGGTTATTTTTTAAGTTTTATTTGTATACCCATGTAAACTACCCTTCCAGTTGAAACGTTGCAGATGTTTTGAAGTGATGACGTATCCAGAGCTTTTTCTAAAGCACGCGCAGTTAGTGCTGCCACCGTGCGGCGACTCCGTGAACTGCAGCGCCGCGCTCTCCGCTTGCGTCATCTCTCCGCGCCGCGCTCTCCGCGTGCGTCATCTCTCCGCGTCGCTCCTCGCGCACACGTGTTTCCCGTGTCTCCGGTGTTTTGATCTCTCAGAGCCCCTGATCTCCTCGATTAAACAGCGGATCCCTCAACAGTCCCGCGCGTAGATCTCAGCGGGTTGTAGAAGTAAACACACACTAATGGCCCACAGGAGGAAGAAGCTGACGAAGAGGAGGAAGCACAGAGACCACGAGTCTGATGATGAAGAGTTTGAAGTGGCTGCCGGAGTCAAAGATGACGACGATACAGTGAGCCCAAACTACCACGATACTGTCACATATCTGCTGTTTTATTATCGGCTCATGTGTTATTAAAAGAGCGCGCCCGTATATTAATTAGAAATGTTTTGGTTGTAGTTTATCGACAGATGCGCGTTTACATTCAATCCAGTTTCTGTTCCGAACTCATATTATGTTCCAACATATTGATGTAGCTTTAGATGTCTCAGTGTAATATGTGACCCTTGCTGGAAACACGAGCACATATTCAAAAACGAATAATCGATTATTAGTCATCTGATCGCATCTGATTGGTGGAATTTCTGCACAGCATTATGGGTAATGTAGTTTTTCACCAGGAATTCTGCTGTTCAACGTTATTGTTTTAAAATAAGATTAAATCACTTGGGCTGGCAGCTTCAACAAAAACATATGATTACCAACCGTATTTATTAGGGGTGTCACAATATATCGCAATATAAAAAAATGCAACAACAATATGTATTATGGATAGTTCACCCAGAATTAAAATTACTGTGTGGAAAAAAAAAAAATCCAGGTTTTAGTGTCAGAACTACATCAAACTACTATATATAATGTTGAATATAATGTATAATAATGCAATGGGGGGATATTTATGGCTCCTAATTAAGCCAAATGTCTTATTAAAAAGTGGCCGTTTTATTTTCATTATTTTAAATATATCTAGTCGGTGACAGAGATCAAGCATATTCATCTACAATAATTCAGTGTTTTCATCTTCAGAATCATGAATATTAAATTAAGCTTTTTAATCAACAGTTCATTTTTTGTTCACCGTTTGTCATGTGTCTCGGAGTATGGCAATAATACGGTATGGTGAGTTCAGTGTCGTGACGTGTGTCGAATGGTGAGAGTATCGAGGCTTCAGGCGCCGCTCCACTGCGATGTTTCCGAGCACGTGAAGAGGACGACTTTTCCCGTCGATGTTGGAACGCGAGTGAAGTAGAAATAGACTATGGTAAAGAATAGTTCAGCATCCAAATACATCGCGAATGTTGAAACATTCTGATTCTAATGAGAGAAACGTGAGCCCAACGCCACTTACTTTCACTTTCGCTGTAAATTATTTCATTTTGGCTTGTTTATAGTTATTTTTTTATTCTTGTTCTGTTCTGAATATCATTACATTTAAAGGATAAATCATTGATTTAAATGTCAATCATCAATCATTGATCAAATCTGATTTCTGTGGCATGTCTTAACATTAGCGTGACTGCGCATGAGTTGCCTGCGCTCGCGAGGTTATGTGCGTGACTCTAACACTGGACACCGCAGCTGATGGAGGCCGCTTTATTGATCATGAATTCAGAATTTTCTTGTCTTGAATTA
>CM040795.1:375000-410000 GCA_022829025.1 Squalius cephalus
TCTCCTGATCTTCTCCTGTTGTTCTCCTCATCTTCTCCTGTTGTTCTCCTCATCTTCTCCTGTTGTTCTCCTGTTGTTCTCCTCATCTTCTCCTGTTGTTCTCCTCATCTTCTCCTGTTGTTCTCCTCATCTTCTCCTGTTGTTCTCCTCATCTTCTCCTGTTGTTCTCCTCATCTTCTCCTGTTGTTCTCCTGTTGTTCTCCTCATCTTCTCCTGTTGTTCTCCTCATCTTCTCCTGTTGTTCTCCTCATCTTCTCCTGTTGTTCTCCTCATCTTCTCCTGTTGTTCTCCTCATGTTCTACAGCATCATTGGGACTCCTGGGCGTCTGATGCACGTGATCCAGGAGATGAACCTGAAGCTCCAGGGTGTGGAGTATATGGTGTTTGATGAAGCCGACAGGTGAGAGATGTCTCCATACCAGAGTAAAGGCTCGTTCACACCGAGAACAATAACTATATCAGCGTTTACTCAGAGAACAATAACTATATCACTATAGTTGGGTGGACCATATTTATACAACAGTTAGTTCTGGTTCTCGAATCTGATTGGTATGAGAGCCTTTTTGCTCCATGCGATATTCTACTGCTATCACACGGAAACAGTTTCACAGTTTGTATCACTCCGCTTGTTTCTGCCGGATCTATATTTCTCACTGCAAGCGTCAATGATGGAGGAGCAAACCCACTGTAACTTTACAAACAACTCTGTTACTGTGTCACATAATGTCGTTTAATAGTTTATTATGCGAGAATGTAGTTGTTTCGATCTTAAATATGCGATATATATGTAAACATAGTGCCTGTTTGAAAAGATCTACTCATGTGAAATCACGAGTCATGACATCACACAATTTAATTTAAAGATAGTAGAAACACATACACACAAATTCATAGTTTTATTGAAAACAAGTCTTTCCTCCATTGACTGCCAGTCATCTTTACCCGTTACAACGATATTAAAAGACCAAATTCAGTTCATTGATATGAACAATGTACAGGCTATGTAAGGATATAAACGCTATTTCATGTTAAGCGTTTTCTCATAAAAAAAACATTATAAAGAAAATGCGTGTAGAGTTCATATTCTGGGGTCGCCTGTTAATCTCGATAATAAACAAATCTGTAAAACAAACAGATTTACAACTTCTTGATTCTGTAGTCGTATTAAAGTATTTTTTCACAAATAAAGAAATGGTTAAAAATAAGAATAAATGGAAGTAACACCTGTCTGTGCACTGGGAATGATAATTTCACTGGGGTTCTTAGCTCTTTCAAAATAAAAGTCCCAAACACTATTGAAATAAGACCTGTACACCGTCAAAATAAGACATGCACATGGTCAAAATAAAGGCCAATTTGTACTTCTGCGTCAAACTCACGGCGTAGCTACGTCGACGGCTGTGTAGCATGCGTACACTTCGGTGTACCCTGATGTGCACCTCTCCAAAAATGTTACAATGCGTAATTTCTACGCAAACCGCAAGCGCTGTGATTGGTCTGCTAGAACCGCTCCCTCGGGTTTCGCATGTTCACCGTCAAAATAAGTCCTGCACACCGTCAAAATAATTCCTGCACACCGTCAAAATAAGTCCCGCACACCGTCAAAATAATTCCTGCACACCGTCAAAATAAGTCACGCACACCGTCAAAATAAGTCACGCACACCGTCAAAATAAGTCCCGCACACCGTCAAAATAAGTCCCGCACACCGTCAAAATAAGTCCCGCACACCGTCAAAATAAAAGTCCTGCACACCACACCGTCAAAATAAAAGTCCTGCACACCGTCAAAATAAAAGTCCCGCACACCGTCAAAATAAGTCCCGCACACCGTCAAAATAAGTCACGCCGTCAAAATAAGTCCTGCACGCCGTCAAAATAAAAGTCCTGCACACCGTCAAAATAAGTCCCGCACACCGTCAAAAAAAGGCACACCGTCAAAATAAGTCACGCCGTCAAAATAAAAGTCCTGCACACCGTCAAAATAAGTCACACCGTCAAAATAAGTCACACCATCAAAATAAGTCCCGCACACTGTCAAAATAAGTCACACCGTCAAAATAAGTCACACCGTCAAAATAAGTCCAGCACACCGTCAAAATAAAAGTCCTGCACACCGTCAAAATAAATCCTGCACACTGTCAAAATAAGTCACGCACGGCGTCAAAATAAAAGTCCTGCACACGTCAAAATAAGTCCTGCACACCGTCAAAATAAAAGTCCCGCACACCGTAAAAATAAGTCATGCACACCGTCAGAATAAAAGTCCCACACACCGTCAAAATAAGTCATGCACACCGTCAAAATAAAAGTCCCGCACACCGTCAAAATAAATCACACCGTCAAAATAAGTCCCGCATACCGTCAAAATAAAAGTCCTGCACACCGTCAAAATAAGTCACACCGTCAAAATAAGTCCTGTACACTGTCAAAATAAGTCACACCGTCAAAATAAGTCCCGCACACTGTCAAAATAAAAGTCCCGCACACCGTCAAAATAAATCACACCGTCAAAATAAGTCCCGCACACCGTCAAAATAAAAGTCCTGCACACCGTCAAAATAAGTCACACCGTCAAAATAAGTCCTGCACACTGTCAAAATAAGTCACACCCTCAAAATAAGTCCTGCACACCGTCAAAATAAGTCACGCACACAGTCAAAATAAGTCACGCACACCGTCAACGTCAAAATAAGTCCCGCACACCGTCAAAATAAGTCCCCCACACGTCAAAATAAGTCACGCACGGCGTCAAAATAAAAGTCCTGCACACGTCAAAATAAGTCCTGCACACCGTCAAAATAAAAGTCCCGCACACCGTAAAAATAAGTCATGCACACCGTCAGAATAAAAGTCCCACACACCGTCAAAATAAGTCATGCACACCGTCAAAATAAGTCACGCACACCGTCAAAATAAGTCACGCACACCGTCAAAATAAGTCACGCACACCGTCAAAATAAGTCATGCACACCGTCAAAATAAAAGTCCTGCACACCGTCAAAATAAGTCACGCACACCGTCAGAATAAAAGTCCCACACCGTCAGAATAAGTCACGCACACCGTCAAAATAAGTAATGCACACGTCAAAATAAAAGTCCTGCACACATCAAAATGTCACACCGTCAAAATAAGTCACACCGTCAAAATAAGTCCCGCACACCGTCAAAATAAAAGTCCCACACACCGTCAAAATAAGTCACGCACACCGTCAAAATAAAAGTCCCGCACACCGTCAAAATAAGTCACACCGTCAAAATAAGTCCCGCACACCGTCAAAATAAAAGTCCCACACACCGTCAAAATAAGTCACGCACACCGTCAAAATAAAAGTCCCGCACACGTCAAAATAAGTCCTGCACACCGTCAAAATAAAAGTCCCGCACACCGTCAAAATAAGTCCTGCACACCGTCAGAATAAAAGTCCCACACACCGTCAAAATAAGTCATGCACACCATCAAAATAAAAGTCCCGCACACCGTCAAAATAAGTCACGCACACCGTCAAAATAAAAGTCCCACACATCGTCAAAATAAGTCACGCACACCGTCAAAATAAAAGTCCTGCACACCGTCAAAATAAGTCACGCACACCGTCAGAATAAAAGTCCCACACCGTCAGAATAAGTCACGCACACCGTCAAAATAAGTCCTGCACGCCGTCAAAATAAAAGTCCTGCACACCGTCAAAATAAAAGTCCTGCACACCGTCAAAATAAGTCACACCGTCAAAATAAGTCACGCCGTCAAAATAAAAGTCCTGCACACCGTCAAAATAAGTCACACGTCAAAATAAGTCCCGCACACTGTCAAAATAAGTCACACCGTCAAAATAAGTCACACCGTCAAAATAAGTCCCGCACACCGTCAAAATAAAAGTCCTGCACACCGTCAAAATAAGTCCTGCACACTGTCAAAATAAGTCACACCGTCAAAATAAGTCCCACACACCGTCAAAATAAAAGTCCTGCACACCGTCAAAAGTCACGCACACCGTCAGAATAAAAGTCCTGCACACCCTCAAAATAAGTCACGCACATCGTCAAAATAAGTCACGCACACCGTCAACGTCAAAATAAGTCCCGCACACCGTCAAAATAAGTCACGCACGGCGTCTAAATAAAAGTCCTGCACACGTCAAAATAAGTCCTGCACACCGTCAAAATAAGTCATGCACACCGTCAGAATAAAAGTCCCACACACCGTCAAAAGTCATGCACACCGTCAAAATAAGTCCCGCACACCGTCAAAATAAAAGTCCTGCACACCGTCAAAATAAGTCCTGCACACTGTCAAAATAAGTCACACCGTCAAAATAAGTCCCACACACCGTCAAAATAAAAGTCCTGCACACCGTCAAAAGTCACGCACACCGTCAGAATAAAAGTCCCGCACACCGTCAAAATAAGTCCTGCACACCGTCAAAATAAGTCCTGCACACCGTCAAAATAAAAGTCCTGCACACCGTCAAAATAAGTCCCGCACACCGTCAAAATAAAAGTCCTGCACACCGTCAAAATAAGTCCTGCACACCGTCAAAATAAGTCCCGCACACCGTCAAAATAAGTCCTGCACACCGTCAAAATAAAAGTCCCGCACACCGTCAAAATAAGTCCTGCACACTGTCAAAATAAGTCCCGCACACCGTCAAAATAAGTCCTGCACACAGTCAAAATAAAAGTCCTGCACACCGTCAAAATAAGTCCCGCACACCGTCAAAATAAGTCCTGCACACCGTCAAAATAAAAGTCCCGCACACCGTCAAAATAAGTCCTGCACACTGTCAAAATAAGTCCCGCACACCGTCAAAATAAGTCCTGCACACCGTCAAAATAAAAGTCCTGCACACCGTCAAAATAAGTCCCGCACACCGTCAAAATAAGTCCTGCACACTGTCAAAATAAGTCCCACACCCTCAAAATAAGTCCTGCACACCGTCAAAATAAGTCCTGCACACCGTCAAAATAAGTCACGCACATCGTCAAAATAAGTCACGCACACCGTCAACGTCAAAATAAGTCCCGCACACCGTCAAAATAAGTCCCCCACACCGTCAAAATAAGTCACGCACGGCGTCAAAATAAAAGTCCTGCGCACGTCAAAATAAGTCCTGCACACCGTCAAAATAAAAGTCCCGCACACCGTAAAAATAAGTCATGCACACCGTCAAAATAAAAGTCTCACACACCGTCAAAATAAGTCATGCACACCGTCAAAATAAGTCCTGCACACGTTAAAATAAGTCACGCACACCGTCAAAATAAGTAACGCACACGTCAAAATAAAAGTCCTGCACACATCAAAATAAGTCACACCGTCAAAATAAGTCACACCGTCAAAATAAGTCCCGCACACCTTCAAAATAAGTCACACCGTCAAAATAAAAGTCCTGCACACCGTCAAAATAAGTCACACCGTCAAAATAAAAGTCCTGCACACCGTCAAAATAAGTCACACCGTCAAAATAAGTCACACCGTCAAAATAAGTCGCACAGTCAAAATAAGTCACACCGTCATAATAAGTCCTGCACACTGTCAAAATAAGTCACACCGTCAAAATAAGTCACACCGTCAAAATAAGTCGCACAGTCAAAATAAGTCCCACCATCAAAATAAGTCCCGCACACCGTCAAAATAAAAGTCCCGCACACCGTCAAAATAAGTCACACCGTCAAAATAAGTCCCGCACACCGTCAAAATAAAAGTCCCACACACCGTCAAAATAAGTCCCGCACACGTCAAAATAAGTCCTGCACACCGTCAAAATAAAAGTCCCGCACACCGTCAAAATAAGTCCTGCACACCGTCAAAATAAAAGTCCCGCACACCGTCAAAATAAGTCCTGCACACCGTCAGAATAAAAGTCCCACACACCGTCAAAATAAGTCATGCACACCGTCAAAATAAAAGTCCCGCACACCGTCAAAATAAGTCACGCACACCGTCAAAATAAAAGTCCCACACACCGTCAAAATAAGTCACGCACACCGTCAGAATAAAAGTCCCACACCGTCAGAATAAGTCACGCACACCGTCAAAATAAGTCACGCACACCGTCAAAATAAGTCACGCACAACGCTCTTCGGCCAAACAGAAAAACATCAGATGCCGTTGATTAAAAAACAAGGCCTCATATATAAAAACATGGCCTCATATATGAGTGGAGCACTAGTGTCCAGCTGGATCTTCCCTCGTTGCTCTAACGAGATGTTTCTGCTTCTCCAGGCTGTTTGAGATGGGTTTTGCGGAGCAGCTTCAGGAGATCATCAGACGTCTCCCAGACGCTCGACAGACACTGCTGTTCTCCGCCACGCTTCCCAAACTGATCGTGGAGTTCGCCAGAGCCGGTGATCAGTCTCTTACTCACTGACATCTGCACATATATGACATTATGACCTTATATATTATATAATCAGGGCATCAACACTACATTGTCACGTTCTATCACAATACAAAAATGTGACACTATGCATCATGTATGGCTAGACAGAAGCTCAGACATTTGAGCTTCCATGTTTATTAATTAGTATTAATATATTAAAAATAAAATGCATTATTAGATATTTAATACAATGTTTAAAACGTTTGACTTTGTTCAGAGTATGGTGAGATCAGTATCGTGACACACTTATAGTTGAGCTCTTCTGATTGGCTGATCTGTGTTTCCCGCACAGGCCTCACGGAGCCGGTCCTCGTTCGTCTGGATGTGGACACTAAACTCAGCGACCAGCTGAAGGTGAACATTCCCATTCTGTTCAAGTCTGCGTTCAATGTCAGCTCTGTAATGTGAAATATGGGCTCTTGATTTTATTCGTGGGGTTGATGACATCAGAGGGACAGGAAAGTTCTCTGTGAAAGAGTATGCAAACGTCACTGAGGAATCCTTCACTGTAAGACCACTAATGTGTGATGAGTAAAAGAGTCAAGGGTTCGGGGTAAAATGTCTCTTCTGCTCACCAAGGCTGCGTTTATTTGATCAAAAATACAGTAAAACAGTGAAATATTACTCCAGTGTAAATCAGCTGTTCTCTATGTGAATATACAGTAAAGTGTAATTTATTCCTGTGATCAAAGCTGAATTTCAGCATCATTACTCCAGTCTTCAGTGTCACATGATCCTTCAGAAATCACTCTAATATGATGATTTGATGCTTAAGAAACATTTATGATTATTATCAGTGGTGAAAACAGTTAAAAATGTTGTAAAAAAACACCTTTTTTGAGGATTCTGATGAATGTAAAGTTTATTTGAAATAGAATCTTTTTAATCTCATTCCTGAGACCTCTCCTTGTTCCGTGTCGTCCAGCTCTCGTTCTTCCACGTGCGCATGGACGATAAGCCGGCTCTTCTCCTGCATCTGCTGAGGACCGTGGTGAAGCCGCAGGAGCAGACGGTGGTGTTCGTCGCCACCAAACATCACGTGGAGTTCCTGAAAGAGGTAAAACTCCAGGAGTCTGTGTTGTGCTTTCATTCACGTTCTGTTTCCATCAAAAACAGCAATAAAACCTGTGATTTCAATGTTCACTGCTACACTCTTGAGGCCGTCCACTAGTTCATCATCATCAGCTGTGTTTCCATCCGCCTATTGTTATGCAAATGTTGGTAAATTGCATAAAAAACTCTGAATGGAAACGCCAAGATGCACATAAATTCTAAAAATGTGCATTAAAAAATCGAACATCCCAGATCAACAGCAATGGACAAGTTTAATTCAAAGGATTTTATAATGGAAAAATTAACCTACACTATAAGGTTAAGAGAATCGTCATTTAAAGAAAAATGGAGAAAATGGACCCATTTTCTGGCCCTAGAGTCTGCATAACTGTTCTTCCCAATACAACTGTACACTGAGTGTGAATTTTGTGAGATTCTACTGATTGGGTTTCTGGTAAACTTGCGCAAAAGATGGTAGAAATATTGTATATGTAAGGGTTATTGATCAGTGATTCCGATGATCACAATTCTTTTTTTTTTTTGTATCAATTGTATTAGATGCCTCCTCCTTACCTTCCTTTGATTTTGTTCAATGCATGTTATCTTTTTTGTTGTCGTTCTCATAAAATTCCAATAAAAATGAAAGTGTTAAAAAATAATAATAATGCGGATAATAAACTACGATGGAAACACGTTTACACAGGGTTCATACAGGGGGCTTAAAGTGCTGGAATTTAACTTTCTGACATTGAAATCCTAGAAAACCCTTGGAAACGGCCATATTTATGAAGAGGCACTTAAAGTGCTTAAATCATTGGAAAATCATCCGTCCTTCGGATGAGACGTTAAACCGAGGTCCTGACTCTCTGTGGTCATTAAAAATCCCAGAATGTCCTTCGAAAAAGAGTAGGGGTGTAACCCCGGCATCCTGGCCAAATTTGCCCAGTGGCCTCTGTCTATCATGACCTCCTAATCATCCCCATATACTGATTGGCTTCATCACTGTCTCCTCTCCACCAGTAAGCTGGTGTATGGTGGGCGTTCTGGCGCAGTATGGCTGCCGTCGCATCATCCAAGTGGATGCTGCACATTGGTGGTGGTTGAGGAGATTCCCCCATCTATGTAAAGCGCTTTGAGGTCTCAGAAAAAGCGCTATATAAATGTAACAAATTATTATTATTATTATAAAGACAATATATATGAAATTAGTGTTTAATCGATGAAACAACATTTTCATGCAAAATTAAAGTTGCAGCCTGTCTGATAATAGCCTGGGAAAACCCAGACAACTTCCGGCAGATTCAGATTTGCTCTGCAAGTAGTCTGGCAAAGATCTCATTCAAGCCCATTTCCATGGCCTCGAAATCGCGGCACCAATCAGAAACGTTGGGGCGGGCTTTACACGATGCCGATCGCTCTGATTGGTTTGAGGTCTGTCCAATTGCGCCCAGAGGCATTCGAGCGACGTCCGTTCAACTTTTAAATGCATTATTATATTCAAATTGCAAACACATGAGGACAGTCTCCATGAAAGACCCACTGGCAGATGAACGTGCTACTACATTTCTCTCCGAAACGGTAGGAAATTAAATTAGATTTAATAGAGGATTTTAACTGTGACACGATGATTGACAGGGCAGTTTAAGTGACAGGACGCACGCGACAGATCCGTCCGATACAGATGATGAAGTAGTGTGTCCCAAAGCTTGCCTACTTTTCTGCTACACATTCAAAAGTAAATACCTTTTCTTCACAAAAACATACTTTTATGGCGTAGTGTAACTTTGGCGAATTGGGACGCAGCATATGGCTTTACACGATGACGATCGCTCTGATTGGTTTTAGGAGTTTTAGGTCTATCCAACTGCGCCCAGAGGCATTTGAGCGACGTCCATTGGTGACGCCCCTTTGGAAATGAGTTATTAATGAAGCTTTGCCAGACCATAACTCAGTTACTACTGAGAATGGTCTGGTTTTAACCAGGATAATCTGATAAAGATATAAAGACATTTCGCATGACTACAAACGTGATATTGCTCATATATATATATATATATATATATATATATATATATACACACAAGTATATGATACAGCTTTCATTCTTCAGGTCAATCATATATTCATGGGAAAAAAATCTTGAATAAGTTTGAATAAGCGATATCTTTGTCATAGTGTCCTTTCAATGGTTAAAGTTTCCACAGTCATTGCACACTTTGTATGTGCTGCACTTTATTTGTACCATTTTGTTTTATTAATATGTTTTTTATTTCTCTGTTTAACTTTTTTAGAATTTAAAAAATAATAGATATTGTTTTGATAAGTGAGATCTCTGATTGTAGTCCTTGAAAAGAGTTTTAAAGTCTTGCAGTGTAATTTGACAGTATCTGTACGAGCCCTGTTCAAACCTCAGCTGACTTTGGCTCATCAGAGGCTGTGATTGGATAACTGTGTTTGGTGCCCGAGAACACAAACTTTGAAACCGGTTCCAAGGTGCAAAAAATCGAACCCGATCCAAAGTTTTTTTATGACGAACGTTTCGGAGGCAGTGTGTAAACCTGATTGACATAACGTGAGGTCGTATTTGTTTTTTCGGACTCGGTGTGCAAGGAGCTCTACTGAGATTCGCACCAGTTTCCCAGGAAGTGCTGATTCTGTTCTCTTGGTTCTGATGTGTGTGTGTGTGTGTGTGTGTGTGTGTGTGTTGCAGCTCCTGAAGGAGCAGGGCGTGGAGGTGGCCTACATCTACAGCGCTCTGGACCAGACGGCCCGTAAGATCAACATCGGCCGCTTCGTCCACCGGAAGGCCATGGTTCTGCTGGTCACGGATGTGGCGGCCCGGGGCATCGACATCCCACTCCTCGACAACGTCATCAACTTCAACTTCCCGTCCAAGCCCAAACTCTTCCTGCACAGAGTCGGTGTGTGACTAAGCAGACGCTTGACCTCTAACCCCTGAACTTAAACCCCTGACCTTGAACTTTAACCCCATACCTCTAACCCATGTCCTCTAACCCCTGACCTCGACTTCTAATCCCGACCTCGACCTCTAACCCCGACCTCGACCTCTAACCCCTGACCTCTGTGTTGCAGGTCGCGTGGCTCGCGCCGGCAGAGGCGGGACAGCGCTCAGTCTGGTGTGTTCTGATGAAGTGCCGTTCCTCTACGATCTGCATCTGTTCTTGGGTCGACCCGTACAGTTCGCCGTCCCTGAACACACACCAGGTAAACACAGGGGACTCTGTGCTGTGTGTGTGTGTCTGTGTGTGTGTGCTGTGCTGTGTGTGTGTGTGTGTGTGTGTGTCTGTGTGTGTGTGTGTGCAGGGATCGACATTAACGCTTGTCTGGGACAAGTGGATATTTTTTAAGATACGGGTGAAAGAGAATTTTACTTGCCCGACCGGACAAGAAGCCTCATCCTTTCCTCGGGTCATTTTGACCCGAAACTTTTGTCGCACTTGAACCACGAATACACACACGGTTTTTTAAATTGATTCGAGCAGTTTTGTGGTTGAAATTTAAAAAAGTTAAAACCTTCCCTCGCGGGTCAATTTGACCCCTATAAAAATGAAAGGAATGTGAGGACACAGAAAAAACAAAAAATGTTCAAAATTCAAACTAAAAATGCTAAAACTTTACCAATAATTTATTTTATAATGCCTACATGTGTGTGTGAATGCACACTGAAGAGAGCTGGCTTTAGGACCCAGCGGAACAGCTCATTTGCTCATATAGAGCTATAGCGCCATCTAGAGTCATGAAATATCATCTTATATTATTTATTTCCCACAAGAGGTCGGCAAAGACCCCCGATGCAAGATATTTTGAGCTGAATTAAAAGGGTTATGCATGAAATTGAGTTATTTTTAATTTAAGTTGAAATAATGTGAGGAATGTGCTTTTAACAAGAGCATGATTAATTTATTGTAAGTCGCGATGGATAGTGGATAATACATTTATTACTGACGGTAACAAGGTGGCGCTGTTGAGCCTCTCGAGGAGAAATGGAAACAAATGAGCGCAGCTCAAACAAACAAACTCAGTTAACAACATAAACATTAAAAATGTGAAGTTTTTATATTTTTAACATATGATAGTTAAAGGTCCCATTGCATGAAAATGTCACTTTATGAAGTTTTTTAACCTTAATATGAGTCCCCCTAGCCTGCCTATGGTCCCCCAGTGGCTAGACGTTCTGATGGGTGTAACCCAAGCCCTGGGTATTTCTGAGAAAATGAAAGCTCAGACGGCGATTCTAGAATCTTCCCCTTATGTCGTCATAAGGTTAAAGGTCACCTCCCCTTTCTCTGCTGGCTCGCCCATGAGAAAATGAGTGGCGCGAGCGCAATATTGTTTTTTCCTCGAGAGACATCACGGCTTGCTAACGAGCGAAGCATGGCAGTTGCTCAGTGTTTGGATGTACAAATGAACACAAAGGTATTGTTTTAGTTCCTTCACAGCCAATCACAGCAGTGGGCGTTTACACTGAAGTCTCACAGCAGCCAATCACAGCAGTGGGTGTTTACACTGAAGTCTCACAGCAGCCAATCACAGCAGTGGGCGTTTACACTGAAGTCTCACAGCCAATCACAGCAGTGGGCGTTTACACTGAAGTCTCACAGCAGCCAATCACAGCAGTGGGCGTGTACACTGAAGTCTCACAGCAGCCAATCACAGCAGTGGGCGTTTACACTGAAGTCTCACAGCCAATCACAGCAGTGGGCGTTTACACTGAAGTCTCACAGCCAATCACAGCAGTGGGCGTTTACACTGAAGTCTCACAGCCAATCACAGCAGTGGGCGTTTACACTGAAGTCTCACAGCCAATCACAGCAGTGGGCGTTTACACTGAAGTCTCACAGCCAATCACAGCAGTGGGCGTTTACACTGAAGTCTCACAGCAGACACGCCCCTTCAAACAGAGCGGTCAAATCAGGGGCTAAAATCAGGCTAGAAAATATGCCTTTTATTTCTAAATTATAACAACTTTTGATCTAAAAAACATACTAACATTATAAGGGCACCCCAGGAAACATTCTAAAATAAAATAATCCATGCAATGGGACCTTTAAAGCAACATCACATGAGTGCTGTTTTCCTGAATACCATCATGATTGAAAATGTGACATTGGTTTCATACAACAGTTCAAAACATTTAAAATTAAGTCACTTACATTTTTTTACGCAATATTGACTGTTTTTGTTCTGTTTCAGCAGCGAAATAGTTCCAAAGATCACAGCAGAACCATCAGTGTTTCGTTACTGAATGATCCCAGATTCAATTACCCGTTCATAAACATCGGCCTCATTCCTGAATGAATCAGTCGTCTGAACGAATCGTTTGAATTAATGACTCAGTGACTCATTAAGACGGTCACCTGCCGCCACCTACTGGTGGTTCAGTTTCGTGTTTAAAAGTATCATTCTTTCCAGCGTTTATTTGTAAAATATTTAAAACCATCTCATAACATTTTTTAGTGCAGTTGTAATTTTTTTTAGTGTAAATGATTTAATTTGATCAGCCTTAACTCTATAGTGTCTTATTATTCTAAATTGAATTTATTGATCAAATTTAGGAATTTAAAATGAAAGATAAAACATATATTTAATAAGATTAAAGGGGGAAATGCCCTTTAACGATGCAGATATGACAATATGCAGATTAAAATATATCAAAGCTGATAATATTGCTTCAGAATAAATAATATTTACAACACAATTTTTTTGTTTTCTGGATAAGCAACTTTTTTACTCTTGATGTAAATAACAGATTTACTTGTCCGAAGGACGAGCACATGAAAAGGCTTAATGTGGAGCCTGGTGTGTGTGTGTACTGTATATATGTGTGTGTGTGTACTGTATGTGTGTGTGTGTGTGTGTGTACTATCTCTCTCTCTCTCTCTCTCTCTCTCTCTCTCTCTCTCTCTCTCTCTATATATATATATGTGTGTGTACTGTATGTGTGTGTGTGTGTGTGTACTATCTATCTATCTATATATATATATATGTGTGTGTGTGTACTGTATGTGTGTTTGTGTACTATATATATATATATTAGGGGTGTGCAAAGCAGCCGGTATTTGTATCTGTATTTGTATTTGTATTCGAGTAAAATTCAAAATAGGTGTAAAAATACATTTTTTGTGTGTTACACTTCTAATTTACGTTATAGTGCAAGTATTCTTTAATTATATCCATTATAATAATTATGGATATGCAATATTGGTTGATGTTTTTCCTTAAATCCAGCAATGAACATGTAACGGAACGCTACGAACACGTTAACGTTACTCTGTCAACAGCCTATTGTCTAAATTACCGAGCTAACAGAGCTACTAGTGTTGTCACGGTGCCAACATTTCAGTATTCGGTACCAATACCAGTGAAAATCCTCGGTTCTCGGTACCAATTTCGGTACCAAAGCTTAATTTAGATTAAATGTACATATATTAAAGTGTATATCACGGTTACAAAGATGGAAACTGTAGTATTAAAAACACTTTACAATAAGATTCAATTTGTTAGATAACATTAGATAAAATGACCTAACAATAAACAATAGTTATATACTGTCGCAATTATTCTCCTTGGGGTTCATTTAAAAATACATTTTTAAAATCAAAAGTTAACATTATTTATGTTAACATTATTTAATGCACAATGACTGAAGTGAACAAACATGACCAATCAAGTGTTTGTATTAAATAACATTCATAAACATTAATTAATGTTGTAAAAATATGTTGTTCACTCAGTGTGTTGATGTAAGATAACGCATTAAGTAATGTTAATGAATGGTATCTTATTGTAGTGTTACCAAATACAGGAGATAAAACGTGTTTTATTTGACTTGGCTGTACTTTTATTTAATCCAAAACTGCATTCATATTTAATTTTAAAAGGGCTTTTTAAGCCTGCTAAGAGTTATCCAGCCAAGAATAAGCCTAGAACAGCTTTTCTGATGGACTGATATTAATGACATAATGACGGCTTTTTATTTCATTTCTCATCTCCATAAATATATCTAAAGCTAATGCAAGGGCTAGAAATCAATTAATTCTTTGCTGATACTTCCTCGTCATCATGAAGAGCGCAGTTCGTACCGCGTCTGTCGTTGCTATGCAACCAACATAGACGCGCCTGGAAAAACGAGCGCGCCGTTCGCTTCTATTATTATAAGCGCGCTTGCCGCGCACCTACATTTGAAATCTGCACGCGCAAAAAAAGCGCTATGTGAACGACCCCTTATGGCAACGTGACATTAGCCTAATCCAAAATATTTCCGTGTCATTTCCTCCTTTCTTATCAACAAGTGGATTTACAGCCGGAGGAAACGCAGCTTTTTGATATAAAGTTTTTCTTGTTCCCGAATACAAATATTTTTTTAAGTATTTGTTCGAAATAAGTATTCGTAAAAAACACATTATTTGTGCCTTTCCGAATACCTATTCGGGTTCGGCTCCACCCCTAATATATATATATATATATGTATATGTATATATATATGTATATGTATGTATGTGTGTGTATTGTATATATGTGTGTGTACTGTATGTGTGTGTACTGTATATATGTGTGTGTACTGACTGTGTGTGTACTGTATATATAAGTCTCTCTGTGCCGGTCGTCAGATGCGGACGGCGTGTTCGGTCGGGTTCCTCAGAGTGTTCTGGATGATGAAGAGTCTCAGCTTCAGACGGCTCACGAGAACTCTCTGGATCTGCAGACTCTACGCCGGGTCTCTGAGAACGCATACAAGCAGTACCTGAAGTCCCGACCCAGCCCGTCACCCGAGTCCGTCAAGCGCGTCAAGAGCGCAGACCTGTCCAAGATGGCCGTCCACCCGCTGCTGGGTGAGTGTGTGTGTGTGTGTGAGAGAGAGTGAGAGAGAGAGAGAGAGAGCCCGTCACCCGAGTCCGTCAAGCGCGTCAAGAGCGCAGACCTGTCCAAGATGGCCGTCCACCCGCTGCTGGGTGAGTGTGTGTGTGTGTGTGAGAGAGAGTGAGAGAGAGAGAGAGAGAGCCCGTCACCTGAGTCCGTCAAGCGCGTCAAGAGCGCAGACCTGTCCAAGATGGCCGTCCACCCACTGCTGGGTGAGTGTGTTTGTGTGAGAGAAACTCCTGCTGAACTCTTCTGTGTGTGTGTGTGTGTGTGTGTGTGTGTGTGTGTGTGTGTGTGTGTCTCTCAGGTTCTGGACTGGAGCGGGTGGAACTGGACCGGCTGCTGATGGTCGACTGCATCAAGGGCTACAAGGCTAAATCTGTACGTTTACTCCTTTATCCAGTATCGTCTCTCTGACGGCTCAGGGATGAACGTTCTGTCATCATTTACTCGGCTTGTGTCGTTCAAAATCAACATTACTTTCTTTCATCTTCTGAAGTTTGCAGTTCAAGCCGTTATTGGCTGATATCGCTCTCCTCTGTCCGTCTCAAATCGCATTTGTGATTAGGGTTGTGTATCGTTTGAATTTTAATGATTCCGATTCCAATTCTGCTTATTGATTCCGATTCTTAATTTTGATTCTAATAAGGTAAATATATCATGAACAGAAATCATCAGGCTAAAGAACACTTACACAAGGAGCGTTTGCCTGTGGTTTAAAAACACCATAGAAGAACAACTAGCATAACTAATATACATTTCAAGCATTATTAAAGACAATAAACACTCAGTAATTAAAAAATAGCAATCGTCACAAATAGATACAACTGAACAAAGAAACGATTGAAATGAACAGTGTTTTAAGATTTTCAGGTATACAGATTCAGAAACTAATCAAATGTAAATAACACTGCACTTTATAAATAAAACTCATTAAAATATAGTAATAAAAGTTATTCAGTCAGTCGAGTGAATTTTGGGTCCAGTATACTGATACACACGTGTGCAGCACAGAAAACTGTGCTTGAATGGCTTAAAGTCTCATTAAAATTTCCTATGTGCACGTTTAAGAGTGTGCAGCATAAGAAACAGCGCGCAAGTCGTCTTGATCTTGAATTGTTGAAAGTCATATTGAAATGCTCACAAGGGAATTGATCAGAGGAATCGAAATAAAAATTTTGTAACAAGTATCCAATTCCTGACCAAGTATTTTCGATTCCCAACCCTATTTCTGCATGTTTTCCGGTAACACTTTATTTTACAGTGTCTTTGTTAGACGTTACATGTACTTACTGTAGTAATAACAGTAAATTATGCATAATCACATGCAACTAACCCAAACCTTATAGTAAGTACTGTCACGACCGGCTCAAAGCCGTGACAAATAAGTGGAGGACTTAATAAAGGTTGGTAAGGTTGCAACAAGTTTTTATTAACATAATAAGTAAGAAAATAGGTAAAACGGGAAATCAATTACAAAATAACTAACAATTTCTGTCTGACAAACGATGTTAAAGTGTCAGACAAGCTCAAAGTAAATACAAAAGAAAACATAATCAAACAAAACAGAAAACAAACGGGAGAACAAGTCTCACAACGTCTGTCAACACTGGAGCCCTCCGAAGCACACCCAACATTCTCAAAGCCTAAGCTTATATACAAGTGAACATCATTCTCCTGATGGCCCTGCACAGGTGTACATCATTCTCCTGATGAGTCTCCCAGCCAGACCCACCAGTCGACAACAGCAGGCACAATCAGAGACTCGTCACAGTACATGTTAATTAATATTCCTCAGTACTCAAATGTATAATTGCACTGTAACAATGACACCTTAAAATAAAGTGTAACCTGCTTTACAACTAACTTTGTCTCGATTAGTCAAGAGAACCAATGAGTTTTTGCAACACAAGTTCAGATTGAGATTCCTTCGCGAAGCAAATTCATTCCCTACATATTGTTTAACTTCAGAAGACTTTGAATATAGTTCTGGTTCTGACTATCAGTTCAGATGTTTATTGGTCGAGCTGCACGTTCTTGTTTCCTCAGACTATTTTTGAAATCAACTCCAGCAACAAAACCAGTGCCAGCGAGGTGATGCGGGCCAAGCGATCCCGGGACAGTGCTCTGGTCCACAAGTTCTCCACAGCGCGAGCGGAGCTGATGGGCCAGGCCGCCGTCGCCGTGGTAACCAGGACAGAACCGCGACCCGACGAGGACGAAGACGAGATTCAGGTGAGCGTCAAACACACTGACTATGTGTGAGATCTCTGTGTGTGTGATCTCTGTGTGTGTGTGATCTCTGTGTGTGAGATTTCTGTGTGTCTGATCTCTGTGTGTCTGATCTCTGTGTGTGAGATTTCTGTGTGTCTGATATCTCTGTGTGTCTGATATCTCTGTGTGTCTGATATCTCTGTGTGTCTGATATCTCTGTGTGTCTGATATCTCTGTGTGTCTGTTATCTCTGTGTGTCTGATCTCTGCGTGTGTCTGATCTCTGTGTGTGTCTGATCTCTGTGTGTCTGATCTCTGTGTGTGTCTGATCTCTGTGTGTGTCTGATCTCTGTGTGTGTCTGATCTCTGTGTGTGTCTGATCTCTCTGCGTGTGTCTGATCTCTCTGCGTGTGTCTGATCTCCTGCGTGTGTCTGATCTCCTGCGTGTGTCTGATCTCCGCGTGTGTCTGATCTGATCTCCGTGTGTGTCTGATCTCCGTGTGTGTCTGATCTCAGTGTGTGTCTGATCTCCTGTGTGTGTCTGATCTCCTGTGTGTGTCTGATCTCCGTGTGTGTCTGATCTCTGTGTGTCTGATCTCTGTGTGTCTGATCTCTGTGTGTCTGATATCTGTGTGTCTGATATCTGTGTGTCTGATCTCTGTGTGTCTGATCTCTGTGTGTCTGATCTCTGTGTGTGTCTGATCTCTGTGTGTGTCTGATCTCTGTGTGTGTCTGATCTCCGTGTGTGTCTGATCTCTCTGCGTGTGTCTGATCTCTCTGCGTGTGTCTGATCTCCGCGTGTGTCTGATCTGATCTCCGTGTGTGTCTGATCTCCGTGTGTGTCTGATCTCTCTGCGTGTGTCTGATCTCTCTGTGTGAGATCTCTGTGTGTGTGATCTCTGTGTGTGTCTGATCTCTCTGTGTGTCTGATCTCTGTGTGTCTGATCTCTGTGTGTCTGATCTCTGTGTGTCTGATCTCTGTGTGTCTGATCTCTGTGTGTCTGATCTCTGTGTGTCTGATCTCTCTGCGTGTGTCTGATCTCTGTGTGTGTCTGATCTCTGTGTGTGTCTGATCTCCGTGTGTGTCTGATCTCTCTGCGTGTGTCTGATCTCTCTGCGTGTGTCTGATCTCCGCGTGTGTCTGATCTGATCTCCGTGTGTGTCTGATCTGATCTCCGTGTGTGTCTGATCTGATCTCCGTGTGTGTCTGATCTCAGTGTGTGTCTGATCTCCGTGTGTGTCTGATCTCTCTGCGTGTGTCTGATCTCTCTGCATGTGTCTGATCTCCGCGTGTGTCTGATCTGATCTCCGTGTGTGTCTGATCTCCGTGTGTGTCTGATCTCAGTGTGTGTCTGATCTCAGTGTGTGTCTGATCTCCTGTGTGTGTCTGATCTCCTGTGTGTGTCTGATCTCCGTGTGTGTCTGATATCAGTGTCTCTGTGTGTGTCTGATCTCTGTGTGTCTGATCTCTGTGTGTCTGATCTCTGTGTGTCTGATCTCTGTGTGTCTGATCTCTGTGTGTCTGATCTCTGTGTGTCTGATCTCTGTGTGTCTGATCTTCGTGTGTGTCTGATATCAGTGTCTCTGTGTGTGTCTGATATCTCTGTGTGTCTGATATCTCTGTGTGTCTGATCTCTGTGTGTCTGATCTCCGTGTGTGTCTGATCTTCGTGTGTGTCTGATATCAGTGTCTCTGTGTGTGTCTGATATCAGTGTCTCTGTGTGTGTCTGATATCTCTGTGTCTGATCTCTCTGATCTCTCTGTGTGTCTGATATCTCTGTGTCTGATCTCTCTGATCTCTCTGTGTGTCTGATATCTCTGTCTGATCTCTGTGTGTCTGATATCGCTGTGTGTCTGTTATCTCTGTGTGTCTGTTATTTCTGTGTCTGATCTCTGTGTGTCTGATCTCTCTGTGTGTCTGATCTCTCTGTGTGTCTGATATCTGCGTGTCTGATCTCTGTGTGTCTGATCTCTGTGTGTCTGATCTCTGTGTGTCTGATCTCTGTGTGTCTGATCTCTGTGTGTCTGATCTCTGTGTGTCTGATCTCTGTGTGTCTGATCTCCGCGTGTGTCTGATCTCCGCGTGTGTCTGATCTCCGCGTGTGTCTGATCTCCGTGTGTGTCTGATCTCTCTGCGTGTGTCTGATCTCCGCGTGTGTCTGATCTCCGCGTGTGTCTGATCTCCGCGTGTGTCTGATATCAGTGTCTCTGATATCAGTGTCTCTGTGTGTGTCTGATATCTCTGTGTCTGATCTCTCTGATCTCTCTGTGTGTCTGATATCTCTGATCTCTCTGTGTGTCTGATATCTCTGTGTCTGATCTCTCTGATCTCTCTGTGTGTCTGATATCTCTGTCTGATCTCTGTGTGTCTGATATCGCTGTGTGTCTGTTATCTCTGTGTGTCTGTTATTTCTGTGTCTGATCTCTGTGTGTCTGATCTCTCTGTGTGTCTGATCTCTCTGTGTGTCTGATATCTGCGTGTCTGATCTCTGTGTGTCTGATCTCTGTGTGTCTGATCTCTGTGTGTCTGATCTCTGTGTGTCTGATCTCTGTGTGTCTGATCTCTGTGTGTCTGATCTCCGCGTGTGTCTGATCTCCGCGTGTGTCTGATCTCCGCGTGTGTCTGATCTCCGTGTGTGTCTGATCTCTCTGCGTGTGTCTGATCTCCGCGTGTGTCTGATCTCCGTGTGTGTCTGATCTCTCTGCGTGTGTCTGATCTCCGCGTGTGTCTGATCTCTGTTTGTGTCTGATCTCTGTGTGTGTCTGATCTCTGTGTGTCTGATCTCTGTGTGTCTGATCTCTGTGTGTCTGATCTCTGTGTGTCTGATATCTCTGTGTCTGATCTCTCTGATCTCTCTGTGTGTCTGATATCTCTGTGTCTGATCTCTCTGATCTCTCTGTGTGTCTGATATCTCTGTCTGATCTCTGTGTGTCTGATATCGCTGTGTGTCTGTTATCTCTGTGTGTCTGTTATTTCTGTGTCTGATCTCTGTGTGTCTGATCTCTCTGTGTGTCTGATCTCTCTGTGTGTCTGATATCTGCGTGTCTGATCTCTGTGTGTCTGATCTCTGTGTGTCTGATCTCTGTGTGTCTGATCTCTGTGTGTCTGATCTCTGTGTGTCTGATCTCTGTGTGTCTGATCTCTGTGTGTCTGATCTCCGCGTGTGTCTGATCTCCGCGTGTGTCTGATCTCCGCGTGTGTCTGATCTCCGCGTGTGTCTGATCTCCGCGTGTGTCTGATATCAGTGTCTCTGATATCAGTGTCTCTGTGTGTGTCTGATATCTCTGTGTCTGATCTCTCTGATCTCTCTGTGTGTCTGATATCTCTGATCTCTCTGTGTGTCTGATATCTCTGTGTCTGATCTCTCTGATCTCTCTGTGTGTCTGATATCTCTGTCTGATCTCTGTGTGTCTGATATCGCTGTGTGTCTGTTATCTCTGTGTGTCTGTTATTTCTGTGTCTGATCTCTGTGTGTCTGATCTCTCTGTGTGTCTGATCTCTCTGTGTGTCTGATATCTGCGTGTCTGATCTCTGTGTGTCTGATCTCTGTGTGTCTGATCTCTGTGTGTCTGATCTCTGTGTGTCTGATCTCTGTGTGTCTGATCTCTGTGTGTCTGATCTCTGTGTGTCTGATCTCTGTGTGTCTGATCTCCGCGTGTGTCTGATCTCCGCGTGTGTCTGATCTCCGCGTGTGTCTGATCTCCGTGTGTGTCTGATCTCTCTGCGTGTGTCTGATCTCCGCGTGTGTCTGATCTCCGTGTGTGTCTGATCTCTCTGCGTGTGTCTGATCTCCGCGTGTGTCTGATCTCTGTTTGTGTCTGATCTCTGTGTGTGTCTGATCTCTGTGTGTGTCTGATCTCTGTGTGTCTGATCTCTGTGTGTCTGATCTCTGTGTGTGTCTGATCTCTCTGCGTGTGTCTGATCTCTGTTTGTGTCTGATCTCTGTGTGTGTCTGATCTCTGCGTGTGTCTGATCTCTGTGTGTCTGATCTCTGTGTGTCTGATCTCTGTGTGTCTGATCTCTGCGTGTGTCTGATCTCTGCGTGTGTCTGATCTCTGCGTGTGTCTGATCTCTGCGTGTGTCTGATCTCTGTGTGTCTGATCTCTGCGTGTGTCTGATCTCTGTGTGTCTGATCTCTGTGTGTCTGATCTACGTGTGTGTCTGATCTCTCTGCGTTTGTCTGATCTCTCTGCGTGTGTCTGATCTCTCTGCGTGTGTCTGATCTCCGCGTGTGTCTGATCTGATCTCCGTGTGTGTCTGATCTGATCTCCGTGTGTGTCTGATCTCCGTGTGTGTCTGATCTCTGTGTGTGTCTGATCTCCGTGTGTGTCTGATCTCTCTGCGTGTGTCTGATCTCCGCGTGTGTCTGATCTCCGTGTGTGTCTGATCTCTCTGCGTGTGTCTGATCTCCGCGTGTGTCTGATCTCCGCGTGTGTCTGATCTCCGCGTGTGTCTGATATCAGTGTCTCTGATATCAGTGTCTCTGTGTGTGTCTGATATCTCTGTGTCTGATCTCTCTGATCTCTCTGTGTGTCTGATATCTCTGATCTCTCTGTGTGTCTGATATCTCTGTGTCTGATCTCTCTGATCTCTCTGTGTGTCTGATATCTCTGTCTGATCTCTGTGTGTCTGATATCGCTGTGTGTCTGTTATCTCTGTGTGTCTGTTATTTCTGTGTCTGTTATTTCTGTGTCTGATCTCTGTGTGTCTGATCTCTCTGTGTGTCTGATATCTCTGTGTGTCTGATCTCTGTGTGTCTGATCTCTGTGTGTCTGATCTCTGTGTGTCTGATCTCTGTGTGTCTGATCTCTGTGTGTCTGATCTCTGTGTGTCTGATCTCCGCGTGTGTCTGATCTCCGCGTGTGTCTGATCTCCGCGTGTGTCTGATCTCCGTGTGTGTCTGATCTCTCTGCGTGTGTCTGATCTCCGCGTGTGTCTGATCTCCGCGTGTGTCTGATCTCCGCGTGTGTCTGATATCAGTGTCTCTGATATCAGTGTCTCTGTGTGTGTCTGATATCTCTGTGTCTGATCTCTCTGATCTCTGTGTGTCTGATATCTCTGTGTCTGATCTCTGTGTGTCTGATATCTCTGTGTGTCTGATATCTCTGTGTGTCTGATATCTCTGTGTGTCTGTTATCTCTGTGTCTGATCTCTGTGTGTCTGATATCTCTGTGTGTCTGATATCTCTGTGTGTCTGTTATCTCTGTGTCTGATCTCTGTGTGTGTCTGATCTCTGTTTGTGTCTGATCTCTGCGTGTGTCTGATCTCTGCGTGTGTCTGATCTCTGTGTGTCTGATCTCTGTGTGTCTGATCTCTGTGTGTCTGATCTCAGTGTGTGTCTGATCTCTGTGTGTCTGTTATCTCTGTGTCTGATCTCTGTGTGTGTCTGATCTCTGTGTGTCTGATCTCTGTGTGTCTGATCTCTGTGTGTCTGATCTCTGTGTGTCTGATCTCTGCGTGTGTCTGATCTCTGCGTGTGTCTGATCTCTGCGTGTGTCTGATCTCTGCGTGTGTCTGATCTCTGTGTGTCTGATCTCTGCGTGTGTCTGATCTCTGTGTGTCTGATCTCTGTGTGTCTGATCTCAGTGTGTGTCTGATCTACGTGTGTGTCTGATCTCTCTGCGTGTGTCTGATCTCTCTGCGTGTGTCTGATCTCCGCGTGTGTCTGATCTGATCTCCGTGTGTGTCTGATCTGATCTCCGTGTGTGTCTGATCTCCGTGTGTGTCTGATCTCTGTGTGTGTCTGATCTCCGTGTGTGTCTGATCTCTCTGCGTGTGTCTGATCTCTCTGCGTGTGTCTGATCTCCGCGTGTGTCTGATCTGATCTCCGTGTGTGTCTGATCTGATCTCCGTGTGTGTCTGATCTGATCTCCGTGTGTGTCTGATCTCAGTGTGTGTCTGATCTCCGTGTGTGTCTGATCTCTCTGCGTGTGTCTGATCTCTCTGCGTGTGTCTGATCTCTCTGCATGTGTCTGATCTCCGCGTGTGTCTGATCTGATCTCCGTGTGTGTGTCTGATCTCCGTGTGTGTCTGATCTCAGTGTGTGTCTGATCTCCTGTGTGTGTCTGATCTCCTGTGTGTGTCTGATCTCCGTGTGTGTCTGATATCAGTGTCTCTGTGTGTGTCTGATCTCTGTGTGTCTGATCTCTGTGTGTCTGATCTCTGTGTGTCTGATCTCTGTGTGTCTGATCTCTGTGTGTCTGATCTCTGTGTGTCTGATCTTCGTGTGTGTCTGATATCAGTGTCTCTGTGTGTGTCTGATATCTCTGTGTGTCTGATATCTCTGTGTGTCTGATCTCTGTGTGTCTGATCTCCGTGTGTGTCTGATCTTCGTGTGTGTCTGATATCAGTGTCTCTGTGTGTGTCTGATATCAGTGTCTCTGTGTGTGTCTGATATCTCTGTGTCTGATCTCTCTGTGTGTCTGATCTCTCTGTGTCTGATCTCTGTGTGTCTGATATCTCTGTGTGTCTGATATCTCTGTGTGTCTGTTATCTCTGTGTCTGATCTCTGTGTGTGTCTGATCTCTGTTTGTGTCTGATCTCTGTGTGTGTCTGATCTCTGCGTGTGTCTGATCTCTGTGTGTCTGATCTCTGTGTGTCTGATCTCTGTGTGTCTGATCTCAGTGTGTGTCTGATCTCTGTGTGTCTGTTATCTCTGTGTCTGATCTCTGTGTGTGTCTGATCTCTGTTTGTGTCTGATCTCTGTGTGTGTCTGATCTGATCTCCGTGTGTGTCTGATCTGATCTCCGTGTGTGTCTGATCTGATCTCCGTGTGTGTCTGATCTCAGTGTGTGTCTGATCTCCGTGTGTGTCTGATCTCTCTGCGTGTGTCTGATCTCTCTGCGTGTGTCTGATCTCTCTGCATGTGTCTGATCTCCGCGTGTGTCTGATCTGATCTCCGTGTGTGTGTCTGATCTCCGTGTGTGTCTGATCTCAGTGTGTGTCTGATCTCCTGTGTGTGTCTGATCTCCTGTGTGTGTCTGATCTCCGTGTGTGTCTGATATCAGTGTCTCTGTGTGTGTCTGATCTCTGTGTGTCTGATCTCTGTGTGTCTGATCTCTGTGTGTCTGATCTCTGTGTGTCTGATCTCTGTGTGTCTGATCTCTGTGTGTCTGATCTTCGTGTGTGTCTGATATCAGTGTCTCTGTGTGTGTCTGATATCTCTGTGTGTCTGATATCTCTGTGTGTCTGATCTCTGTGTGTCTGATCTCCGTGTGTGTCTGATCTTCGTGTGTGTCTGATATCAGTGTCTCTGTGTGTGTCTGATATCAGTGTCTCTGTGTGTGTCTGATATCTCTGTGTCTGATCTCTCTGTGTGTCTGATCTCTCTGTGTCTGATCTCTGTGTGTCTGATATCTCTGTGTGTCTGATATCTCTGTGTGTCTGTTATCTCTGTGTCTGATCTCTGTGTGTGTCTGATCTCTGTTTGTGTCTGATCTCTGTGTGTGTCTGATCTCTGCGTGTGTCTGATCTCTGTGTGTCTGATCTCTGTGTGTCTGATCTCTGTGTGTCTGATCTCAGTGTGTGTCTGATCTCTGTGTGTCTGTTATCTCTGTGTCTGATCTCTGTGTGTGTCTGATCTCTGTTTGTGTCTGATCTCTGTGTGTGTCTGATCTCTGCGTGTGTCTGATCTCTGTGTGTCTGATCTCTGTGTGTCTGATCTCTGTGTGTCTGATCTCTGCGTGTGTCTGATCTCTGCGTGTGTCTGATCTCTGCGTGTGTCTGATCTCTGTGTGTCTGATCTCTGCGTGTGTCTGATCTCTGTGTGTCTGATCTCTGTGTGTGTCTGATCTCCGTGTGTGTCTGATCTCTCTGCGTGTGTCTGATCTCCGCGTGTGTCTGATATCTGCGTGTCTGATCTCTGTGTGTCTGATCTCTGTGTGTCTGATCTCTTTGTGTCTGATCTCTGTGTGTCTGATCTCCGCGTGTGTCTGATCTCCGCGTGTGTCTGATCTCCGCGTGTGTCTGATCTCCGTGTGTGTCTGATCTCTCTGCGTGTGTCTGATCTCCGCGTGTGTCTGATCTCCGTGTGTGTCTGATCTCTCTGCGTGTGTCTGATCTCCGCGTGTGTCTGATCTCCGCGTGTGTCTGATCTCCGCGTGTGTCTGATATCAGTGTCTCTGATATCAGTGTCTCTGTGTGTGTCTGATATCTCTGTGTCTGATCTCTCTGATCTCTGTGTGTCTGATATCTCTGTGTCTGATCTCTGTGTGTCTGATATCTCTGTGTGTCTGATATCTCTGTGTGTCTGATATCTCTGTGTGTCTGTTATCTCTGTGTCTGATCTCTGTGTGTCTGATATCTCTGTGTGTCTGATATCTCTGTGTGTCTGTTATCTCTGTGTCTGATCTCTGTGTGTGTCTGATCTCTGTTTGTGTCTGATCTCTGTGTGTGTCTGATCTCTGCGTGTGTCTGATCTCTGTGTGTCTGATCTCTGTGTGTCTGATCTCTGTGTGTCTGATCTCAGTGTGTGTCTGATATCAGTGTCTCTGATATCAGTGTCTCTGTGTGTGTCTGATATCTCTGTGTCTGATCTCTCTGATCTCTCTGTGTGTCTGATATCTCTGATCTCTCTGTGTGTCTGATATCTCTGTGTCTGATCTCTCTGATCTCTCTGTGTGTCTGATATCTCTGTCTGATCTCTGTGTGTCTGATATCGCTGTGTGTCTGTTATCTCTGTGTGTCTGTTATTTCTGTGTCTGATCTCTGTGTGTCTGATCTCTCTGTGTGTCTGATCTCTCTGTGTGTCTGATCTCTCTGTGTGTCTGATCTCTGTGTGTCTGATCTCTGTGTGTCTGATCTCTGTGTGTCTGATCTCTGTGTGTCTGATCTCCGCGTGTGTCTGATCTCCGCGTGTGTCTGATCTCCGCGTGTGTCTGATCTCCGTGTGTGTCTGATCTCTCTGCGTGTGTCTGATCTCCGCGTGTGTCTGATCTCCGTGTGTGTCTGATCTCTCTGCGTGTGTCTGATCTCCGCGTGTGTCTGATCTCCGCGTGTGTCTGATCTCCGCGTGTGTCTGATATCAGTGTCTCTGATATCAGTGTCTCTGTGTGTGTCTGATATCTCTGTGTCTGATCTCTCTGATCTCTGTGTGTCTGTGTGTCTGATATCTCTGTGTGTCTGATATCTCTGTGTGTCTGATCTCTGTGTGTCTGATATCCCTGTGTGTCTGATCTCTGCAGACGGTGTTCTCTGAGGTGGTGGGAGGGAAGAAACGAAAGCAAGATACTGAAACCAGCAGAAAGAAAACATTACCAGGAAAAGATGAAGAATTCTATATCCCGTACAGACCCAAAGACTTCGACTCAGAGCGAGGGTATGACACCTGCTTTATTATTATTATTATTATTATTATTATTATTATCATTGTTGTTGTTATTATTAATATTATTATTATTATTATTATTATTATTAGTAGTAGTAGTAGTAGTATTCATTGTGTTTAATTTGAAAACTGTTAAATGCGTCTGTGTGTGTGTGTGTGTGTGTGTGTGTGTGTGTAGGCTGAGTCTCGGGGCAGATGCGGGCTCGTTCGAGCATCAGGCCTCCTCTGCAGTTCTGGATCTGATGGGTGACGAGAGCAACTCTTTAAATCAACACAAGAGCCTGATGAAGTGGTGAGCAGCGGCGGCTTTTACACGCGTGACCCTGTGCACACGTGTTCTTATCCTGACACACGTGTTCTTATCCTGACACACGCGTGTTCTCCGCAGGGATCGCAAGAGGAAGCGCTTCGTCCGTGACACGGGTAAAGACGACAAACACAAGAAGATCAGGACAGAGAGTGGAACGGTGGTCAGCGGCAAGAAGAAGAAAAAGAACTTGTATCCTTCTGGAAAAGAGTATTTTCTTATCACATCGTTCCAGAGCAGTTTTACAGGAATTCATGATGTTCATGTCTTCATTTCTAACAGCAGGTTAGATCTGGGCGATGGGATGGTTTACATTTCAGAGACGATATAAACAATCAAGCCCAGGACTTTTGTCACGCATGAACCACGAATACACACAAAAAAAAAAATTTATGGATTCGAGGAGTTTTGTGGTTGAAATTTAAAAAAGTATCAAAACCTTCCCTTGCCGGTCAATTTGATCCCTTAGGAATGAATGGAATGTGAGGAATGTTTCAGTACACAAATAAAAACCTTTAAATGCTTAAAATTCAAACTAAAAATGCTGAAACTTTACCAAAAATGTTTGTTATAATGTCTACATGTGTATCTGAATGCATACTGAAGTGAACTGGCTTTAGGACCCAGAGGAACAGCTCGTTTGCTCCATATAGAGCGATAAGGCCATCTATGTTAATTAAGTAATTGCATGTCAGTTGGTTCTCCTGACTTTGGTCCAGTTATGAAGAATGGAAGAAGAAGAATAAGATGGATGACCGAGCATCAGACTCGGATGGAGAAACTGGAGGACCGTCGAGAGGGAGGAACTCCAGCGGTAAGAGACCAATGCTAAGTCCCAATTCCCCTACTTATACTACGCCATAAAAGTATTAAAGCATTTAAAGTACTCTTTTTGTGAAAAAATAGTACATGCTTTTGAGTGTAGCAAAAGAGTAGGCAAGCTTTGGGACATAGTACTTTGTCATCTTTAACAGACAGCTCTGTCGCTTAGTTACGTGCTTAAACGCCCTCCATGTTTGTAGTTTTTTAACACTTTTCACTTGTGTTTGTAGTTCTAATCAAATCCTCGTCCACAGCTCAATGGGTTGTGGGCGATATTAACCGTTAGCGTGTTCACGGATCTGCACTTCGGATTCTGACCGGAAAAAGTAGACCATCCGGGTATCTTTGGAATACTCATTTCAACATACTATGATTTGGGACGTACTAATTCTATTTTCGAATACTATTTAGGACGGATAGAATGCGAATTGGGACGCACCGAAAGATTGTGTTGTAAAATCATCCAGTGATCACATGACATCCGCTCTTGAGTACTAGTGTGTTTGTGTTGTGGTTTCTTCAGGTCGTGGAGGAAGAGGAGGAGCTTATGGCCAGTCGAGAGGAAGAGGAGGAGCTTATGGCCAGTCGAGAGGAAGAGGAGGAGCTTATGGCCAGTCGGGAGGAAGAGGAGGAGCTTATGGCCAGTCGGGAGGAAGAGGAGGAGCTCATGCCGACAGCGGCTCGCGTGTGCGATCGGAGCTGAAGAACCGCGATCAGATCCTTAAGCTACGCAAGCGTAAAGCTAAACAGCAGTTCCTGCAGAGCGGCGGCATGAAGAAGCTGCGCGCCAAAGGAAAGCAGCGGCTACAGGAAGTGATGCGTTCTGGCTTCGGGCGTGGCGGCAACAAGAAGGGAAAGATGAGGAAGAGACTTTAATAGAGGAACCGATACGAACAATCACGCTTCCACGGAAAACAAGATGGACGTCTGGAACTCTTTTGCTTAAACGTTACATGCACATGTTTCTCTTGTCTGCATTAAAAGAGATGTTTCGGTTCAACTATTGACACAATGTCCATTACCACTGAAAATAATTTCCACTGCAGTTTCTTAAATTTTGTTGCTGTTGTTAAACAATTACTAAACCGGTCAGTTACAGTAAGACCTCACAGTGCAGTTGGCGCCACAACTTTATACCGGTTCACATGAGATTGGTGTGATAGAAATGTTTACTGAACTTTTGTCTTTAGATTCCAGTGTCATCATGAACACGTGACACCAGGAGAGCCTGTGAGTTTCACATTATGTGTGACAGGTTCTCAAAACCCATTAAATTAAGAAACCCTTTAACAATTAATTTGTTTATAATTATGCTAAGGGTTCACTCTTAAAGTTGACATGAAACTGAAGTTGTGCTCGTCTTTTCTTCCCTATTGTGTCGTGTATCCAAGTGAAACACTTCTGGAACAAGAACAAATGTAAAAAAATAAATAAATAAAAGTTTGCTATTGGCTGATCTCATGTGAGTGACAGGTTATAGCACCGCCCTTGTCATCAGAGAAGAGACGAGACGCTCCAAGATGAACTTGTTCTGATTCAAGATTATTAACACAATAATGATGTGCACCCATAAATCATTTAGAATAAACCCTGCAATATTACATTAAAAAATAAGATCTGTTTTGGTTTTATGGTGACTAGCAAGCAAGCGTTCAACTTCTAAATGTACATTGAATAGTACCTTTATAACAGGACAATTTATTGATTGTGGTCCTATTTAAGTGGAAAAAAGGCATTCTTCGCAGACTACACATTTCTGCACAAATAAAATGTGCGACATTTTACCACACAATTATATTAGTATAACACTTGCACTGGATTCAAACAATTATTAAAAAGGAAGCACAAACTGCAAAAGCAGCAGACCTTCAGCCACAGTGTCCGAATTCACTCCTTCAAGTGAACTATGTCAGTGTATTAATGTAGGGAATATTGAATTAGGGTATAAGGGCGATTTCGAATACAGCTGTGTCATTAATCTTTCGAGCGTGATTCCAGCGCGCATGCGTCACATGGATTCTTCCCGCGCAAACATTTGAACGTTAACGGACGTAACGCCAGTCGCCAGTGTGTCCTGCAGTGTTGAGGAAGTGACGTGTCTAAACGCGGTGAGTCCCGCTGTACTGGTCAAGAGATTGATGATGATGATGATGATGATGATGATGATGGTGGTGTAATATGAGGTGACGGCTCGTGAAATGGGAAACTCTTAAAGTGGTTATCACTCAATAGTCCGTGTCACACGGCAATCGCGGTAAAATACCGTATAATTACCTGATTGACTTGGTCATTAAATAGGCCTACACAAATGTATGCTGTTGACATAGGCTAAGCAACGGTTTTCTGTTGTTGTTTTTTTTACCGGTGTTGTGCCGAATTCGAATTCGCATCTGGTGTTGACAGACAAATTATTTGTTGCTGGAATCTTATCACATCTTCTCCGCACGCAAGTCGACTTATGCCAAAAGAGTAACACTTGATGATGTTTGATGTAGGACAGGGGTCGGTTTTTCGCATCGGGCCAAAAAAAAAATTCGGCACTAGATGGCGGCCCAGAATATATTCAAAGAATGAATTAAATAATTAATTAATAAAAAATTCAAGATTTGCCTGTGACAGATTGTTACAGTGTCTTCTGTAACTGCTAGTGAGCTGTTACTCTGTGTTAAATCCTGTAGGAGGACAGTCATTAACAAAAAGCCACATGTGGCGGTGTCCGGGTTTTACACTGGATAAATTAATAAAGCAGTAGTGCCAGTTTTGGCCCACGGGCTTCCTGTTGTCGACCCCTGATGAATGACGTAGGAGTAGCGTAAGCTTCGACGCCTCTCGCGGTTCAAACAAACAGGATAGGACTGGCCAACCGCGTTCGTCATTATTGTGCATCAAGTGTTTCTCTTTTGGCGTAAGTCTACTTGCATAGGCCGTCTGCCGGAAGCT
The DNA here is from genome assembly GCA_022829025.1 of Squalius cephalus. Classification (NCBI taxonomy): domain Eukaryota; kingdom Metazoa; phylum Chordata; class Actinopteri; order Cypriniformes; family Leuciscidae; genus Squalius; species Squalius cephalus. The sequence goes on from CM040795.1 coordinate 405,925, forward strand.
AGATATTTCAGTCGATAAAATTTAAAATATGAATATTTTTCTTACGAACACATCGCTTCACTTCAGAAGGCCTTTATTAACTCGCCAGAGCCGTTTTGAGCACTTTAATCATGAATAGATGCACTTTGATGGACTTCCAAAAATATATATTTTTTTATTTCACTCCCATTATAAAGCTTGGAAGAGTCAGGACATTTTTTAATATAACTCCAACATTCGTCTGGAAGAAGAATGTCATATACACCTAGGATGACTTGAGGGTGAGTAAATCATGGGCTAATTTTCATTTTTGGGTGAACTATCCCTTAAGTCTTCTGAAGAGACACGAGCACTTTATATGATTTAATTTAGCATTTTATTCACATTTTAATCAATGCACATACATAGAGCACATGGTAAACGGCAAGCTGACCTTATCTGTGACCATATGTGTGACGTTTTGAAAAGTCAGAAAGTTTCATAAGTTAAGAAAGGATTGACTTGGGATCAAGGATCTTGTACTTCAAAAGTAAGACATTTGATTGGTATATATGATATGAGCCCTTTAATATTCATCTGATCCCCGGAGGAATGTTTTCCCTTCGAGAGCTCCAGCATGTGAACTATTAAAACCCTTCTGATAGCAGCTTACCCAGAGAGAGCTGCACTTCCAGCTTTCCAATCAGGGAAGAGGAGCGAGAGTCTTATCAGCGTTCCTAGATATCAGCGTTCCCAGGCCGGACACGCCGTCCTCTCCAGAAGCGCTGAGCTGCTTATCCATGTGGAGTGGAGCCATTATTAGCCTGTCAATCAGGCTCCGGGGGCACGGACGCTCCGGGGTGTGTTTCCCGTACAACGCCGTAACTCGCGACTTCACTACTATATGCATCGTTGAAGAAATCAACTAGCTAGTCACGACTGTTTCCCGAAACCGTATTGTTGTAAAGTGGTCGTTCAACCGTTGGTTAATGATGTCACGCAGGTGTTGGAGTAATTACGTCTTTAATGAATCTGTTTGAGATCTAATTAATGCTCGATGTTTTCCTATAAATTACGGACATGACATCTGAGGACTACAGTGAGGAAAATAAGTATTTGAACACCCTGCTATTTTGCAAGTTCTCCCACTTGGAAATCATGGAGGGGGCTGAAATTGTCATCGTAGGTGCATGTCCACTGTGAGAGACATAATCTAAAAAAAAAATCCAGAAATCACAATATATGATTTTTTAACTATTTATTTGTATGATACAGCTGCAAATAAGTATTTGAACACCTGTCTATCAGCTAGAATTCTGACCCTCAAAGACCTGTTAGTCTGCCTTTAAAATGTCCACCTCCACTCCATTTATTATCCTAAATTAGATGCACCTGTTTGAGGTCGTTAGCTGCATAAAGACACCTGTCCACCCCATACCATCAGTAAGAATCCAACTACTAACATGGCCAAGACCAAAGAGCTGTCCAAAGACACTAGAGACAAAATTGTACACCTCCACAAGGCTGGAAAGGGCTACGGGGAAATTGGCAAGCAGCTTGGTGAAAAAAGGTCCACTGTTGGAGCAATCATTAGAAAATGGAAGAAGCTAAACATGACTGTCAATCTCCCTCGGACTGGGGCTCCATGCAAGATCTCACCTCGTGGGGTCTCAATGATCCTAAGAAAGGTGAGAAATCAGCCCAGAACTACACGGGAGGAGCTGGTCAATGACCTGAAAAGAGCTGGGACCACCGTTTCCAAGGTTACTGTTGGTAATACACTAAGACGTCATGGTTTGAAATCATGCATGGCACGGAAGGTTCCCCTGCTTAAACCAGCACATGTCAAGGCCCGTCTTAAGTTTGCCAATGACCATTTGGATGATCCAGAGGAGTCATGGGAAAAAGTCATGTGGTCAGATGAGACCAAAATAGAACTTTTTGGTCATAATTCCACTAAACGTGTTTGGAGGAAGAAGAATGATGAGTACCATCCCAAGAACACCATCCCTACTGTGAAGCATGGGGGTGGTAGCATCATGCTTTGGGGGTGTTTTTCTGCACATGGGACAGGGCGACTGCACTGTATTAAGGAGAGGATGACCGGGGCCATGTATTGCGAGATTTTGGGGAACAACCTCCTTCCCTCAGTTAGAGCATTGAAGATGGGTCGAGGCTGGGTCTTCCAACATGACAATGACCCGAAGCACACAGCCAAGATAACCAAGGAGTGGCTCTGTAAGAAGCATATCAAGGTTCTGGCGTGGCCTAGCCAGTCTCCAGACCTAAACCCAATAGAGAATCTTTGGAGGGAGCTCAAACTCCGTGTTTCTCAGCGACAGCCCAGAAACCTGACTGATCTAGAGAAGATCTGTGTGGAGGAGTGGGCCAAAATCCCTCCTGCAGTGTGTGCAAACCTGGTGAAAAACTACAGGAAACGTTTGACCTCTGTAATTGCAAACAAAGGCTACTGTACCAAATATTAACATTGATTTTCTCAGGTGTTCAAATACTTATTTGCAGCTGTATCATACAAATAAATAGTTAAAAAATTACGTTGGTTTATGACGTCTCGCACGTGGTGGACTAATAACTTATTTTAATTAATCTGTTTGAGATCGAATTAGCGCTAGATTTTGTCATATAAGTTACAGACATGGCATCTGAAGACCATTTCTAATTTTTCTCAGTTATTTTGCTTTATTACCAGACTCAATTTTTGGCTCGTTCTTACATAGTAGAGCACGTTCGCACATGCGCAGTCTTCAAAAACGGTGCTTTAAATCTCTTGACAAACTAAAAGACGTAAATTACATTTGTATGTATTCTAAATAAATAACACGGGTTGTACTGAATGTCAGCTTGCTTATTTTACTAAAGATAAGGATTTGTTCAGTCTACATCTCATGTAAACTAGAAACTCTGCTTCTAACCACAGTTCGAGAGCTGTCGTTCCAACCACACAAGTTTGCGATGCTGTTTGCGAACGTTCGTTTGGAACGATGGTTTCGGGAAACACCAAATCGTTGATCTATGCTGATAATGACGGAACTTGTGACCATAGTTGGCTAACGATGCTTTCGGGAAACGCACCCCTGATTGAATGCCGTCGCTCAGGTGAAACGCTCTGATTGGACGACGTCGCTCAGGTGAAACGCCCTGATTGGACGCCGTGGCTCAGGTGAAACGCTCTGATTGGACGCCGTGGCTCAGGTGAAACGCTCTGATTGGACGCCATCGCTCAGGTAAAACGCTCTGATTTGACGACGTCGCTCAGGTGAAACGCTCTGATTGGACGACGTCGCTCAGGTGAAACGCTCTGATTGGACGCCATCGCTCAGGTGAAACGCTCTGATTTGACGACGTCGCTCAGGTGAAACGCTCTGATTGGACGACGTCGCTCAGGTGAAACGCTCTGATTGGACGCCTTCGCTCAGGTGAAACGCTCTGATTGGACGCCGTCGCTCAGGTGAAACGCTCTGATTGGGCTCTGATTGGACGCCGTCGCTCAGGTGAAACGCTCTGATTGGACGCCGTCGCTCAGGTGAAACGCTCTGATTGGACGCCGTCGCTCAGGTGAAACGCTCTGATTTGACGACGTCGCTCAGGTGAAACGCTCTGATTGGACGACGTCGCTCAGGTGAAACGCTCTGATTGGACGCCATCGCTCAGGTGAAACGCTCTGATTTGACGACGTCGCTCAGGTGAAACGCTCTGATTGGACGACGTCGCTCAGGTGAAACGCTCTGATTAGACGCCTTCGCTCAGGTGAAACGCTCTGATTGGACGCCGTCGCTCAGGTGAAACGCTCTGATTGGGCTCTGATTGGACGCCGTCGCTCAGGTGAAACGCTCTGATTGGACGCCGTCGCTCAGGTGAAACGCTCTGATTGGGCTCTGATTGGACGCCGTCGCTCAGTTATTTTGCTTTATTACCAGACTCAATTTTTGGCTCGTTCTTACATAGTAGAGCACGTTCGCACATGCGCAGTCTTCAGAGCGTTTCGCTCTGATTGGACGCCGTCCCTCAGGTGAAACGCTCTGATTGGACGCCGTCCCTCAGGTGAAACGCTCTGATTGGACGCCGTCGCTCAGGTGAAACGCTCTGATTGGACGGCA
>CM040795.1:415000-442500 GCA_022829025.1 Squalius cephalus
GTATGTTTGTGAGTGAGTGTGTTTTGTGAGTGAGTATGTTTGTGAGTGAGTGTGTTTTGTGAGTGAGTATGTTTGTGAGTGAGTGTGTTTGTGAGTGAGTATGTTTGTGAGTGAGTGTGTTTTGTGAGTGAGTATGTTTGTGAGTGAGTGTGTTTTGTGAGTGAGTGTGTTTTGTGAGTGAGTATGTTTGTGAGTGAGTATGTTTGTGAGTGAGTGTGTTTTGTGAGTGAGTATGTTTGTGAGTGAGTGTGTTTTGTGAGTGAGTATGTTTGTGAGTGAGTGTGTTTTGTGAGTGAGTATGTTTGTGAGTGAGTGTGTTTTGTGAGTGAGTGTGTTTGTGAGTGAGTGTGTTTTGTGAGTGAGTGTGTTTTGTGAGTGAGTATGTTTGTGAGTGAGTGTGTTTTGTGAGTGAGTATGTTTGTGAGTGAGTGTGTTTTGTGAGTGAGTGTGTTTTGTGAGTGAGTATGTTTGTGAGTGAGTGTGTTTTGTGAGTGAGTATGTTTGTGAGTGAGTGTGTTTTGTGAGTGAGTATGTTTGTGAGTGAGTGTGTTTTGTGAGTGAGTGTGTTTTGTGAGTGAGTATGTTTGTGAGTGAGTATGTTTGTGAGTGAGTGTGTTTTGTGAGTGAGTATGTTTGTGAGTGAGTGTGTTTTGTGAGTGAGTATGTTTGTGAGTGAGTGTGTTTTGTGAGTGAGTATGTTTGTGAGTGAGTGTGTTTTGTGAGTGAGTGTGTTTTGTGAGTGAGTATGTTTGTGAGTGAGTATGTTTGTGAGTGAGTGTGTTTTGTGAGTGAGTATGTTTGTGAGTGAGTGTGTTTTGTGAGTGAGTATGTTTGTGAGTGAGTGTGTTTTGTGAGTGAGTATGTTTGTGAGTGAGTGTGTTTTGTGAGTGAGTATGTTTGTGAGTGAGTGTGTTTTGTGAGTGAGTGTGTTTGTGAGTGTTTGTGAGTGTGTTTGTAAGTGTGTGAGTGTGTTTGTGAGTGTGTTTGTGAGTGTGTTTGTGAGTGAGTATGTTTGTGAGTGAGTATGTTTGTGAGTGAGTGTGTTTTGTGAGTGAGTGTGTTTGTGAGTGTTTGTGAGTGTTTGTAAGTGTGTGAGTGTGTTTGTGAGTGTGTTTGTGAGTGTTTGTGAGTGTGTTTGTAAGTGTGTGAGTGTGTTTTGTGAGTGAGTGTGTTTGTGAGTGTTTGTGAGTGTGTTTGTAAGTGTGTGAGTGTGTTTGTGAGTGTTTGTGAGTGTGTTTGTAAGTGTGTGAGTGTGTTTTGTGAGTGAGTGTGCTTGTGAGTGTTTGTGAGTGTGTTTGTAAGTGTGTGAGTGTGTTTTGTGAGTGTGTTTGTGAGTGTGTTTGTGAGTGAGTATGTTTGTGAGTGAGTGTGTTTTGTGAGTGAGTGTGTTTTGTGAGTGAGTGTGTTTGTGAGTGTTTGTGAGTGTGTTTGTGAGTGAGTGTGTTTGTAAGTGTGTTTGTGAGTGAGTATGTTTGTGAGTGAGTGTGTTTTGTGAGTGAGTATGTTTGTGAGTGAGTGTGTTTTGTGAGTGAGTGTGTTTGTGAGTATGTTTGTGAGTGAGTGTGTTTGTGAGTGAGTGTGTTTTGTGAGTGAGTGTGTTTTGTGAGTGAGTATGTTTGTGAGTGAGTGTGTTTTGTGAGTGAGTGTGTTTTGTGAGTGAGTATGTTTGTGAGTGAGTGTGTTTTGTGAGTGAGTGTGTTTGTGAGTGTTTGTGAGTGTGTTTGTAAGTGTGTGAGTGTGTTTGTGAGTGTGTTTGTGAGTGTGTTTGTGAGTGAGTATGTTTGTGAGTGAGTATGTTTGTGAGTGTGTTTGTGAGTGTGTTTGTGAGTGTGTTTGTGAGTGAGTGTGTTTGTGAGTGTTTGTGAGTGTTTGTAAGTGTGTGAGTGTGTTTGTGAGTGTGTTTGTGAGTGTGTTTGTGAGTGAGTATGTTTGTGAGTGAGTGTGTTTGTGAGTGTGTTTGTGAGTGTGTTTGTGAGTGTGTTTGTGAGTGAGTGTGTTTGTGAGTGTTTGTGAGTGTGTTTGTAAGTGTGTGAGTGTGTTTGTGAGTGAGTGTTTTGTGAGTGAGTGTGTTTGTGAGTGTTTGTGAGTGTGTTTGTGAGTGAGTATGTTTTGTGAGTGAGTGTGTTTGTGAGTGTGTTTGTGAGTGTGTTTGTGAGTGTGTTTGTGAGTGAGTGTGTTTGTGAGTGTGTTTGTGAGTGAGTGTGTTTGTGAGTGAGTGTGTTTGTAAGTGTGTGAGTGTGTTTTGTGAGTGTGTTTGTGAGTGTGTTTGTGAGTGAGTGTGTTTGTGAGTGTGTTTGTGAGTGAGTGTGTTTGTGAGTGAGTGAGTGTGTTTTGTGAGTGTGTTTGTGAGTGTGTTTGTGAGTGAGTGTGTTTGTAAGTGTGTGAGTGTGTTTTGTGAGTGTGTTTGTGAGTGTGTTTGTGAGTGAGTGTGTTTGTGAGTGTGTTTGTGAGTGAGTGTGTTTGTGAGTGAGTGTGTTTGTAAGTGTGTGAGTGTGTTTTGTGAGTGTGTTTGTGAGTGTGTTTGTGAGTGTGTTTGTGAGTGAGTGTGTTTGTGAGTGTGTTTGTGAGTGAGTGTGTTTGTGAGTGAGTGTTCTCTTTCATAGGTTCAGTCAACGCTGCGTAGCTTAAGACGCAGTGGGAACTCCCTCTGGGTGTGCCGATTGTCTGAAGCCCTTACAGAATCACGCCAATTTATTGGCTAATGGCGCCATCTGCTCCTCAGATTTCTCTGCCTTCACCAAGCGGCCATTTTAAGCCCTTCGGTCTCGGTATTTCTGGCCCAAATATTGGATTTAGCATCAACATTCTTCATCTGCACTTCAGCGACTGCGAATAGTGGAACTCAGTTCTCCTTGCGGTGAAGTGCCATGGAGTTTTGTCGTTGCCTGCTGCCATGCGCTTGCTTGATTGCGAGTGACGACCCTCACAGTAAGTGTGTAAAATCTTTGGGTTTTTCGCATGGGTGCGAGGCTGTTCTAGGCTTGTCAAAATGTACATTTTGTGACAACCTGCTCCTCAAAACCCTCCTCTCTAGGCTCACGGTTTTTGAGAAGGAGTCATTCGTTTCCCCCCGTCTCGCTCCCAAGACCGCTGAGGCCTTGCGGGGATCCGCGACCTGGGGTTCGGATGTAGAGCTCGAGGATATAGAGTATGAGCAGACGGGCCTCGCCCTTTCTCTCCCTCCCTCTCCCGAGCAAGCACGCGGCGTCCTGCCAGTCGAGTTTTCACATGATTATTTATGCCCCAGCCCGGGAGCGCGCGAGAAGGTTTCTTTCGGGCTGGAAGATGTGATTTACACTGCAACATCCGACTCGGAGGATTTCGGGCCTGCTTTAGCTGATGACGTTCTCCCGCCTAGCGGCCAGGAAGCGCGGCCTACTGCGACCTACACGGAGCTTATTGAAGTGCTTTCGCGTGCTACAGAGAAGCTCGCTATCGACGAGCCCCGCGAGTCACAATTGTCTAAACTCGACGAAAGATTTTTAAGTGGCCCTAATTCTAGGCCAGAGCAGAGAAAGCTGCCCTTTTTCAGAGATCTGCATCACGAGATCTCCAGATCCTGGAAACAGCCTTTTTCCGCTTGTCTGACAAATGCGGCAGCCACTGACTTCACCAACCTTGTTGGTTCTGTGGAGCAGGGTTATTCCGCCATCCCAGCGGTTGAGGACACGTTGGCTACTCACCATTCTCCGTCGTCTGCTCCGTCATGGAAATCTCACCCCCTCCTTCTCTCTAAACCGTGCAGGACTACTTCCACCCTTATCGGAAAGTCCTACATGGCAGCTGGTCAGGCAGGCATGGCCCTACATACTATGGCCATCCTCCAAGCCTACCAGGCGGATGTTTTGAAGGAGATGGACGAGGGAACCGGAATAACGCCAGAAGCTGTCAAAGAGCTTCGTAAGGCCACGGATCTGGCCTTAAGAGCCACCAAGCACACCACACACGCTATAGGTCGGTCTAAATCCCGCAAAATCCCAGTCGGCTGCCTTCAGGCAGTTTATGCCCAGGAGGGTTAGAAAGGATTCATCTAACCCCTCCCCGTCTCAACCCAGAGAACGTCCTTCTCATAGGATGGAGTTCACCGCTAGGAGGAGTGACTCGGCTCATCCCCCACCAGCTATGGTTTGGGGAGCCCGCGGTCGCCCGTTTCCCCGCCAGCGACCTCATAGGCGTCTTGAGTTGAAGCGGTCTAATAAACCTTCCGCTCCAGCTTCCTCGAATCGTTCCTGACCCTCAGGTCAGAAAAAGGAGAGCTTCCCCCGATTTACGAGGTTGGGACAGACCTTTCTGCCCACCTCTCACTTGCTCTCCTTCTCCAACCCTGCCACTTTCGCCGCCCATCGTGTTTCGAAGTGCAGTTCCTATTCAACCTCGTTCAAAGCGTCCGGCGCAGTAGGAAGGAGACGCGTTAAGCTTTCTCCCCTCGCCTCCGACGCGTTTCATACCTGCCACTCGCATCCTCTGAGGCACGTTCTGTTTTCCTCAGGAGCATGCAGACCCTGTAATACCGATCCAGGCAGTGGTACCTCCCACTACGTGTCAGGACGCCAAGTGCTCTCCTTCATGTTTGACCACACCACCCCACAGGAGTCAGCGCGACACCCTAACACAGGTATGTCCTCTGCATTGCAACACTCCGCTTCCTCTATCACATTTCTTTCAAGAATGGAGGCGTCTGCCAGGGGTATCGCCTTGGATCCTCTGTACAGTTCGGCTCGGCTACACGCTTCAGTTCTGTCGCAACCCCCCTGCTTCAACGGGGTTTTTTCAACTGTAGTCGACAGCGCCTCAGAGGCTTCTGTACTACAGCAGGAGATTTCGTCCCTTCTCCTCAAGGGAGCGATAGAAGAGGTTCCTCCGAAGGAAGTCGAGCAAGGCTTCTTCAGCCGTTACTTCCTGGTCCCGAAGAAGGGCGGCGGTCTGCGACCTATACTAGACCTCCGCCGGCTGAATTTCTCCCTTTACAAAGGGAAATTCAAGATGTTGACGCTGAAAGCTATCATATCTCAAATTCGGGCAGGGGACTGGTTCGTGAACCTGAAGGATGCATATTTCCATATTCAGGTCGTACGGCGACACAGAAGGTTCCTCAGATTCGCCTTTGGAGAAAAGGCGGACCAGTACAGGGTCCTTCCTTTTGGTCTCGCTCTAGCGCCGAGAACGTTCACAAAGTGTATGGATGCTGCTCTGGCCCCGTTGCGGCTCCAGGGCATCCGTATACTCAACTACCTGGACGATTGGCTCCTTTTAGCCCACTCCAGGGAATTAGTGACTCACCACAGGGACATTGTCCTTCGTCACATTCAGTCTCTCGGCTTGAGGTTAAACACAGAGAAGAGTGTTCTTACCCCAGCTCAACGCACAGTTTTCTTAGGGGTGCGCCTGGATTCTGCTCTGATGCAGGCCCGTTTGGCTCCTGCCCGGATTTCCAGTCTTGTGACATGTTTGGCCCACTTCAAGCTCGGCCATCGTGTTTCTGTGGGCACTTGCCGCAGGCTTCTGGGGCTCATGGCTTCTTCACTTTCTCCCTTTTCTCGAAGGGCACCATGTTATTGTCAGAACAGACAATATGGCGGTAGTGTCCCATGTAAGCCAGCAGGGGGGTTCACGTTCGCGCACCCTAGACAGGCATGCGCGCCACCTCCTCCTGTGGGCTCAGGACAAGTTCCTTTCAGTCCATGTCCCTGGGATCTTGAACCTCGCAGCGGATTTTCTGTCTAGGCAGAAGCTCAGGTCGGGGGAATGGATGCTGAACCGTCAAACAGTAGCCCTGATTTGGGACGTGTTCGGAAAAGCGGAAGTGGACCTCTTTGCATCTCAGGAGTCGTCCCAATGCCCACATTGGTTCTCCCTGAGCCCCCCCGGCACCATTGGGAATAGATGCATTCGCCCACCCTTGGCCAATGCAGAAACTTTATGCATTCCCACCCGTCAAATTGATCCAGGCGGTTCTGTCCAGGGTGAGGGAGAGCGGAACCCGTCTCCTACTTGTAGCCCCATTCTGGCCATTCCAGCCGTGGTTCTCGGAGCTGGTTCCTCTTCTGGAATCCCCTCCCTGGGAGATTCCAGTCAGGGAGGATCTACTATCCCAGCTTCAGGGCAGGATTTGGCACCCTCACCCCGACATTTGGAAGCTTTGCTCCGGAGCGGATTCTGACTCTCAAGGTTACTCTTTTGTTAGCTTTGACTTCGTTGAAGCGGGTGGGGGATTTGCAAGCTCTTTCTGTTAGCGAGACATGTATAGACTTCGCTCCTGGTCTGGTCAGGGTGACTTTAAGACCGAGACCAGGATATGTGCCCAAAGTATTGTCCACAGCATTTCGCTCTCAGCTTATTAACCTTCACTCTTTCCATCCTCCTCCTTTTGTTTCTGAGGAGGACAGGAAACTTAATTTGCTCTGCCCTGCCCTGAAAATCTAACCAACTCTTGGTATGTTTTGGTGCTGGCCGCCGCGGGCTAGCCGTATCAAAGCAGAGAATTTCCCACTGGGTTACAGAGGCTATTTCACTGGCATATGAGGTGCGCGGTCTGCCACCAGAAGTGTGGCTTCCTCTCGAGCACTTTTTAGAGGGGCCCTTCTGGACGACATTTGTTTGGCGGCAGGCTGGTCCTCTCCGCACACTTTTGTCAGATTCTACAGTTTGGATCTCGACATGACTCCCGGTTCCCAAGTTTTATCTGCTTGAACCAGTCGCGTGAGTTATCTGGTCTTTGTACTAGTTACGGCAGCGCTATAGCTTGGCGAGTTTGGTATTTCGTTCCCACTGCGTCTTAAGCTACGCAGCGTTGTGTGAACCTATGAAAGAGAATGTCTCTGGTTACTGATGTAACCTGTGTTCTCTGAATAGGGAACGAGACGCTGCGTTTGCTGCCAAGCTCCTCGCGCTGCCGACAAGCTTATTTTTCGGCAGAGAAATCTGAGGAGCAGATGGTGCACGCGTGTATATAATGTGACGACTTAAGAGCGTCGGGGCGGCGCCCGCGCCATCAGCCAATAACTTGGCGTGATTCTTTAAGGGCTTCAGACAATCGGCACACTCAGAGGGCGTTCCCACTGCGTCTTAAGCTACGCAGCGTCGAGTGAACCTATGAAGGAGAACACAGGTTACATCAGTAACCAGAGACGTTTTTGTGAGTGTGTTTTGTGAGTGTGTTTTGTGAGTGAGTGTTTTTGTGAGTGTGTTTTGTGAGTGAGTGTGTTTTGTGAGTGAGTGTGTTTTGTGAGTGAGTGTTTTTGTGAGTGTGTTTGTGAGTGTGAGTGTGTTTGTAAGTGTGTGAGTGTGTTTTGTGAGTGAGTTTGTGAGTGTGTTTGTAAGTGTGTGTGTGTTTTGTGAGTGAGTTTGTGAGTGAGTGTGTTTGTGTGTGTTTGTGAGTGTGTTTTGTGAGTGTGTTTGTGAGTGTTTTGTGAGTGTTTTTGTGAGTGAGTTTGTGAGTGAGTTTGTGAGTGTGTTTGTGAGTGTTTGTGTAAGTGTGTGAGTGTGTTTTGTGAGTGAGTTTGTGAGTGTGAGTGTGTTTGTAAATGTGTGAGTGTGTTTTGTGAGTGAGTTTGTGAGTGTTTGTGAGTGTGTTTGTAAGTGTGTGTGAGTGTGTTTTGTGAGTGTGTTTGTGTGAGTGTTTGTGAGTGTGCTTGTGAGTGTGTTTGTAAGTGTGTGAGTGTGTTTTGTGAGTGTGTTTGTGAGTGTGTTTGTGTGTTTGTGAGTGTGTTTGTGTGAGTGTTTGTGTGTGTGTTTGTGTGTGTGTGAGTGTGTTTGTGAGTGTGTTTGTGAGTGTGTTTGTGAGTGTGTTTGTGTGTTTTGTGAGTGTGTTTGTGAGTGTGTTTGTGTGTGTTCATGTCTCTCACCACAAGGTGGCAGTGTGATCATCCTGCAGTGATTCCTGATGTCCACCAGTGAACTAAAGCTGGTTCTGGATGTCGATCTGCAGTCTTGACCACCGGCGCGGACCAGTCATTTTGTGGGAGTGTGTGTTGTGGGAGTGTGTGTGTTGTGGGAGTGTGTGTGTTGGACAGGGGCCAGACGGGACGTGACCTCGAGAGGAAGTCCTGAAGCCAATCGGACACATCAATCCTTTAGTGATCAAACCCTGAACAGCAGCCGATGAATCAAACCCTTCACACGCTGTAGATCAGGAGTGTGTGTGTTCGTCCCTGTAGATCAGGAGTGTGTGTGTTCGTCCCTGTAGATCAGGAGTGTGTGTGTTCGTGAGCCGAGTCTCATACACTCGTGAGCTGAAGGCCTGCTGAAACACGACTCAGGCTCAAGCACAGCGCTGTCACTGGGACGGGACCATTTCAAATACTTCACCTTAGTACCTAACGAGTGCAGATTAGTACCTCAAATGTACACTCTAAAAAATGCAGGGTTGTTTTAACCCAAATTTGGGTCAAATGTGGACAAACAGCTGACAGCTTTTGTGGTGTCTGAGAGTGTACTGGACTTTAGCAGAGATGAACTCTACAGTGTTTTGATCGGTGTGTGTGAGACGGTTCATTCATGGATCTGTGGATCATTAGTGCTGGACGTCTGAATTACTGCATGTCTTTTGACGCTAATTAGAGTGGCTCATTACCTGTGTGTCCAGGCCAGACTCCTCAAACAGCAGAGGTCATCAGATCACTGGAGTCACGGCTCTGAGAGGTCAGCAGATCCAGGGTTAGGGTTAGTCATGATGCAAACACTGTTTCCAAACAAAAGAACCGGTTTAGTAGTAGAAACACCAGTGTGACTGTAGCAGGGCTTTACTGCGGTCTGAGTCTGAAACACGTCAACACAAGATGCGGGGGGGGGGGGAGAAAGTAGGAAGTAGATTTTAAATTGCACATTTTTCCAGCCCTGAAGCCTTGACATGACCTGAGCATTTAAGTGAAGTCACGCGGGTCTTTCCTCCTATTGTGCCTTATATCCAACGCTATCTCACGACCAATTTGTACGAGCGAGTAAAAGGTGGCTAATTCGTACAAATTTCGTATGATTTGTCTAAACCCACGTGATGGGTAGGTTTAGGGGCGGGATCAGGGGTAGGTCATTCGTACGAATCATACAAACTGGGGAACTCGTAAAATATGTACGATTTAGAAAAACTATATGAATTTGTACGAATTAGCCACCACGTAAATTTCTTGCAAATTACTGTGAAATCGGGTTGGTATATCCAAGTGAAACGCTTCTGGAACAAGAAACAAATGTGGGCGGGGCTTGATTGTGTCTGTGCTGAGTTGATTGGATGGTTGGATGGTTGTAGTTTGCTATTGGCTGATCTCATGTGAGTGACAGGTTGCCCCGCCCACATCATCAGAGAAGAGACGAGATGCTGCAAGAGGAACTTATTCTGATTCATTATTACCAGGAACATGAATTTAACAATACATTTTCAGTTCATGGTGACTAATATTAAACTAAAGGGATCTAGCATCATGTGACCCTCCTGAAGGATGCTGGGTAATTGACACCTGCGTGTAGTTGAGTACTCGTGCTGAACATGGGAATTGTTTTGCATTTATGTAGATTATCACATTTACTCTGTGTTGAACCTGGGAAATGGACTAGATCAGCGGTTCTCCATCTTTATGACTCCGAAAGCCCCTCATTGTCCACAACAACAATCGACGGCTTCTAGTTTTACTCATATTAATTTGGACACTTATATAAAATAAATAAAATGATTATTAAAATTGAATCAATTTTCAGGATTCCATAAGTTTTAAGAGCTGAATGTTCTTCAAGGTTCCCGCTCTTTTTAGCCAATGAATTGATATGATTTGTCCAGTTGTTCATGGTTTACTGGATAAAGATGTTTATTAATATATTTTACTCACAATTTCTACCTGGTAAAATTCCAGAGCTTGGAGTAATTAATGAAATGTATATATTTAAAAAATGCCAATGGCATTTTAAGATTTTAATAATTTCTATGACTTTTCCAGGTCTAGAAAGCACAATTTCAAAATAAGGTTTTACATATATTTAGGTTTTCCGAACCCTCGTGAAATAAAATTTAAAAAACATTGTTGAAGGAATGTGTAACTAACTCAGAGTCATGCTTAATAATGTAAAAGTATTCTTGAAAGCATATGCTGTTGTGCAACTTTTGCAAAACTCTGAAAATTATATCAAATTGCTTTCTGTCTGGGAAAGCTGTAGTTTTTTTGAAAAAAATGAAAAAAGTAAAATTCGAGACAACATGGGACATTTAGATTTTTTGGTTCTCATAAAGATTGTCAAGTAAAACTGCTCAGTTTGAATTTGTTTCGTTCACTAAATGTAAAATTCCTCATTTGGCCAATACAACAGATCTAATGTTCAGCAAATTTTCAGTGAGTATATGCTAATACAATTAATTATTAATTAAAATAATTTTGGTAACGCTATACTTAGGTTTATAGGATGACTTACATGTAAAGTGAACTATGCTATCTTTATATCCGAAGGAGAAATCACCTTTCAGAGCATTATACTGTATATATCCCATAAAAACGTGGAAATAATTTGCCAGTATGAGTTTATACTGGATGACAGTCATTTGTCCTGGACTCCATGTGACCGACGCTGTAGATGTGCAGTGTGTTTGAATGATCAGATATTTTATTTTTGAGAGATTTCTGGGGTGTATTATAGGATCGAGGAAGGTGTGTGAGATCAGGCACAAGACATCTCTCATCAATGTCCACTGGAAGTGTTTGAGAAAGCCTCCATTGGCTCAAATGAAAATTAGACATGACTTGAAGGATGAAGAAAACATCTGATGCCTCGTCTTCCTCACTTTTCCCACAGCGAGTCTGGAAGCTGTAAGAGTGTCATCGCAGCACATTTACAGTTAATGCTGTTTCGTTTTTAATGCACGCGTGAGTGTGTACATGGGGTCCACGTCTGCACACACTCCTGCGAACATGACATGGCTAGGCTTCCCTTCGCTCGGGATCCCGGGATCATCCACGGCATGATCTCATTCCCATTGCACTGCCGTCTCATCTGACCTCGTACTTCTCATTAATTGTTAATGTTCCGTTAAAGCAGCTTCTCAGGCAAACATTGAAACTGAGGGTTCATGCACTGGGTCCGAGGAGCGTCGGGAAGAATATCCAACACATAATCATATCAGATCATCAGCTGTTCCAGCGATAAATAACTCAATCCCTGGGTTGTTACGTCTGACTCAAGATCTGGGTAACACAAAAACTACCCAAACACTGGGATGTTACGTCTGACCCAGGATCTGGGTAACACAAAAACTACCCAAACACTGGGTTGTTACGTCTGACCCAGGATCTGGGTAACACAAAAACTACCCAAACACTGGGATGTTACGTCTGACCCAGGATCTGGGTAGCACAAAAACTACCCAAACACTGGGTTGTTACGTCTGACCCAGGATCTGGGTAGCACAAGAAAACTACCCAAACACTGGGTTGTTACGTCTGACCCAGGATCTGGGTAACACAAGAAAACTACCCAAACACTGGGTTGTTACGTCTGACCCAGGATCTGGGTAACACAAAAACTACCCAAACACTGGGTTGTTACGTCTGACCCAGGATCTGGGTTACACAAAAACTACCCAAACACTGGGTTGTTACGTCTGACCCAGGATCTGGGAAACACAAAAACTACCCAAACACTGGGTTGTTACGTCTGACCCAGGATCTGGGTAACACAAGAAAACTACCTAAACACTGGGTTGTTACGTCTGACCCAGGATCTGGGTAACACAAAAACTATACAAACACTGGGTTGTTACGTCTGACCCAGGATCTGGGTTACACAAAAACTACCCAAACACTGGGTTGTTACGTCTGACCCAGGATCTGGGTAACACAAAAACTACCCAAACACTGGGTTGTTACATCTGACCCAGGATCTGGGTTACACAAAAACTACCCAAACACTGGGTTGTTACATCTAACCCAGGATCTGGGTTACACAAAAACTACCCAAACACTGGGTTGTTACGTCTGACCCAGGATCTGGGTAACACAAAAACTACACAAATACTGAAAAAATAACCCCCCAAAAAACGACCCAAAAGGGTCAACCCAGGATTTGAGTAAAAAAAAATAACCCAAGATTTTTTAGTGTTGAAACTGAGGGTTCATGCGGTGGGTCCGAGGAGCGTTGGGAAGAATCTACGGGATGTTCAACACATGCCTCATATCAGATCATTAGCTGTTCCAGCCGGACTTATTACAGTATACGTATGGCATCATACAACAAAAGGCCGATTCTCGAGGCACTCCGACATCAAACGCTGTCAGGATGTGAGTTATCGAGCTCAAAATCTGTCCAGAGGAGGATGAACCTGGTGAAATCTGCAGCGAGTTACGCTGTATGTTGGCCAAACCCTGAGTCGGGGATGATGGGAGACGAAGAACAGGCGTCCTCTGCGGACGGCTCTCTCCATGACAGGACCCAAACTCTGTGTGTAATGGATGAGACTCTTTCCCCAGCCACTTCAAAGGCTCTAATGGTCACTGATAACACGGTTCTACAGCATTTCTGGGTTCCTCTTCGAGCCGACACTTAAGTTGAAGTGCTTGCCGGTGGCACCGTGCCAACATGCTGGAAAACTTTCTGAAAGATTCACTGGCGCAAATGTGCACCAAATTAACGTTTTAATACAATACATGCATAACATTCAATTCACTTCACATTTATTTGTATCTATCTATCTATCTATCGACCCAAAAGGCTCAACCCAGGATTTGGGTAGAAAAAACAACCCAAGATATATTTTAGTGTTGAAACTGAGGGTTAAGGGGTTAAGTTTAATTCATGCTAATGCATTTGCGATGTCGTTGTATAAAAAGCTTTCTGTCGGAGGAGCCGGGTGATGGAGATGACATCCTCACACCCCTGTTCACATCCAACAGGCCTGTTCTCAAGCAATTACATGCAGCCTGGTTAATTTTTAATGGCAATCACATCCCACCACAGAAGACGAATGACTCCAATATTGCGGTTGGAATTTTTTTGGGGGGGAAGAGACAAGACCAAGTAACCATATGGATGCAATTGTGCTTTTGTCATTTATTCAACTTATCTTATTTGATTAACATTGACATTAACATTTGATGGTTTAAAAGGGAAAAAATGAGATGAAGGATTTTAGAATGCATTTGTTATACAGTTGTAATTGAAATTATTCAACCCCCATTTCAAATCAGGTTTATTGGCAACATTTACAGACTTTAAGCTGTTTGCAATGAACGAATAAGAACATAAGAAACTGAAATAGCTCAAGTGGTTTCCAGAAATTCTAGTTTTAATGACTTCTGCAGTCTCAAAATTTAAAATGTTTTAACTGCATGTTAAAAAAGTGTCTTTTGTGACCAAAAGAATGGTCCAAAAGTTAAGAGAAGATTCCATCGCCCTTTACAAACAAGGAACAGGATATAAAAATATAGTGAAGACTCTAAATGTTCCTCAAGACGCCGTTAGATGCATAGTTCGCAAGATCAAAGTTAAAGAAACAGTGGTTACACTCCCTGGACCGGACAGAAAAAGGAAGCGATCAACGGCTAAAACCAGATTTCTGAGAAGGCAGGATCAGAAAAACCCTCGGCTGACTGCAGAAGACCTGAAGCAAGACTTGGTGGAAACAGACACTGAGGTTTCAGCTCGTACCAAACGCATCAGAACTCCAGGACTACACCACTACTGACCAAAAGCACAAGAAAAGTGCTCAAAATTATATACATAAGCCACAGAAGTTTTAGGATTCTGTTCTGTGGAGCGATAAAACAAAACTGGACCTTTTCGGCCCAGTGGATCAGCGGTGTGTCTGGAGGAAGAATGAAGCGTATGCTGTAAAGAACACGGTCTACAGTTCAGCATGAGGAGCTCGTGATGCTCTCGGCTGCTTTAGATCCTCCGGCTCTGGAAACCTGCAGTGTGAGGAAGCAGAGATGGATAGCTTTAGAGCTTTCCTGTAGCTCAAACAGTAGAGCGTTGGCGTTTGCAACGCCAAGGTCATAGGCTCGATTCCCAGGGAAAGCAAGAACTGATAAGAATGTAAATGTGTACCTTGAAATGGAATTAACCCTTTGGATAAAAGTGTCTGCCAAATGCATAAATGAAAATGATTCACTGAAGTATCAGGAAACCCTAGGAGAAAACGTCATGCCATCATTAGACCTTCCAACAGGACAATGATCCCAGCATACCTCAAATTCCACCAAGGCTTGTTTGCAGAAGAAGTCCTGGAAGATTCTACAGTGACATCACAGTCACATGACTTCAACTCCATAGAAAATCTCTGGTGGGATGTGAAGAAGGCCAAGATTATTCCTGAACTGGAGGCCATTGCTCATGAGGAACGGGCTCAGATTCCTCAGAAACGCTGCCAGAAGCTGCTGTCTGGCTCTACATCTCGCTCGCAGCAGCTCATAACAGCAGAAGTGTGCTCTACTAAGTACTAAAGATGCTCGCCATGAAGGGGTTGAATAATTTTGAAACTGCAGAAGTCATTAAAAGTTGCATTTTTTGTTGAATTTTGGGGAAACAAAGTTAAACATTTGTTGAGTTGAGCTATTTCAATTATGTTTGATTTGTTTGCAAGTAGCTGAAAGTCTGTACATTTTGCCAATAAACCTGATTTGCAATGGCTTGAATAATTTCGATTACTACTGTACATGGTCCTGCTGTTTGCAGAAACTTATCCAAAGCGACTGTTTGAGCTACTGGAAATATAGCCAGTTTGATGGCGCTCTACAAATTGACATAATGTAATGAATGCAGGCTTTTGAGGAATAATGTGTTAAGTGAAGAGTACAAAGTATGTGGCTATAATTATGAGTTAGCAGACAGTTTGTTTATTTAAATGCTATAACTATTTGCAAATGTGGCACGGCTGTTCTGAAAGTCTTTGACAGCTGCCTGTCTGAAACATTACTTCTGTACCACATTACTTTTAGATGTTAATTGCTATTTATATTTCAGAAGAGTTGAGTTTGCTGCCATCTCAGAAGATTAACCCCATGCATTAAAAATACACTAATCAATGAAAAAAACAAATACCTGCTTTTTTAAAGTGATTGCAGACACCATTCAGTTTCGTACCAATCATTTTAATCCCAGTGTTCACTTTTCTCAGAGAGGGGATTCTTATATTAAGGGGAAATACATGCATGAGTAGAAGCATACACACACACACACACACATGTATAAATGAAGCCTTCAGCTGAAACCATTAGATGTTTTTCCAATAACAGCACTGAATAGGAATAACGTATTATGGGACAGCAGACTCTACTCTGCCCACTGCTGATTGTAAACAGGTCAACTAGTGACACGTTTTATGATGTTTCTGCTGCTGTAATGCGGATGCAGAGATGTGTGGGCCTCCACCATTGCTCTTTAATTGGGGGTCATTTCAGCAGGACTGTGAACATGCTTTTGTTACCAGAATCTCTGGCTGGTTTCCAGACCGGCTGTGTCAATACCAGAGGCGGAAATCAGGTTTCTTGCTCGCGTACTCTTACACTGGATGTTGTGTTATGTTGGTGACAGTGAGTACACACAGTTCAACTAGGACTTCACTGTACAAGTTTGGCGAAATAGAGGGGCCGTGTTTAAGATGGTAAAAATAACCTGTTTGGTTAATATGTTTTAGAATTAGATATATTAGTTGAATTGCATGTGTCAAAACAGGTATAACAACAGTTATCTTTTAGTTAGGGCTGTCAATTTAGTGCAGTTTATAATAATAATAATTGTATACTAAATCATTTTCCTACCATTGAAACAAATCAAGCTTTAAGAATCACCCTCATGTACACAGACCAACATGTAAAAATGTACCTCGAAGATTGACAACCTTAATTGCAGAATGCGTTTCTGTGGGCTTTAAAAAACAGTGGTTCTCAACCCATGAAGTCTTAGAGCTATTTGTATTTCGTTATATTAACTCTTTCCTATTTTATTCTATCTTCATGCATTCTGGTTTTATCAACACTTGAATATGGGTAAGTTTAATTAAAAAGAAAAAAAAAAACAAACATTTTGAGCAAAAAACTGAAAAAATACAAAACAAATTGTCAAAGACTACGTCTTTTTCAGATTTCAAAGCATTACAGTCCTGTAGCTCGTCCTAGGTCGACATTTCATTCAGTGACGTTAAGCAGATTTTATTTATATGCAGTTTAAACTTGATGATGGTGTTATTCTGTATATGCTATCTGTCTTCTTCGCCTGTGTTTTGATCTGGAGACTCTTTACCCTTTCAGAAGAAGTGTAATAGCGCCCCCTACCATATCACTGTGAAAACACAGAAAGCCATACAATTCCGTCAGTGGCGTGGAAAGAGTTAATAATCTTAATGTATCTTATGTATTTTTATTATAAATAACCTTCAAACTCGTCGCCTTTCGGCAAAATTCGCCATTCTGACATTGAAATCTGCTATTGATGTGATTTATCTGAAGGGAGCTGAAGTTTCGATGGCAGTTTCTTTGCATCTTGAAAGTGTTTATAAGTGCAGTGCTGCTCTGTATACAGGGGTAACATGAGCGTCACACTGTCAGAGAGGGAATCTGCATTTTCATTCAGTCCATCTGTCGTTTTTGTTCAGACTCATTAAACAGGGTTTGAAATTAACACTATAATGTTAACGCTGTAAAATCACTACTTATAATGTTTACTCACTTTCATGGGGAAGTTCGTGTAAGCCAAATCTGCGCAGATTTAGCGCAAGTTCTCGTGAGTCATCATGATATTGTGACCCTGGATCACAAAACCAGTCACAAGTCGCACTGGTATATCTGTGGCAATAGCCAACAATACATTGTATGGGTCAAAATTATAAATTTTTCATCATGATATATTAAATACCGCGTAGGCCTATGGCGCAGAATCTGCTTATATCTGGCTCACTTAAACACACGTCACTACCCTGATTATATTTAACATACATAATCATCAGAACTTTCCGAAACTGCTTCACTGGCCTAATGTCTTAAATTATCCTCACTTGGTGGATTTTTTCAGCAAATAATGATTCATGCAATTCACACTGCAAAAATGCTTTTCTTACGTAGTATTTTTGTTTTGTTTCCAGTCCAAATATCTAAAAATTCTTAAATCAAGATGTGTTTACTATATGAGTAAAATGCCATATAATATTATGTCTTGTTTTCTGGGGAAATGATTAAAAATTAAGTGATTTGTTGCTTAAAAAAAAGCAAAGTTATCTGCCAATGGGATAAGAAAAATAATCGTATTTCTGTTTGAATTGCTGACCCCATTGGCAGATGCTTGTTTTAAGCAAAAACTCACTGAACTTAGATTTATTTCCCCAGAAAACAAGACATAATATCTTATGTCCTTTTACTACTTTAGTAAACGCATCTTGATTTAAGTATTTTTAGATATTTGGACTGGAATCAAGACAAAAATACTTAGTAAGAAAAGCATTTTATGCAGTGCATTGCAACTTGATTGACGAGTTTAATGGATTAAAAGCCCTAGTTGTAATGTAGAAACTCTTTGCAGAGAGTAAGACAGTAGAAATCTGTCATTTGTCAGGGTTCGAGTGAACCGCTGGAGGGAGTGTGCCCTCGTGTCCGCCGGCTGGCTGTGGATTAGGACTGAATCTGCCCTTTGTGTCGGGAGAGGGACGGAGCCTCGTTGGTGGGGGGCTTCGGAGAGGATTCTTGTCCAAACATTCTGCACGCGGATTTGTATTCATTGCACCCCTGCTGCTATTGATATCATTACGCGGGGCTCTCCAGCTGAGCAGAGGGCCCGGGCCGGGCGGATGGGGGTCACGGGGACAGCAGGCCTAATGAGAGCTGACACTGGCTCCAGGTCGACCGAGCATCTACCGGAATTCTAGCGGAGCCGCACTTTCCCAGTCAGCGCATTAGATCAAAGATCATTACCTGCTAATCAAAACACATGAGCGTGAGGCTCCCCCTTTCCTGCAGTGTTTTGGCGGCAGCGACTCAGCCCACAGAGAACAATTACGCATATCTCGTTTCTGTGGAAGCTTGCCTCCACCACGGAATAAAAAAATGCAAAAAGGTATTAGCGATTTTTTTATCTTACGATTTTTCTCAAAACTGTGAATCTCGCAATTAGGGTTGGGTATCGCTTGAATTTTAACGATTCCGATTTCGATTCTGTTTAACGATTTCGATTCTTATCGATTCCTAGTTTCGTCTATAGGAATATTGGTGTTATTATAGAGCAGGAATATTAGTGTTATTATAGAGCAGGAATATTAGTGTTATTATAGAGTAGGAATATTGGTGTTATTATAGAGCAGGAATATTAGTGTTATTATAGAGACGGCAGGAATATTAGTGTTATTATAGAGTAGGAATATTAGTGTTATTATAGAGCAGGAATATTAGTGTTATTATAGAGCAGGAATATTAGTGTTATTATAGAGTAGGAATATTAGTGTCATTATAGAGCAGGAATATTAGTGTTATTATAGGCCAGGAATATTAGTGTTATTATAGAGTAGGAATATTAGTGTTATTATAGAGTAGGAATATTAGTGTTATTATAGGCCAGGAATATTAGTGTTATTATAGAGTAGGAATATTAGTGTCATTATAGAGTAGGAATATTAGTGTTATTATAGGCCAGGAATATTAGTGTTATTATAGAGTAGGAATATTAGTGTTATTATAGAGTAGGAATATTAGTGTTATTATAGAGCAGGAATATTAGTGTTATTATAGAGCAGGAATATTAGTGTTATTATAGAGTAGGAATATTAGTGTCATTATAGAGCAGGAATATTAGTGTTATTATAGGCCAGGAATATTAGTGTTATTATAGAGTAGGAATATTAGTGTTATTATAGAGTAGGAATATTAGTGTTATTATAGACCAGGAATATTAGGCTGCTGTCACTTTAAGAGCTGCACGGATCCAATATACTGATACACATGAAGACAGAAAACAGAGTCTCTCGCGCTTGAACTGTTTAAAGTTATATTGAAATGCTCACAAAGGAATCAATAAGAGGAATCGAAATTTAAATTTTATAACAAGTATCCGATTCCCGACCTCAACGTATTCTGGATTTTCAATTCCCAACACTACTCACAATTCTACCATTATTTCTTGCTTTTGCTCTAGAACAGCGGTCCCCAACCTTTTTTGCGCCACGGACCGGTTTAATATCAGACAATATTTTCACGGACCGGCCTTTAAGGTGTGGCGGATAAATACAACAAAATAAAATGATACGACCGGCATAAAAACGGGTATTTTTTAAATATAATAATAAACGTGAATCCAATGTGTAGGCCTACTCGCAACTTTATTAGCAGCGTCCTCTAACATCGCGCCTAAAGACAACTGAGAAAGCCTGAACACAAACAAAATGCCCCCCAAAAGAAAAAAATCTCCATGGTTTCGGTGCTGATGCGTTCATGTAGCATGTAAGGGTGGCGCTGCCAATAAAGCACCTAAAAGCTGTCACAACGAACCGGCAAAATTAATGATTATGAATATGTAAAATATAGCAGGAGACATTTTAATTGTTTACTAATAAACAAGTGTTTTCTGTGTCAGTGTCGGCTGCAAAGATGAAGTTGACGATGCTGACTCGCGATCTTCGCAGTAGTGAACGCGCCAGAGAGAAATGCCCATTTCATACGGATTACACAAGCAGAGAGCAGTCTGTTTTCTTTCGTTTTGAATTGTTCTGTTTAAAAGTAGACATTTCAAGCTTTCTATATATGTCTCAGGTCTGTGAGGCAAGTATAACCTTATACGCTGAGTTTCGGTTCATTTATGAGATGAGCTCCAGTTCACGTGCCGGCGCCTCCGTGTAGTGATTATCTATTTTCTAATATATTTACTTCTTATTTATTAAATCCAGGCAATTGGTTGATGAAACATTGATTAAAATTAAGATACAATTAATACAAAATTAAATTAAATTTAAAGACAGGCTTTGTGCTTTCTGCTTGAGGTCTCTGTGAAAGTTTTAAAGCAGTCTTTTAGTGCTGCTTTCAGAGCACTCATGTCCATAACGGAGACCTGTCCGTAACATTGTTTTTTTTTTGTGTGAAATAAATTTCTAAATAAATGCGACTTATAGTCCAGTGCGACTTAGGCTATATATGTTTTTTCTTCTTCATGGCGCATCTTTTGACTGATGCGACTTTTACTCCGGAGCGACTTATAGTCCGGAAATTACGGTAAGTTATTTATTCTTTCTGTGCGGCCCCAAATGTCCCACGGGGGTTGAGGACCCTGCTCTAGAATATCTCATACTTTTCTACACAGAATTGCAGTTAACATTTCACAATTCAGAGTTTTTTTTTTTTTTTTTATTTTTTAACAATTTTGAATTGTTTGCATTGAGATATAAACTCAGAATTGCGAGGGGGAAAAAGTAAAAAGAAATGTTTTATTATTCTGTGTCAGAAGAAAGCTTTGATCCGAAACAGAGCTCCAGCTACACCTGAGATCGATCCTGTGAAAAGCAGTCAGTTCTACCAACAATGTCTTCCGAAAATGGTCTTGGTCTGATTTGTTGCTCTTTCTTTCACACGTCGTTGAAAACCACGTGCTGTTAAAATCAGTTTCATATTTGCCAGGGAATTTCTGATCAAGTCGAATCCCTAGCTTACGGAAACCTCATCAATAAGTTCTCCCTGTCGGATCCGAGAGAAAAGCTTCGCTGAATGAAGCTCGGCAGAGGAATGGAGGTCGAGCGTCACTGTTGTGCGATGCCGTGTGAGTTAAGCGCCGGCGCGGTGTAGTGGTGTGTGTGGTGCACTCTGGCTGAACTTGCCCCGAGCTGCTGATCTGAGACCAGCGGCTCCAGCGTCTGCTTGTCCCGGGCTCGGGAACGGCCTGATCTCAGATCAGCTTCTGCGGATGACGTCCTGACGGGGGCCTGGGGGTTCAGCTCTGGCCTAATAACCTCAACTCTAATCCTATTTCGCCTGTGCCATTGTTGCTTCATTAGGTCACATCTTCCCTCCGAGTGCAGCAAGGCGACTCGGAGATTCATGAGGGATTTGTGAGACTCGGAGTCTGCCTATGGATGTTGGCTCCTTTTATCCTAAAGCCCCGAGCAGACAACAGTCTCTCTTCATGTGTTCCGACTGAGAAAACGCCACTCACCCTCATCGCTCCCAACAAGTTCTGTCAGTTTCGGGATTTCAGACGTAGAAGGCATGCTTCTCGAAGTGTTTGATATTACAGTTTATGTTATTAAATGATGAATAGGGTGAATATGCATCGGTTGTGTTCCCGACGGGTTGGCTCGCGTGCACTAGGATCCCTCCGGTGGGGGGCGACGTCACTGCTGTGACTCCGAGATGCCAGTCTGAATACCAGCGTGAGGAGGACAGATATAAGGAGAGAGGGAGAGAGAGAGAGCGGGAGCAGAGGGTCCATTGCCCATTAATCGTTTGTTTGAGTTTCTGCTCCGGTGAGCATGTTATGTCTCCATTAGCAGGGGTTTGTTTCCTCCTTCTGCCCGCCTCTCGGCAGCGGGGGCTCTCACACATCTCATTCGCCCGCTCACTGCTGTCTGGTGCCATGCAGACTGTGTGTGTGTGTGTGTGTGTGTGTGTGTGGGAAGAGGGTGGAGATTAATGACATGACATGAGGAAGGCAGTGAGCACGAGATGAAGGCTGGAGCTCTTGTTCATCCAATGTTGGCCAAAATGCTGTTAAAGAAAAGCGTTATCGCTGTAATGTCATGCGTCTGCTGTAAAGGAGCTGTATGTACGTCTTTGACTGTACTAAAGCATAACAATACCAAAATATGTTTGCAGATATTTAGGAAACATGCTGGGCTCACACACTCATTTCTCTGGAAAACACTTCTACAGCCAGTTATTCTGCTTTGAAATGTGTGTTCCGTGTTGGATTGTCTGTTTTTGTTTTGTTCTGTGAGAAATAACCCCCCCCCCCCCCCCCCCCGTAACCAGTCGACGGAAAACACACCAATGTATTTTGTTTTGATGTTGTTATATGGGTCAATGACATGACATGTATTTTTTGTGTCCAAATTCATTATTTTCCTAAAAAGAATTTGAATAAATACATGTCATATATCAAATGAATCTACAATATGTCCTTTATAAGAAACCCTTTTCATTTTATTGAAATTCAATAGATTTTTTTGAGTTTTGGTGTTTGAAAGACCAAAAATGTCAGGTGGTGCGACCGTCCGAACATACAAGCAGAGAACAAAACTGAGATATAAATGTTAATTTTCTCAATAAAATTCTTAATCAAATATTTTGGCATGATTTTATGTTAAATTCCTTATAAATGAGGGGAAATAGTGTATCTGTCCTATTTCAAAACTATTCTATTACTTAAAAAACTTTTGTCCGAAAAATTTACTTCTACTAATGTCAGGGAGGGCGACCGACATAAAAATGCAATTTTATGCAATATTCCTTTAAGAAAACCATGTGACAGCATATGACATCACAGAGAACACTCCAGAGTACCCCTTTGATGCAGTAACAAGGTTAGTCACCCTCCCATAAATATTAGATAATTTGACATTTTTGAGTGATGATGAGATTGATTCAACTTATCATGTCAGGTGGTATGACCCCTGGAAAACTTTGAAAATGTGTTGTTATCATAAAAATGTGTATTTAATTTAAAAAATGTATGTATAACCTTGAGCACATGGTCAAACATTTGTATAGGCGTCCAAGTTAATGCCTGTTAGATTTGAATTGAGTTTGAAATGTCAGGTGGTGCAACCAATATGTCAGGTGTCGCGACCAGAGTTACAGTTAACCAACTAAAAAAAAAGTCATTTTAATTCATGTTTTTGAAAATATTAAATATATTTTAATAAATATATAACGCTTTTAAGTTGTTTAAAGGTGCAATCTACATATGTATATATATATATTTATTTTATTATGGTATGAGTGACAATTTAAAGAGCATATTGTCCATCTTAAAGTCCTATTCTTCAAGAATATAGGACTGTATAATCAACATTGATACTAAAACAATTGCATCTTTAAATTAATCTATTTTAATTTGTTTTTGTAAATGCCATTATCAAGCAAGGAGAAAACAGCAGACATAGAGCTCGTTTAAAAAGTGATCCAGTTGCAGGGGCAGAGTACCTTGCCAAAAGAAAAGCAAGGTATTATGTTCATTATGTATATCTAGATACATTACAACTTAAGTTAATATGGTGTTCTGTTATTTTTTGTGGTAATTACAGTTATTACATGTTAATAATACATACTTGATAGCAGTGTCATACAGCATTACAGAAAAGCATAGTTATTAGTCATGATTTCGAATGATTAACAAACCATTACCCATTCTATTAAATATTTAAACTAAAATAATTTATTTTACAAATGATATAGTACAGGTGAAACTCCAAAAAATTGAATATCATGCAGAAGTTAATTTATTTCAGTAATTCAAGTTAAAAGGTTAAACTAATATATTATATAGACTCATTACATGCAAAGCAAGATATTTCAAGCCTTTATTTGTTATAATTTTGATAATTATGGGTTACAGCTTAAGAAAACCCCAAATTCAAAATTAGAATATTGTGAAAAGGTTTTCATAGCTTGAAATATCTCACTTTGCATGTAATGAGTCTATATAATATATTAGATTCACCTTTTAACTTGAATTACTGAAATAAATTAACTTTTGCACGATACTCAAATTTTTTGAGTTTCACCTATATGTCCCATATATTTTCATTTTATTAAAATAGAAGGGGTCTGAAACCATGTATCTTTTATAGAGATGGGTATGTTGTACATTGCAATTAGTAAGCTTGTTTACATCTTAATGTTTTTTTTTTTCTTGACTTACTGTTACTACTGAATCTAATTGCATGAGCAGTAGATTGAATTCTGCCATTAATGTTTCTGGGCCCAATATTTGCACTAATTCACTATTTCATATAAAAGATGTTTGCATGTATTAAATGTGTTCCTTGAGGTTTCAAAGTTATATTTTTAAAGAAGCGATGATCAAATGTTATTCATAACATGCATTATTGTTTTGCACTTTCTTGTTAATGAAATTTAATTATATGATTGAGATTAAAATATTAAAATTATATATAAAATTGAGATATTAAAATAAAAAAGCCAATTGAAACCTGAATAAAATTCATTGACATATCTTTCTTTTTATTTTGTGAATATCAATCATTATTGATCACAACGTCAGGTGGTGCGACCGGTCATCGTCAGGTGGTGCAACCAGCAAATTTACATTTAAATGTATCAATTCTCACTGCAATTGCAAAATGAAGTAAGAAATATAACTGTAAACCTTTATATAACGTATACAAATTATTTTTACAGTTAAAAACAAAACATAAAAAGTCCTTATGGAAAAATGGGTGTTTGAACACACAGAAAAGCAGCCGTTTATATGATTTGGAATAAAAGGGCAATAAATAAAGAAATAGAAAGGGAATTTACCATGTGATATGCATTTTAGACACTACAATGATTCATATTTACAAGTCTCAGTAATGCTAAGTACATTAAATGTATATTATTTTAAATTAATATATGGTCGCACCACCTGACATTTTCTGGGTGGTAAAATCAGAAATCGTGTTTAATAATGAATTAATGCTGCCTAAAATGCTGTAAAACCAATATAAATCAACACCATACATTTTTTTGGACATAAAAATGCATTTTAAAACTGTTTTGCTTAAAATATATTTTTTTTCTTCTTGAAAATCTTATTTGTCATTGACCCATATAAAAATCCTACACAGAAATTTTGAGTTCATGCTCAGAATGATGATGATGAGGAGCTACATAATCATTTTTTTAATACTTAATTTATAAAGGTGATTTATAACCATTTTTACACACATCCCTCAGTTGTTGTTGCGACATTTAATACTTTAATTTTATTTAATACTAAGAGGTAATACTTTAATACTTCTTAATCAAAAGTGTTTGTGCTTTTTTTAATCAAATAGTCAGCACTAACATTGTGAGGGATGAGATACCTTGTGTAAAAGAACACTTTAGCATACTTTTAAAAAGAGTACTTATCTAAATAATATACTTAAGTATGAACTTCATGTTCTGTTTTTGTACACTTAAGTGCATGATAAGCATTTATGGTAAACTAAAATATACGTTAATGTAATTTCTGTTGTAACTTAAATATATTTTATTATTATTATCATAGAGTAATCATAGTACAAAAGTATAATCGAGTGCTTTACATGTGCTTTAGTATGTTAGTCAACACACAAAAATAATAACAGAATATTATTCAAACATAATGATTTAAAATGTACTCAAAAGGAAAAAAAAATATGACAAAGTGCACTTACTGTTAAGACACTGTCAAGAAAGTGTGCTCTCATTAAGTACACTTAAGTGGCCTTTTACTTCATTAGTATTATATTATCTCCAAGTACATTAAAAAACACGTAAGAAATAAGAGCGCTTCTTTTTCACAAGGGATGTGATGTATGAAAATAAATTCACTTCCAAACTGAATATTTGTGCTCATTTTCAAGCTGGAGGACACATCAAATAAAAGCTACCGGGACCAAGCTTGTCCCTACGGAAGAGATTCCCACTTGTGTAAGTAAATCAGCGTCACGTTCTTCTGCAAATCAACACACTTCATTCAGAAGTCAGCAGAGCTACAGGAACTTTCACAATTGTGTCTCATGAAAGGAATTTTGGTCGGACAAATTCCAAGCGTGGCAGCCGGATAAGGCCGTGGAAAGATCCCTTTTATCTCACAGCACTTTTGCCTTTTGTTGATGATACACTGACCTTCCTCATCGATCTCCAGCGTCCTGAGCTCCTGTTCACTCTGATAATGAGACTCCACTGATAATGAGGCACACTAATTGCCCCGCCTGTGTGTGTTGTGGCTGTCCGACCACTAACCATCTGACCCGCATTGTTCTAACGCTCCACCTGGTCTTCCACTGGGACACATGATGGTCTAGTGCAGGGCTCTCACGATCCACGGTCCTCCAGGCCTGATCAGCTCTCCTGCTTTACTGAGCCTGAGCCAGTCCTGCTCTAGTGGGCCAATTAGCCCCAAACTGGGGATCTGAGTGTCTGTTCAGGCTCTTGGTTTACTCTTAACCCTCTGGTGCTCTTTTGTCATTTTTGACGGAATTTTTTTTTGTTTTGTTTAGAATTTTTTACTTCATTGGAATGGTACGAAACTTGGTAAAGGTTTTGGCACTTGCTATGTGAACACACACACACACACACAATACAAATTCGAAAAGATTTAATGGTCCTGTAAAAAATAGTCACACACTCGCGGTCAAAAATGAGCGCATTGGAAATGAATGGGAGACGAAGTTCCTCTAGTGGAAGCGTTTGGTACTGCAGCCAAACAAAATCTCACTGAACGCTCATTCTTTTGAAATCAAATTTGTTTAGATTCATGGCTTTGATTTACTTGCAGTTTTAAAGTAAAAAAAACATGATTTAAAAAATATTTCATATGAAAATTTAAAATAGTATTTTTGTGCATTTTTCATAACAATACATGTCAAATTCTGTAACTTTTTTTAAGTTCACTTTTTAAAACTTTTTTCACTTCAGCAATAATCTGCCAAGTGTCGTCTTCGAAAAGAGATCAAACTTCAGTCTGTCGCTCTAAAGCATTCAAGATTTACCACAGATTAAGTTGGAAATTAAATGTTCAGGTCTATGCCCGAAAAGTGAATAAATGGATTATAAATACAGCGTAAATATAATTTAGTATAAAAACAAAATCCCCTAAAAATACAAAATATTACATAAAAAACATTATCAAACCAAAATATAGTACATTAATTTCATTGACAAAAAAAAGAGGGTAATTTTTGACCGACTCATGAAGAGCACCAGGCGTCTTGCCTTTGCATGCTGGAGCTTGCGGACCAAAACTGACTTTAGTTCTTCTGTGGAGAGTGTGTATGATCAGCATGAGAGGAACTCCTCAGGATACGCTCCAGTGGAACTTAAAAAAACGTCTTGTATATTGATTTCCGATGGGCTGGTGGCTTCCAGGTCCCTGTGCTTGAGTGCCCTCGTCCGTAGCACATCGCTGTACTGGAAGCCTTGGGAATGGATCCAGGACTCACAGCTTTCACATTTCTCCAGCCTAAGTGAAAGTTGTCCTGGGACACGAGTCCATCCATCAGACTATTGTCTCGGTTTACCAGGCGCAGGTTCACATGGCCAGTGTTGGGCTGACAGGCGTTGTCAGACTCCAGAGGGCCAGTTAAAGTGCCACCAGCTCCCCTGAGAAACCAGTGTCTTCTGCTCGTCCAGCACTGGATCAATAGTCCACTAGAGTGGAACTATCTGCGGTTGTGACTCCATTTTTCACCTTGTCATACTGAAACTCAGCTAATGTTTTTCCATGTTTTATGCGCTGGATTGATATCTGTTGCTCACAGGGCACTTCTAGCCTCATCTCGCACCTGTTGGGGATCCACTTCGGCTGAACACTTTCTCTTTGGACTTTCTTACAGAGTAGATGTGTGCGAAAACACGCTGTGAAAGTGTACGATT